>JAWLRI010001009.1:960753-979791 GCA_034781795.1 Crypturellus tataupa
CACGAGGGCAACTGCTGCCTCATGGTCAACCTGTCGTCCACCATGACGCCCAGGTCCTTCTCTGCAGAGCTGCTCTCTAGATGGTCGATCCCCAGCCTGTACTGGTGTCTGGGGTTATTCCTCCCTAAGTGCCCAGTTTTGATATCAGAGAGCCAGCTAGACACTTGGAATCTCCATGGAACTTGGAACACATTAAGAATGTTAATTCCAACTCAGCTTTCAAATGGAGCCTTTCCTTCTTCTGTTGCAAACCAGTGATTGATGCTGCACAGAGTGGTCCCAAGTACAGGAAATCACGTTTGTTCTAGTAGGACTAACCTAGCCTCAGGAATGTGAAATGCCACCTGACCTATTTATCATGACAAGAAGCAGCGTAAAGAAAAACCCCACCTAGCAACTATATCAAAGTACTCTGGAAGAGAAGGAAGTCCTTTTTTACTTTCTACCACAGGCTACGGTAGACTAGTTGGTGAAAGGTTGCTGTGACTGCTTTCCGGTATTCTTAAGCACACATTACAAGATCTCAGTTGCTACAGGTATGCAGATGTCTGTTGTTCTGTTGTTTTAAAATACTTTAATATGGCATTCAGTTTGTGACTGTTTGGCTCAGGAGAGAGCCTATATGTGTAATACAAGCAAATACTAAATAATTAGTGATTTTTTTGAATGAGTCTGTTTATGTTGATAACACTTTGTTTTACAATCAGATTGATGCAGCAACCTGCTGTAGCTTTCAGATTTCAGGCAGAATTGTTTTCCATATTCCTGCAATATTCCCTAGTCCTGAAAGGGCAGACAAGGCTCCCACTCTCCTTCTCAGGAAGACAATGACCCTTTGTCACTGGATGGAGATAAATGAACATCCCGCTGGTACAGGTACCACAGCTCATAATTAGCCAATGCTACATCAAAGGAGACTCTTAAGCTCATGCCTAATTTCCCATCATATTGGATAGAGAACTGATAATAGTAGTAAAAATATATTAACAGTTTATTTGAGATTTGAGATATGTAGAATGAAACTCTTGTCATTAGTTTATTCCTTTATATAAAGCTACTCTTATACTGGTCTGTTTTTTTGCAATTTATCTCAATTTCCATATTAGCATATTTTTTGTCTGCACATACAGGACTTTTGGGGGGTGGTGTCATGATATCTTCAATGAGATAAAATCCTTTTTCCACTGGGAGAAAAAAACTCCACATGGTCCTGATTTATTGCTTAAACTCTAGAGAAGAAAATTACTGAGTATATGATATTCTCAAACTTCTGGCAGAGACTGCAGACAGAGAAAGGCAAAGTGGGAACCATTTTTTACTGGCTATTTAGAATATGATCCCTCTCTTCAAAAATGAATTACATCCTGTAAATTCACTTCATTTTTATCTTTATTTATAAAAAAGCACCCTTGAACATATGATAGATACTACTCATGGACAGGTTGATTTAACAGCTTTGGTATTAAGATTTTAAACTGCCATGATTTCAACTCCTGCTGCACATCTGTAGACTTCTAAGCACAATTTCTCATTGAGGGAAAAAAAAAAACAGCCCCTCTTTGTTAAACAATTCTTGAGCATTGGCACTAAATCTAATTATTAAACCATTAAACTGTAAATTGTAGCCATGATGGTAACAATCTCAAAGTAATAACCTTGCACTGCCATTAAAGACTTACTGCATCTGTTGTAATATAAAGCATTGTAAGACTGCTTGATATTGATGCATGTATCTTACTACCTGCTGTTTATAACATGTCAGTAAGAACAACAATTTCATTATAGAGAACATCTTTTTTCTGGCAGATGACTGGTTTTCGAATATTTATGCTGCTCTTCACCAATTTCTTAGCAAAAAAAAAAAAAAGTTTCCTCATTATTCATTATTAGATTGATTGGAGGTGAACTGGAAGATAGAAAGGTGCCACGACTGTGTTGTCATCATGATGCACAATTCCAGCCTTACCTCTTCATGAATCCTGATGGATTGTGGAGAACAGACCCTAGAGAACTAATCACCTAAAGGGCATGGAGGAAATTCTAGCATAGACCATGCGGTAACTCTCAGAGACTAACAAAAAATTATGTTAAAGGTGGCAATAAGCCCTTGCCTGTGGGATCTCAGTTGCATTGATACAGTTTAGAGAGTTAGAATGAAATTATGTCTTCCTACTAAGAAAAATATTTTTCTGTGTCCTTCTTTCAGATTTATCTGATCCTGGGCTCATAGCATCAGTCCTTGGAACAGAACTGGCCCAGCAAGAGCAGAAGAGAATTCAGTACCCAGGAACCTTGGAGATGGGCACAAGAGACTAAAGTTCATTTTTTGGTGACAAAAGGGTAAAAAGGCAAGTTGTTCTGGAACTAGTGATATGGTATTAAAAGTCCATTTGTTTATGAAAAAGTATTAATATGTGTGTTCAGGTACAGGGAACCTGAAACATAGTCCTATTCCTTTGAACTCCTATTTAAAAAGGCAGGATGTAGGTCCTGTTGAGAGGGATCTATCTACCAAAGTTCAGTCTCTGTAGAAACAGATCTGACTGGTTGGTTGTGAGCTTTTATTCCTGGAGTGAATTCCTGTGCTATTGAAGTCTGTTGAATAAGAATCAAAAATTCAGATTGAGAGAGAAGAAAAGATGTCTCTGAATTTGGGAACTACTTGTAAAAAATAATATGTTGCTTCATACACATTTCTCTGAGTAACCCTCGGCTGCATACAGTCCACTAAGGCTTGTCTGAGGAGTGCCAAGAGATTTGTAACAAACAGTGTCTTGTATTTCTGTTTTCACCAATTTCACCATTTCTGTCATGTTGGCAAGTGTTTTCTTCATCATCACTGTGATGCATCCACTGCACTGGCAATAAGCTCTCATTAAGCAACTTGTTAAAATAAGGTATTGTTATAGATAGCATATCATATGTCTATAAGAGAAAAATAACTAGGTGTGTATAATCAAGATGAGAGGACTCAGAATTTAACTACTCTTAAGTGTAATTTCAATCTGTCCTAAAAGATTCATAGATGGAACATTGTTGCTATTCAGAAGGAACCTGCAAAACTGATATTATTTAATAATAACTCAATAAATTGTAAATAATACATATATGTTAAATAATATATAAAAAGTATAATAATGGCTAAAATAAACTATTTTGAGATCCTGCAACAAAGACATGCATAAGAATAAAAGTAATTAAGAATAAAAGTAATTGTGTCTCACCCTCCTTGCATTTGCCCAGTTCAAATAACTGTTCAAACAACTGAGATCCCAATATGAGGGTGGGCTACTGTGCTTTGCTGGCTCCCTGCAGCTTTTACACTGTACTGGCCTCTCCCTGCAGAATAGTGATTTTCTTTACAACAAGAAATGCATTATTCTGATAGAAAAATGTATCACATAGAGGGGTTGTTCTAGATTCTTCTCCTCCCTGTCATACCAGATGTATAAAGCTCAAACCCCTTAACCAAGAGGAGGGAAACATTTGGTCAAGAGAACACTGCAGGTGATAGGAGAAAGTTTGTGTCAAACCTGCCACCAGTCACAGCTTGGGAGACATTGACTTCAGCTGATTGCTAGTTAAAAGTGGTAAGTGACTCTTCATTCTTCAGAACAGATGTAGCATTAGGGTATTCGTGCTAGCTACCGAACTGCTCCACATCAGCATGTATCTCTGTCTCCTGTGATCCTTCTCTGTATTTAGCGAAGGTCTCAGATGCCTCAGAATTAATTTGACTTTTTATAAGATATTTCCTGGAAAATTAAAAATGTTCCTAAAAGCAACAGGCTATTATGTTATCCTCTGAAGAACTGGCAGGGTTGAATGTTATTGTTAAAGGTTACAAAGATAAAATGAATGTGACAGGGTATAAAATCTACACATTCATTAAAGTTTAGAACAGCTCAGCAGACTTAGAAAGAAAGCAATTCCTTCATTGCTATATATGTAAATATATAAAAGAACATTTGTCTGTAATAAACTGTTTTATAATTCAATATCCTTCCAATGTGAAATAACTAAGTGATGGCTTTGTGTTTGTCTAGCACATGACAAATTGACAGCTCTTAAGAGAGCTGTTAAGAGAAATGAATATGTTCTTAACAGGCAAAGCAATTACCATGGTATTGACTGTTCCTAAATTAGAGCAAAACATATTCTAGAAATGATATCAGGAATCTCAAAGTCCTGTTTACACTTCTTCTACAGTACCAGCTTATTAATAATAAGCACAAATGTATCTGCTGTATATACAGAAGGTATCACACAGATAGGGTTTGCACACTGTAAGGGCAGTTTCCTATTCATAGATAATGAGGTAACTTTGCAGGTCCTAACAATATAAATCTTCATAAATTCCTCTCCCACACATCCTTTGTTTCCTACCTGTTGGGTGAAAATGGTATTTTTTAACAGCAGAAACATAAATGTAATTGCTTAGTTGGTTTACTGGCCAATACTTCTCTGTCAGCTATTGTATAGGCGTATCCCCAATTCCAGTAAGACTGTGCTTGTCTCCAGATTTTGAGTTGTCTTTCTGCATTAAACTGTTTTCTTTCAAGTATATACCTTAAGAGAGCTAATAACTTTTCTCCTGGCCTTTTGTCTTTGTCTTTGCTATGCTGGCTGGGCTCACAGCAATATATTTTCTCATTTTTGTTTTGTGCAATTCTTAGAAAACAGGGACAGATTTTCAGTAGCTAGCACTAATTTCCCATATTGGCTGATGTCTCTTACAAGTGGAAAGAGCGAAATGGGTGTTGTATGGAAGGTTATATATTAAAACTATTAAGCTACTAACCTTCATGCTTAAAGCAAACCTTACCAGACAATTTAAAAGGAATTAGAAGCTCAACGGTATAAATTCTTTCATCTTTTCAAAGAAAGCAAGAAACAAAAGCAAAAAGATGTTTAAAATACTCACAATTCTCGGAAAAGCTGTGTAGCAAGCTGGCACGGGAGTTAGGATGAAATTTTTACCAATGACAGGAGCATATGCTCCTCCCCCTCCTCTTTTCTCTTTTACTTTCAGTTGTTATACAATGACTAAGGGCTACATTTGCACCTAATACACTAGGCAAATTACACAAATGACTGAGGGGAGGGATTCCCCTTCTCTTTCTGCACAGTTTTCAAACTTGGGGAAAAAAAAAATGGAGAAAAGCATATGACTCCTGCTGAGAAGGAGAGCTAGTGACAGTGATGAAAAAGCACTACAGGCAGCCGCTGTTGCAGCTTGTAGTCTCGGGCCGTCACTTTTATGCATGCTGCTTCTTAGCATTCCCTAAATGGAAAGCAATGCACAGTGTACCTCCTTGTCTCTACTCAGTCCCCGCCCCTACGTAACTACAGTGTATCTTGCCAGCCAAAGGTCCTAAGAGTTGTTTACTTTGCAAGAAAATAATGGTACTTTATGCTGTAATTCCTCCACCTCTCTGAAGTATTCAACTCTGATAGTATTCAACTGGGGCGACTGCCTGAGGAGGAGAAGTTTCTTTTTGAGGCAACTTGAAGAAGAAAGAGCAGGAACATTAAAAATGGCTGGTAGGGCAGAAAAGATCTTCCCTGAAGAGGGCAGCCTCTAGCCTGCTTCAGAGGCACAGGGCACAGAGGTGACATGAGCACAAATGACATGGGAACAAAATCCTTACAAAGGAACTGAAACAACTACCTTGAAGATGATACTGAAGTCAAGCATCATGAATTTTAGCCATAAGATAAGCGTGGGTATGCTTATGCAGGGCATGGCGGTTCTAATCTTGAGGTCCTGCTTTGTACCTCACAGCAAGAAACCTTCCTACCTTAAGCTTAAGTTAAATCAATGAGCAGAAGACGAAGCTCAGCAGCTCCTTAGGAGTGTTCCCAGGTTTCAGGCAGCATCATGGGATACATGAGTCCAGAGGCAACTGTAAATATGGCCATATCTCTTACCGTGCCATCTTCTTTTTGTCCTCTTCCGCATTTTTCTGAGTATGGTTATTGTTCTGTGTGTCATTCTCTGTGAGGTGGTGAGGATATTCTGTGGCTAGACAGGAGGATTTTAGCAATAGCCATTCTAGTTAAAGAACAGATGAGTTCCCCAGGAGTTGTGCTTTTCCTTCCTGTTTCTCACAGAAATAGACTGTTGAAAACCTGGGGAACAAGGCTGGTTGGTTCTCCAAGTTAAGATACTCTAGTACTGACATATTCAAGAAATAAGTAGGACTTCTTTGTTTTCAGAAGCAGTTAGATAAAATAGAGAAACAGGGTCCAGAGTCTAATTTTAGAAGGCTGCATGGTGAATTCACTTACCTGAGGCAGACAGAAAGGTGGTCACTTAATGTCAGTGGTCACGTGCACCGCTGCGTTCCAAGGTTAGATATGGGTCCAGCGTCTGCTCTGCAAAGAACGTGGAGTCCTTGATTAGCTCTTGTACATGGTGTGATTCTGATTCACGACCACTGTGAAGAACCTTACAACCATTTAAGACAAGCCATAAATACAGTACTCAGTGTCAAGCTCCCTGTGGTCCTCACACATACTCTGTACTCCAAAGGAAAAGCTGTGCACACCTCTGGTCTGTCTCTGGAGATAAAGTTAGTGTTTCTTTAAGAGGGAGGTTAAGTCTGCCTGAGCTGGCAGCCGATACAAGTATGAGCAAGACTTGAAAGAGTAACTAAAACTACAAAATTACACCTGATGACTTAGCTGGAATTCTTGCAGTGACAAAATATGGAACTGCAAGTAGAAGGGTATACGAGCACTGCAGGAAAAATATCAGCCTAGATAAATATTGATACTGAAGGAACATATTTATTTATCAGCTCTCTTGTAATTAAAGAAGCTTCTTCTAAAACAAGAATAGTCATAAACTCTTCTTTCAGTTTATTGTGGCTTTTTCCAAGATTGACAGCAAAAAATTCCAAGTAGGTGTGTGCGTGTGTGTGTTAGTGTATTTGGACTGTAGATCCTAAAGTCTGCCACATTTTGCCACTGTTTAAAACTGAAAGAAAATAGATGGGTTTCCCTTTTTCCTTGCTTTTTGGTATTTTATCTGTGTTAAACTAAAATATGTCAGAATGTTCTCAGATAGAAAAAAAAGCATTAGGTATATGTAAATTCTATGATATGGGAAAAGGGTGAAAAATAACACATTTTAATTTTTTTAAAAAATCACTTCCCAAACAATTTTCTTTGAACACTGCAAAATGGAAATGCTATGCATGTATTTTTTTCTTTTTTATATATATATATTTTTGACTATCCCTCTGGCTTTGCTTTTTTTAAAGACTGTGATTTGCTAGCATTTCTGAAGTAAAAATATACTTTTCCTAGCTTAATTTAGTAACTGTTCCTAAATTGTTCATTATACAGTAGTTCTATATGAAAATGATGCAGGTGTCAGTATGTATTATGTTATGATAGGGTTGCAGTACCACCTGCACTCCCTAAACATTTAATTTTCATTCATTTTCTTAATTACACAAAAATGTATTTACTAAATACACAAGGGACATTTTATAGTCATCTAAACAGTACTAGCCATAGCAAGGTGTTTATTTATAGCATAAATTATTCTCATACATTGCTGTGAGCAAAATATCCCATTCTAATTTATGCAATTCTCATTTATAGTGGACACAGACTATTTGGCAAGATTTTGGCAATTACTCTCACTAATGAGGTACTAAATTGTAATTTAGTATTATAATTGCAGTAACAAAGAACATGAATAACTTAAAACATGCAAACAGTGAAGTGAAAGTAGATCTATGAATATAATTGTGAAAATAAGAAAACGATAACTGAAAATTCAAACATGAGCATCCTGATTGGAAACAACATCACCCAAACTGTGAGGCTGCACTACAGCCAGCAGCAGATTTGATTTTGTTGTACTCCTAAAAATTTGCCTCTAGTCATATAAAATTACCTTCTCCGAAATTGATATTTGTGCTGGCACTAAGCACTTGGGGAGCAGAATAACAGTCCAGGTGTTACTACAGGAGTGAAAGTGAGAAAGAGGGAGAGAAGAAGGCTCTTCTAGGGCAATGTGGTATGCAGAAGTGCTCTGTTTTCTCAGGGCAGTCCTGAAAAAAAGCAAGTCTTGAAAAACCGGATCACCTCAGTGAGGTTCTCAAACTCAGACTAGCTTTCTTTTGAAAAATTTTCAAAAGGCTAACGATAACTCTATGCCATTCTTTTCTCATGTTCTGAGTATCTGCTCTTTTCAAAAACTGTCCTTGAAATGGAGGTCTTCTGTGATAAGACACTTTCAGAAGTCCTGCAAGAGTTCCCTACAATAAAAAGCATGATATGGAGCCTTCTAAACAAAACTGATGAATTTTTAGCATACCTGAAATCACATGTGCTGACAGATGCACAAGATAGTATTTGCAATTTGAATATTGCCTCTTCCATAAGAAGTGTTTGCTTATTTTTTATAGTATTCCTGCTCTACTCAAGAAGTTCTTGGCAGAGTAAACTTACAAATCTACTTGGTATATTCTAGGGTAGTGCATTTCTATAAACTGCAATCTTCAACAAATCATAATTGAATTAGTAAACTGCCCTAAACTAACTCCGTAGCAATGCATAAACCAATATGCAAGTGTGAAATAATATCTACTGCTGTATTAGAACATGCAAAATATGCTAAGCATGTTACCAGCTGGGAATGTGTGCCTTTTGAAAATCTAGCAGTTCCTGCTTCATGGTTGGTAGAGTATTTTAGATAATCTGTCACGTTTTTCATATTAAACTATAATGTGTCCTAAATTATAGACTCTTCAGATAGGATATTAAAAACTTTAGGCATCTTACAAATGCTATTTAATTTCTAGAAACATCTGGAGAGACATTAATACTCTGTTTTTCAGTAGCATGCACAGTATTTCTGGCATGTTATAATTTGTTATATGTTATAATTAATGTTATAATAATTACATTATTATAATCAGCTAGCCATTAAACATGATCTATTCCTATTTAAGGAGATAGCATTTCCAAGTAAAATTGTATCCATTGCTAAGTAAAGCAAAATCAAAACAAAAGGGAAAGGCATTGAATGAGTAGGATTGAGTTTCTGAATTTGTGCAGAAAGTTATCAGAGAAATACACAATGAAGCTTCAGCCTGTTGGATTTGCGTAAGGTGTATTTGATTAATAGATTTTGTTTAGCACCCTATGAATAAGTGCTGTTCTGTTTAGACCTATTATTTGCAGTATTTCAGTCTAAAACCTTAACAAAACTAAGAATTACTCCTTCTTAAACAGTAAATATCATAAGTGACTTGTCATGATACAGCCAGTCTTGCACAAAATAGATATATGAATAAAAAGTTAGCCAACATGATTGATTTCTGGGCTGTGTCTTAGCACAGTGTAAAACAGCAGTGTAGAGGCTTGGCTTCACCATGGCAGGTGCTATTTCCTTTGGAACTAACCAGTGAGAGTGGAGCAGGAGCACCACAAAATATTCCTGGTCGGGACTTTGGATACTGTGGTCACTGACGTACAGAATTAGAGGCCAAGTCCACAAAACTTCTAGGAATCTAATTCTTTCTTAAGCTCCCAGCTAACTCCTGTAGGACTACTTGTCTATGTCAGTGCTTCTTTAAAGTTAGGTGCTAGACCACTTGACCTGGTGCTGCTTTCTGAAGTGTGTGGCTCAGGAGTCTACCTGCTTAACAGCCAGAGTTTAGCTGTTACGCTTCATAGCACGTACCTGGAGTTTAACTATCTGACTGCACTGGACATACCTCAGACAGGATTCATAGCTCTCAATCCTCCCTTTTTAAATTTTCAACGTGACATGAAGACAGATAACAAATATACTTTTAATTAGACAAACAATTTTAAATTTCTGAACAGAAATAATAGGCTAGTGAATTAAAAAATCAAAATGATTATGCTATAAAAGTATAAGCTTAATGTTTATACTTTTTGTGAGAACCATAGAAGTCCTTTGGTGCAAGGTGATTTCTATATAAATGAAGAAAACAAGATACCTAGCTACTATAGAGATAGAATGTATCGAGCACTGGGAAGTTAAGAGACTGCATGTTTACCTAAAAGCAAGATAAGGACTTTTCCAAATAGTTGAGCTTAAAAATCAGAGATCTTCTCTAATGCAGCAATGTTTTAATCCAAAAGGGATATGATGAAATTTAATATGATATATGAAGAGCCTTTGCATATGTTGTGGAAAATTCTTGCAACATTAAGCTCTTCCACAACATAATGCTATCCCCTCTGCATGAAAAATATCAAATGTGCTTTGTTAAGGGGATCTTAATGAATGACATGCTGTGTACAGAAGAAACGAATGCACTAGGTGTATTCAGAAGTTTGATCAGTTCATGCAAAGATAGTGTTTTGAAATTTACTGTCAATAGTTGGACATTCATCATTTTGGTCCTGGGGTTTTATGATAGCTTATTATTCTCAGACCAGCAATTTTCCCAACCTGTAATTTCTTCTATTTCCCTTGGGCATCTGTTACTCAGAAGTAGCAGCTCCCTCTGAATAAAATGCCAGTGTTTCCCTGAGACTCCATGAGATGAGAAATGTTCAGTGTGTGCAAGAATAGACTCCCCATTTTTAACCCCCGCAGCTTACTCTAAGTTTTTCTATCCACTGCCTCGTAACTATCTAGCCAAAGTCACGGAATTTCATTGCAGGAATCATACAGCACCATGTAGCAATACAAATGTACAGGGTATTTCCAAACCTCTCCATTCCCCTGCTGAGGTGTAGTTATCTGCGTGTACTTCATGTATCCTTAAGGCAAAAGACTAGGTGCCTATAGAAAGGATGTCTAGTATCGTGGCAGTGCACCTTGCTAGTCATACAAGCCATTCAGGTGAAGTTTCCGTGTAGGACCTTGGTGCAATATGGGATTGGCTTGCTAATTCAGCCACTGGCCAGTGGAGCAAAGGGGACCAGCAGAGACTGCGGAATGTGTCACTGTGCCCTAGTGAAGCATGTTTCTAGGGCCAAACCCATCCACAGAGAAATGAAAGGGTCCTTGATTCCTACAGATGAAAAGTGATTCTTATCTGTGTGAAAATTTCTCTGTGTTTCCTAGGATCAGGACATCCAGGTACCCCTGACTTACTTGAGACTTTCACTTCTTGTTATTTAGCAGACTTATATTCTGCTAGAGATTGCTTAAACTGTAGAAAGACAAAAAAAAAAAAAAAAAAGGAATTTCTGGGTTTTTAGCAAACAATAAAACAGCAGTAGTCCTCTTATGTTGCTAATGTTGCAAAATATTTTGCTGGGAAAACAGACAAAGTTTTCATGCATTAAAATAAAGCATGATAGTGTCTCAACAGATTAGGGCATTTTCTACAGAGACAGAAATGTGGGGAGAAAAAAAGAATTTATAAAAGACTTTATTAAGAGATGAGATGTAAATCATGCATTGTTGATAACAACTTTGGTGTGTCTGTGGAGTCTGGGCATACCCTGCTTGGTCACATGTGACAACATTCAAGCAGTAGCATCCAGAAAAATAGGAATCTAAAATTCATACATAGTAGAGAATTTCTGCCCGGGAGAAGGTAATCCCCAAAACAAACCCGTTCTAGATTTTGTTGCAGTCCATTCGGGGTGTGTGTGTGTGCCTGTGTCGTAAACTAGCAGTAATTCAAGATCTTGATTTTTAGAATTCACATTTTTATAAATATAGACAATTTTTTTTTCACCAGAACCAAGTTGAGGCTTTAAAACTGCAGACAAGAATTAGTTAACAAGTCTGCAGCGGAGGCCACAACTAGGAACACATACCATCATAAAGTTTTGCTAAGTGGCTTTATTATTGTTAATAAACAAACCAAGGCTACACTTCAGAATATGCATTGCCTCAAAAAGATTTTTGTTTGAGAGGGTGCAACTGAATGTTAGTCCAAGCCTACGTCTGATGCAATGAAGATGCAAAGCAGTCAACATGTAAGGCCTATAAATGTAACCTGTGTAGGTATAATCCTTAATGATGGACTTGACATCACAGGAGAGAGTAACAAAACCTCTCCTAAATCTTAGATGTGCAAAATTGTGACACTTCTTCTGACTTTCCAGATCCTGAGCTTACTGGTAACATACCTTCATTTACTTGTTTAACCACAGAATTCCTTCCAAAGTGACTCCAACTGGATTTATTAAAGGGAAGCTACTTTTGTCAAGCTCCCGGTATAGCTAGTTTCCTGTCTGTAGAAAGACTTCTAAGAGAGGGATGGGATTGAGTTCTACTGATACTACACTTTCTTGCAAACCTTTCCTTGTATTTATACCAGTTGTAAATCCATTATGTTCTAGATTTATACTTCACAGCCAGTATGTAAAATTGCATGTTTCACTTCTTTCGTCCTGTATCAAATCTATTACTAATCTAATCTTAGATGCTTATCAGTAGCAGCAAAAACCTAACACCCTTTTGGCACTCCTAAAGGAGCAAGAGATCCGTTCAATCTGTGGTAAAGGGGAAGGGCTAATCTTTTGTATATAAGCATTAATAAGATTGTGATTTGAAATTATATTGATGATAGAAGCTCATAGAACCCTAATCTACAAGGTCTTGGAGGCCTGTTTTCAAAATCACCTTTCTCAGTTGCCTAAGACTATACTGACTATCTCTGCATAAAAATCCTCCATGCTCTACTTTGGCTGCAATAGGAGACTTAGCTTAAAATGATGTTCTTTGCTAATCTGCCCATTTCTCAGAAACATGGTGAAAATTGGTGGCATTCGCAAGGCTGCCTGGGGACTGGAAGTGGCTACTGCCTAATTCTTGAGAGAACTCTTGAGAGAATGTAACTCAAAGATTGAAAAGTTCTTGGAACATCGTGCCAGAAATACTGGTACAATTCATTTAGGCATTTCAAAATTAGCATTTCCTCCTCTGGAGAGGAGGAGAGCTGCTTTCCTGTGTTTGTCTGTATTGTAGTTTAAATTTCCATTGTTTTGTTTTCCTGTTCTTTTATGGTGATTGCTGAAGGCCTGATCACATTAGGCAGGAAACTAAGCTCTTAGAGCACTGGTCCCTATCAATCCTTTTTTCCTTCCAAGGCAAAATTAGACCTTCGTGCTCATGTGGACCCATGGTTTGAAGATTAGCACTGCTACCATGAGGAGGCAACTACATTCTTCATAAACTTTACTTGGGAGCACCATGCTTCCTGTACCAGCCAAACGGTAGTTCAAGGATTGATGCTGAGTACTGATACAATCTCGAACTGAAAGTGTTATCAAGGACTCCATTATTTACTTGCTATCCTCCTTGTATTTTCCTCTTCAAATAAGGAACCTGGCTCTTCATGTTTAGATGAGTCATCTGTGACTGTATCTCCTTCTAATAGTCCATTTGAATGTGTGTCGCTGAACTTTCACATGCGTGTGTTATGTTCTTCACATCTGTAATACAGCTTTGAACGTACTATCTTCCTCTCTTTTAGCTAAGAACATACCAAAATTTGAAATGGAAAATTTTTGCCATGACACTTCTGCTCCAAGGCAGGATTGTGGGTGCCTAAGCCATACCTAACAGACACTTCATTAAAGTGCTTCTCAAAACTACCAGTGTGCTGGAGCTTGATAGAGCGGTGTCAAAATGCAGCATGCCAGGGAGTTGTTCAACAGAGGTAGGGTCCTGTGGCAAATGCAGGGAAACTGAGAGAACGAGGTGATGTGTAGCTGAGACCTAGGTCTTCAGGGTGCCCAGGAAAAAAATATTTCTGGGGCCGTAGCAGTGTTTCTTCTAAATGGATTCCTCCCTGCAAGAGTGAGCAGACAGGGAGGAACATGTATTTAAAAATTGCTTTGCTCTCTGCCCTGGTGACTCTGAGATTATCTTATAGCTTGAGCACTTACGTCTATTTTACGTTGAAGAGTTATTCACAATTTGTTTACTCTCCAAGGTCCTCCTGCTCATAGCAACATAGCAGCATTTCTTCCTGTCCTATATGTAGGCTAGTCTTAGACTCCAGCTTTTTTCATTTGCAGGCCACTGTCAGTATGTGGTAGATGGCACCACATCTGGAGAAGGAATGGTGTGGCAGGAAGGTGTGACAGGCTCTGGAAGATGTGACCGGCTCTGTTCGAGCAGTTGACTTGTAGATTTTGCACTAAGCCGGCCTGTGTTGCAGTTTTGACCACTCCTCCAGGTTTTCAAAATTATTTTGGAATCTGTTTCTCCTACTAGAATGTTTCAGTTCTCCGCTTCAATGTTGCCT
Source organism: Crypturellus tataupa (assembly GCA_034781795.1). Classification (NCBI taxonomy): domain Eukaryota; kingdom Metazoa; phylum Chordata; class Aves; order Tinamiformes; family Tinamidae; genus Crypturellus; species Crypturellus tataupa. Next base: position 974,967 of record JAWLRI010001009.1, read on the forward strand.
GAGATTAAGTAAGTATGAATTTCATCTGGTCACTGCATTGTTAATGAAAGTGCTTAAATAATACTGGATGAGCCATAAGTATTCCTTGCTTTCAGTTGTTATTGTTCCTCTGTAAGCAGCATTTCTGAGTCCAACTTTCCAACCAGTTATACAACCTCATGCTTTCTTTCTTGCTTGTAATAATTTCACATGATAGCATGCCGAAAGTCTTACCAAAGTCAGGAGGATATCACAGATAATCCTTCCTTATCATTTAGAGTCCTTAGCCTGGCACAAAAAGAAGGTTAGTTGAACATAATTCGTTCATAAGAAAAATGTGTTCCCTTGATTCTTTTTGCTTTACTGTTTCCTTTGAACACATACTTGATATTTTTACAAGACCAGGACATAATATGCACCTTTAGTTTCTTTAACCTTTTGGGGAAAAAAAAATAAATTAGACACCTAGGATCTGCATCACAAATTATTTTGTTATTTCTGAATAAAACTTGACTTTGTTAAGATTATTTTATGTTCTTGGAATTTGTACTGCTAATTCAAATATTGGTTTCGTATGGAATAGGAATGTACTGTATGAAAGCCAAGAATTCTTATTTACTGTGTGCTGTTCCTAATGAGCAGTATGTGAAACTATGTGGTGATGGGTCTACCCTTCCTTTGTATGTTCCGGTCTTTACAAGCTCCCTCTTCTTGACTAAACAAATCTTAAAATATACTTTCCCCTTGAACTTCTGTAATTGAAACCATTGTTGGATGAAGGTTAGTAATGAATATAAGCGTGCAAAAAGGTTGCACACTTGAAGAATTTTTCTCAGCTTAAATCCAGGCATTGCGGATTTTTTTCCTGCAGTCAAAGGAGATTAATTCAACGGGTTTTAAGCTTTTGTTTTATTTTTCAAGTCTTTCTTAAAATGTAGTTGATACAATATTGTGCAGAAGTAAAACAATATGGAAAAGAATTGCGTGATCATTGATTTTTTCAAGCCGGTAAACAATGTGATGAAAACATGAATGTTTGCTATTACACTGATGCCTCAGACAGTATTAGTAGCCATTTTGTCCAACTATTGACATACTAATTGTATGGAAAAATTGCTGTCTGGGGAGCATAAGCATTTGTCTGTCGCTTGTCTGTTGCTCTTCCCACCACACTTCAAAATTTGGAACTCTACACCCACAAGAGGGATGGGAAAAAAAGTTGCAGAGCACAGCTGTCACCTGGTCACCCTTTGGATGTGTTCAATTTCTTCACCCATTTTTGTCTTCCTTGCTAAAACTGTTATTAGTAGTGGGGGGGTGTTGAAAGGCAGTACTTCTCTGTGAGTCTGTGAATATGTGTTACAATGCTAAAACTCTGTTGCAATTGCATTCATTTTATCCTCTCTTACATTGTTTATTATGACTTTTCCTTGGTGTCTTCTCCCTCAAAACTCACAAGCTTCTGCCCTCTCTTTGATATTTCATTTCTGTATTACAAGCCCTGAAATGATGACAAACCGCCATGCAAAGGTTAATTTCTAAGATCTGAACTAGTGCTGCTCCATCTGTCACTTAGTAGGGGTCCATGGAAAAATAGCCAGCGTGAATCTTCCTATTGAAAGCTGAACATGTCATCTTTTTTTTTTTTTTTTGAGTAATAATTTAATTTATGTGTAAAATCACATTAGGCTAATTTAGCAGAACCCTTATTGTCCAACTGTGTAGAATATTTGTTTAGGAATCCCAAGGGTGGCTTGTTTTGGCTGAACGATTGCTGCATGCAATCATCAGCCTTCCTCCAACTTGAGTCATTGCCTTTTCAAACAGTGCTGCTTCGATCAAGTTTATGCAGAATTTTTAGAATGGCAAATAATTCAAAGCACATATTTGGTAGGTAATCTGTGATAATTATCAGTTAATTTGCTAGAAGAAGAAGGTGAGAGGGCAAAGGTTTTAATTACAGTCGTTTGGTTAGAGCACTGTGTCATCATCAGATAAAGTGCTGTATAATTTGTTTATAGAGTTTTTCCTGGTAATATCTCTAATAATGTGGTATCCCTATCTAGTTTTCCATGTATGTTTGCAAATTTCATTGTTAATAACAGTCCTAATATGGTATTCATTAGCCGGTTAATTACATTGTCATTTAGAAACCCTTGCTTCCAATTAGCTTTAATGACAACATCAGAGTAATTTTTCTATGCTGCCATTTTTGTGCAACACTTTCCCATTTTAACTGCCTGCTGTTCTGTCTTAATTAAATTTAATAACAGCAGTGGTAGTTTATAGGGGACTTCTTAACCTCATTTAATGTCAGACCATTCATACTGGTTTGAAGCAGGCACTGAAAATGTTTGCATTAATCCAATTACTTTTGGAAAGGAGCAAACTTCACTTGTTTCAGATGGTTTTAATAAAGGCAAAATCCCCATGAGAAGTCTTCCCATCTGCGAAAATATGTAGAAACATTAGAGTTCTTTTTTTCTTCTTCTTCTTCTACATACACTGAAAGCATAGTGAAAAATCAACAGCATAAAGAAAAAGGAGCTTGTAACTATTTTTTGTAGCAGGTGATGAGGAAAATGGCAGTGCTACCACGTAGACTGGGAAAGCTCTGCTAGTGCCTATAGCCTAGATATGTTTAGGCAAGGCTGGCGAAGAAGAAAGCAGACAGTGAAAAAAAGAAACTGTGGTGGGGAATTGTCTCCCCAGTATTCCTTCCCTGCAGCAAACGCAAAGAGCCTCTCAGCATTTTGGGGTAGGGAAGAGGAAGACAGATGTTTCCTTCTGAGAGCGTGGCTTTAGGTCTTGCTTGTCTCTACTGCACACCGCTCTAGTGCATAAGAATCTATGTTCCCCTGGAACATAGGGATAGGGTTTTAAGGATATTGAGGACCTTGTTGCTTCTCCTTTGTACCAAATATAAGTGATGCCCGGGCAGTGTTTGCTCTAGTGTTTCTTGAAGGTAATTTAAAGTAACTACAGTGGCCTGCATACAAAAGTAAGTACATGTTTCCCTTTGACCTAAGTGCTATATAGATGACCCCTAGGATTGCTTTTGCGAATAAAATTGATGACAGAAAGGTAGATCTTATCTGGACATACTTTTGTTAGCTAAGCCAATTTCCATCAAAATGCTGTCTCTCTGAACATACACATGACCTTTATGTAGCTACCTTGATAGGCCATGCCACAAACCCAGTATAGAAGCCCTGTCCCTCCTCTGTCTTTTCAGCCTCACAAATTTAATTAATTTCCTGCTTTGTTGAAAACCTATAGTTTATCCCTGGTTTTGCAGCTTGTTTATCTTAGCTGTGACAGGTTAAGTACCTTGCACCTGTGCTCTGTTGTTTACTGTTGTTTCTGTTACTGTTCTTGCTTTTCCCACTCACTGAAAGTGTTTTGAACCTACTCTGTGTTCAGCTAGGTCTGTATTTCTCCTTGCGAGCAGGAAGAGCTCCCGTTAATAGGAGAAGCAACCCAAGAGTACCAGATAGCAGAAGTGCCAAGGAGACGGCTTGATTCTCTGTGGTCTGAGCTACAGCATGAGGCACAGAAAGGGCAGAACGTAGGAGAGGAGATGCTGCTACAGCACCAGGTTGTGCAAGAGAGACAGAATGAAGACAGAATGCTCCATGAAGACATCATGATATGCTTCATTTAATAGTTTGAACAGGTATCTCAGTGTCTAGTACTTGCAAATAAGAGCTCTTAAAAAACCGAGAAGCACTGATCACATTATTAGATTATAACATTTTTAAAGCAGAAGCTAAATCTCTCCTCACTTCTTTGGGATCATTTTGATGACCACCACAATAAAACAGACAAATTTAAAGAAAACAATACTTTTTTTTATCAGTATGACAGTTATTAAGGTAGTAGGGTAACTTAAAATAATATGATGTGAGAGTAGAATGGCATAGGTAGCTAATGGGAAGAATGTCTTAAAAGCTCTGCAGATCTAGCATGAAATCAGTATGGTTTGCATTCTGTTTGCCTGCAGATAGGCAAAAAAAAAAGGCTGAAAAGAAGGAGGTACCCTATACTAGTGTTGTTGGCAAGAATACAAAGGGAACTGTCTATTAACTTGCCAACAAGCTGACAAAGCTCCAGAGTACAGCTTTGTGCTATAGTAATAGTATAGTGCAAATGCAGATCCCTGAGCTAAACAAGCTAACAGCTCATGTACCTGGAATAATGAGGCTGGAGCTGTGTCTGGGCTCATCTTACCTGGCTGGGAAGCTAGTAGAGCTGTTTCATTTCTGTGAGCTTCTGAAGGCCGGCTGAAGTACCATTGCACCATACTATTTTCTACAGGGAGTTGTCCTCATTGTCTATTATAAACCAAGCCACGTGTTCATCAGTGTCCTTTTCCTTCTGCAGTGACTGTACAGTGATCTGAGATGATGAAAATCAGAGCCTGAACCAAGCCTGTCCTCATTGTATAAAACTAACAATGTGAATATTTTTGTCTGCTTTTGTGTAGCAGGAGCAGCAGGCTTGCAACTGCAAAAAGCACATCACTTCCCTCCATTTGCAGACTTGTCCTTAAACAGGCCTTCTCACATCTTTGCTTTTAATACTACTTGCTGTATATTTTCTTAGTTCTACACCTGTTTCTTTTTCAGTAGATTTTCTTCTCAGACTCTGTTTACTAATTTTTTGATCTGGACGAAGGCACAGAGTGCTCCCTCAGCAAGTTTGCAGATGATATGAAACTGGGAGGAATAGCTGACGGACCTGGACAGACTGGATAACTGGGCAGTGAAAAACCTCATGAAATTCAACAAGGCCAAGTGCACGGTCCTGCACCTGGGGAGAAACAACCCCAGACACCAGTACAGGC
>JAWLRI010001009.1:979891-1004247 GCA_034781795.1 Crypturellus tataupa
AAGTACCTCAAGGGAGGCAGTGAGGAGGATGGGGCCGGCCTCTTTTCACTGGTGACCACTGACAGAACTAGAGGAAACAGCTGGAAACTGAAACATCAAAAGTTCCACAGGAACTTTTCCACAGAAAGCAACCACATCATCTCAGATGTGTATGTTGCCAAAGAACAGGGGTAATTTAGGACATGAAAACGAGTAAGCTCCAGCATAAACAAGAGACTTGTGTCTGCAGTCAGTTGTCGGTGGCCATGTAGGTGACCTGCTGCTGACTGTAGCTTGCAAAAATGAGTGCCCTTGGGAGGCAGATGGGACTGCAGAAGAATTTCTTGGAACCACGAGACAAGAATGTACTTTTAGGCCTGTTGAAATGAAGAGAGGATGTGAAAGTTAACACAAAGGTAGCTAGGAGTTTGGGTGAGATTAAAAGAATAATAAAAATAATCTTCAGTGGAGCTCCAAAGCAAATAAAAACAAGGGCATTTCAAGATTATGAATGACATGGAGGAACAAAAGTGAATTGGGGATTGGTAGAGAGGAGGGAAGGAAGGAAATAAATTCCTGCTAGATGATGTCAGTTTGATATTTACGTATCTGTTAAATTTGCCTGAATTCAGTAACAAGAAATAGAATAGCTTGAACCTCCCTAGTTTTACAAACATGTTTTATTGGTAGAAACTTGAAAAATGAAATGCGGAGATGGATCATTTGGGTGTCTGGGGACATTAACTCTGTCTCATGTATGCTATAAGATGGTTTTCTTTTCTAGTTAGGAATCCTCAGCATTTGTTACCCAGCTCTTTGAATAACTTCAGAGAGTTGGTTTTGCTCTTATTACTAAAAACAAAAGGGGACGTGTATGAAACACACCGTGACATATAAAAATGTGACAGTAACATGTAAATTAACATAATGTCTCTTATAAACTGCAGGTAGAATTGTTGCAGTTTGTAATAAAAACTAGCACATCATGGAGCTGTTGACACACAAACCAATTATAGTCAGAGGAAGCAAATAGAAGATTGGAAAGTGAATGCTTGATGCAGGAAATCTTCTCTGGACAATATGTCTTCATTTGTGAAACATTTTGTATCATGCTTCCTGCTACTTAATGTAGAATGCCCCCAGAAGAAGCATTAGTCAACTAATTATTTATCTCGGTACTTAGAGTGTAATTTGAAAGCACGGTAGATGATGTGATGTCTTTCAGACAGACTAGTTAGGGGAATTGACACTTTGAAAAACAGATATTTCAAGGTGTTAAGTTCCAGTTAACAATGTGGTAACCAGGGATAGAACCATGCAATGCAACATCTGTTTTTTTTTTTTTTTTTTTTCTATCTCCCTACTAATGCTGTGCCCTTTAGCTAACTTCATTCCAGTGTGGATACATTAGGGTGACTCACCATCTGGGTTGCCTTTATCCGTTTTACTCTTTTTGTTCTGTTTTGTTTTGGTTTCCCTGTCAGCTCAACATTTAGAACCAGCTTGTGTACGTAGCATGATAGTGTATTACATGCTTACTGCCCTGTGGAATCCATGTGCTTGAGTAAAATGCTTATCCTCCCTCCACAATTCACTAGAATTAGGCCTCTAAAGCCAGGATTCTTTGTATCTCTGTCTAACTGGAGAAATTCCTTGGTTACCACCTGTAAATACTGAAGACATCATTATAGTTCAATTAATAATTAAATTAATTAATAGTCCAGGATTTAGAAGTGAACATAGTAGCTCTAAACATAGGCCTACACCAGCCCTTCTCCTAAGCAGAGGTGTGTATAGCCTTCACCTATTCTGACTTCTGATCAAATACTGATGTGGAGAAATGCCCCCGGCTGTGAGCGTGTTTTCTGTACACAGCTTCTCACTGATACTGCTACTACAAACACAGCTCTTCCAAAACTACTTAGAAGAGAAACACTCCCTGTTTCTTTGGCAGACTTCTAAGTTTAAATAGCGGAAATATGAGTCAGAAAACTTTCTATCCCAATTTTTTCAAAATAAGGATTTTTATTAAATGCTGAAAGACCTTCATAACATGTAGATGAATCATACACATTTCACCTACTACATGCAGTTAATCAGGAAACTTTATGAATGAAATAGGTTAAGAAACTGTATGAAAGCTTCTAGTTGTGATTAATATGCCATTGCCTCTAAGCATTTAGTATGATGGGAGTATCTAAGTTGGTTTGGGGAGATGGAGTGTGCCTAACAACTTGCATTGGCATTCTGTGTGGATATCTAATATTATTCATCTTTTCACCAATGAATTGTCCTTGGTTCTTTAAGCATAAACAAGTCTGGGCAGGCTTGTAACATCTGTGAATGAGAGAGGGATTTTTGTATGTATGTCATTTCCTTTTTATATCTCTGGTCATGGATATCAGGTGTTAACTATTAGGGATTTAAATCTTCTCATCTTGCTTTAGCCGTTTGGATTTAATTCCTGAGCACCTCTCTCTGCTCTAACCCTCAGCCTGCAAACTCCAGAATTAGGCTAACTATAATCTTCGTTTCAAGAAGTAGCACAAGGGTCACCCTTTTCCCTTGAAGTTTGTTGCAGATGTCTCTACTCATAGAGTACCTCCAAGTTTAGAGTACTAAGTGAGTACTAAGAGCCCTGGTTTGAATTTCTAGGACTCTGACACAGTTTGCCTGATGGGGTCTGTTTTGAGATTGGGGTGATGCTCTTCCTTGTGAGGCTGCTTCCCCAAGATTGTATCCTTTCTGAATAGAGATGTGTGTAATCAGAGGTAGGCATATCCCAGCTGAATTTTTTACCAGGTAAACTGGAGGGTGGGTTTGTCAGAAATAACAATGTTGTTTGTAACTATAGCTTGAAGAAAGAAAATGAAATTTCCCTGAAGTACAACATACTTGTGACACAGTCAAAATAAAGAGAATACCTTTAAATTTCCCATCTGTTACTGGCCAGAAGAAGAACAGCAAAGAAACTTGAATGCTTCAGAGCCTTGGTTGTGAACTCAGATGACCACTTTCTAAGGGAAGAGGTTAACACTGCGTCACAACCCATATCTGTGTTTCTTAAATTCAGCTGGATGCAGATGGTGAGCTTGAACACATAAATCTCTAATTGTAAATGCCTGTGCAAAGTCCAATCAGGAGAGGAGGGACTTGTAGTTTCATATTTCCTTGTTTATAAGCAGCAGTGTAGCTGAAAGGGAAAAGAAATGGCAGATTTGTTAATTATAGCTTTGGACACGGCACCTACATTGTAGAATCTTTTTATGTTCATATTAATATATTTTTTTGATGTTGCTCCAGGAGTGGAAAAGCGGTATGAAGTAAGATTGCTTTGGACAGTATTGCACTGGTAGTGAAGCTCAGGGAAAGGTGCTAACAATTTGCAGTTTAGAGGAAATCCTAGAGACAAGGGTAGAAAGAGGGAAAAAGAAGAAAGGCTAAGGTCCTTTTGAAAGTTTAGCCATACTTTTCTTTGGGTTAGTGGGAGTTTCTGTCTCAACTTCATGAGAGCAAAATTTGTTTGTGGATGTGTCCACAGCACTGCATTTGTCCAGATGTTCACTTCTAAAGTATCCAAGGAAGACTGAATCTGGGAAATGGAACAGTTACACTTTAAGAAACAGAAAGTAACTTCATAATAGGTTCTGATGGACATGACCTGTCCACCTCACACAGTTGACTTCCATTGATTTGCTGAGTTTTTTAAATTTTGCTTGTTTTATATCTTGTCTTTAGAGTTCCTTTAGTCAGCAAGTTATTTGCTGGAGATTCACATAGGTCTACTGAGAATTAAAACAAAAAACAAACAAAAAAAACCCCAATGGCTTCAAATCCAGTATTTTTGGAACTTTCTAGTGGAGTATATTGTACCTTTGATTTTTTTGGAGCTAGCAGGGAAAATTGTCCAGTGACATTGCTGGTACCACTTACCACTGTTTATTCTTTGATATATCCTCAGAAGTGTTTAATTGAACTGTGCTTCCTCTTCTTTTAATTATTTGAACTTGCTAGCTCTAGTAGTTCTACTACCTTTTAAACTGCTGGAAAACCATATACTACCAAGCAAGAGCAGTAAGACATTTGGAGACAACTTTGGGCAATGTGCAGCCAACTACTTAAAAATATCTGGAAATAAATCTTTATATATTTATATATTTTTTTATATATATATTTTTTATATATTTTTATATATTTTTATATATTATTTTTTATATATTTTTATTTATTTTTTATATATTTATATATTTTTATATATTTTTATATATTTTTTATATATATTTATATTTTTTATATTTTTATATTTTTTTTTATTTTTTTTATATATTTTTTATCAAAAAAAAAAAAAAAAGTGCTTAGATCTCTCTCTGTTTCTGTTCCTATTCAGAGAGAGAGATTCCACACTATGTTTCAATACTGACCAAATGATGGTCATGTAGGTGTTTTGTGTTTGCTCTTGGAGCCAGTGAAGCAGGTGATTTTTTTTTCCCACTGATGTTAGAAATCTTTGTGTGAAGTCCTGTTTTTCCATATGGCTTGCTATTTCTCATTTCCCTGGGCTATTCTAAGGGAATTTTCTTCTTGTAGAACATTTATTGAAAATATTCCTTAGAGGTGCTTAGTTGTTTATAAGATAATTTACTTTTGTACTTCTCCATGTTTTCTACCTGTAAGTTTTATAGCAGTATCTTCATGTACTTCTTGAAAATTTGGAAAATTAGAAAAGCTCTTCTATTTAAATGTAGGCACAGAAACTGCCTCCTCACTGAAACCCTGCAGATTACTTTCTGACTCTGAAAAATACAGTCTTGAGGGTTTTCTAATTTTTTTTAATCATTTCATCTAACTAGATCCTGAATTTACATATGGTGACTCTCCGTGATTACCTACCAGGTTTGAGGTGGGATATTAGTAGTATGGATTTCTCAGCAGGGTTCAGCTTAACATTCTGCCCTGGTGCTACCTGTATCGGGCACGGTAGCTTTTGTACTTTCTGATACTTATATTTTTAGCAAACAGAGGATTGCTACTGTTGCTTCAGCTGCTCTTGATATTATTCCTCCTTAAACTCCTTCTAGTGGAAAGAAATGTAGTGTTACTGGGTTTTAATGGTATTGGATTTTTTTTCCCCTGGCATTCACAATTTGTAATAATTTGAAGTTTCTGCTCCATCATTATTATTGTGAACAAAAATAGAAGGAAAATATTACAACTCTTATGGCTGCAAATGACTTTATAGCTGAGATGAAGGGTAAGAATGCTCCCTACTCTTAAGTGAAATGAATCAGCTAAGCACAAGTAATATTTGAGAATTTTAACTGTAACAAAGCTTAATTAACCTGTCTCAGAAAAGTATTTGCTGAATGTTTGTAACACCTAGACAGCATCTACTCAAGGATATCTGCCATCCAAAATTAAATATAACTTTTCCCACTGAATATATAGGAAAAAAAGGAGAGGAAATCCATCTGTGCAGAAAAGCTACATATGTACAGTGCTAGGCGGGCTTGATTGCATTATATGAAGAATTTCCTAATTTGTTTACTGCAGCCCTGAGTCTTGACTTTACAGATTACTTACTGTTTATTAAAGAAATTTCAAACTTTGCAGTAGTTTATTTTAGTCAAAGGATTATCAGTCTTTTAAAATAAAACATTTAGAAAAATACTTATTTGTAGAAATGCTAGCATCCCTTATTTTTATTTAGACATTACAGTAATGCAGTTTATTCTTCTTGCACATGTACTTCACATTTTTGACACATGGAAAATATTACTTGAGTCTTGTTTGGATTTGTTTTCCTATATTCTCAAGGACCATTGCAACATCTCGCCATTCCACAGTTTTGACTGCTTGAGTACACTGAGTCTCTTGACGTGTCTTCCCAGTGGAATGCACATTTGGCTTTTCTGCAAGTTGAGACAAGTCTGGGCAATGCCAATGCTAAAACTTACTATTCTTTTACCTTCACGGAAAATAGTAGACTCTTGGATACATCTGGATACTCTTATAGGAGAGGAAGCACTAAAAGTAATATCTGAGTAAACTGCATCAATATCCTGTAGGCAAAAAGAATAGATAACCCAACTAAGACCTGAAGCTGATACAGTGGATGATCTCCCAAATTATATAGTATCTTTAGGATGGACTACCACAAAAATGCCTTGAGCAGTTTTGCAAGAGCGAAGATATATTTTAAGTGTGTGTTTTGCTTTTGCCATGTTAAAAACATCTTGAATATATTATTTATGGGAAAAAAAATCAGATTCGTAAGAGCTTAGCATTTGCCATTTCCATTCAAGCCTCTTATCTGCAATATCAGCTATAATTTTAAATCCTTGCCTTATTTTCTCTTTACCTTCTCTCTACACTAAAACCCCAGAATGGCTCCATGGCTTTCCCGTTTACTCACAATGCTACTTGTCATTAGAGCTGAGCAAAGAATCAAGGAACCCTGAAAATGGAAGTTTAGTGTAATAAGCTGTTCCTGATCAAAACCAGACCCTACACCCATCTTCTACCTTCTTGGTACCTACCAACCTACCTTCAGGACAATTTTCTCTGTTTGTCTTCCCAGAGACTGTTCATCTGCCACTTCCTCCTCTGTATCTCTGTATTTTTTTCTGTTGTTCCAAGGGTGTACACTTTACAAGGGTTTGTTACATCTATGTAACATTGCATGGATTTTAAACAACAGATTTTGTTTTCCTTCTCTCTGTACCTTTCCCTTATCTACTGTTAATTTTAGCCACAAACACCTACTCAAGTACCATGCTGATCTATCAAATACGATCTTTTTATCCCAAGTTTCTTTAACTCAACTTTCAACTTCTCAGTACTTGGTGCAAAAGCAATGGGGATACTGCATGGACCATGTCTCCTCTTAGTTTCCCTCCCTACCACAGTCCCTCTCTTCCCATTGTGGTCACGGCAAACATAGGACATTGCCCTCTTTTAAGCATTCACCTTCTCTACTGTTTTCTTTTCTATCATGTTTGAATTGAGCAAAAGTTGTTTTGCTCCATGTTCACCAGCACAGAAGTAGCCTAATATATGGGGTGGGACTCCAAAAGTGCTGTAAACGTAACCATATCTCTATTAGTCATTTCGTACTGTTCTCATAGCAGGAAAGTGTGTGTAGATTAGTGCCCCAAACAGCTCTTTGCAACGAAATATTTTTCTAGGAGTTCCTGAATGCGGCTTTTCAAACAAAATGTATTGCTGCTTTTGAATAACTTTTCCTTGGAAAACATTCCTTCTACTTTCTTAAAGCAGTTGCTAGTTTATTGGTTTTGAGTGACAGCTGTCAAGCAGTCACCAGAATCATGGCAATCAGTAGCTTTTTCTCTTTATATGTGATTCCAGCTTGTCTTATCCTGTCCTATTTCTAGGGTAATTGTTTTACAAGTTTATTGGAGAAAAACAGGCATGAATACTGACCCACTTAGATCTTTTATAATAACTCTCTGAAAGAATTTTCTTAATCTATGCTATTTCACAGGGATTATTCAAACTTTTTATATTTTTTCTCCTGTATTTTCATTATTTATTTGTAAGTTTTTGGTTTAAAATGAAGATATAATTAACATTATTTTATGCCCTGGGAAGTGTTTGCCTAATTTGGTATAAGAAGCAGGTATGTTAGTCAAGCAGTTTTCAAGGTGATCTATTTTAAACACTGTTGTCCAGCCTTCAATACCATTTTGCTGATATTTAGATTTTTTCGACTTACTTTGATTAGATCAGGCTAGTTCATCTAATTCTGTAACTGTGGTCTATTAAAAAAGCTTACCACTAAAAATTGCATAATGGACTTGTTGACTTAATTGACTAATAACAGTTATTCCATTTTATTATATTATTGATGACAAAACACCTTTTTAAAGGTGTTTCTATTTAAGTATGCACATGCAAAACAGTACTGTTCAATGTTCTTTTTAATTACCATAATTTGCTGGAGATGCTGTAGGACATGCCTTGGCTTAACTTTCTCCCCTGTCTGTTTGAAAGTCTTATCACAGGATAAAAGGGGCAATGTTTGCAGGGAGCAGCAATATATCCTCCTAGGAATGGGCAGGCTTCCAGACGCAAGGAAGGATTAGGAGCAGCTGCCCTCAGTTGAACATTATCCAAAGAAGACGTTTATGCACTTTGCACTTGCAGAAAGAGGGAGATATTAAAAGGGCAGTATGATATTTGACCATCTTGACTGCAGCAGCTCTGCTATTGCCACCTTTCTTGGGTAAAGTCTTGATCCTAAAGCACTTCCATCCCTTTCTCAGGAACAGTGAAAGCCAGTGATAGAAAAGAGGTAAGAGTTAGGATTTGCTGCAGTAATAATAGCATCAAAATGCTACTTTTGGCCTCAGTGTTCCTTTTTGTGCCAAGATGCCATCCATCTGCTCATCTTCATTATTAGTTGCATTGAACTGTCTTCTAGAAATCATCTAGTAAACAGAAACAGCTTTTCAGGAAGACTGTGTCACCAGAGTACCTGACACTAAGAAAACACATCAGGAAATGGCATGACAGCTCTGTGATAATACATTAGGGTAACACGTCATCCAAATGAGGCCTTCTCGTGGTACAGTACTCAAAAGATCTCATAGTCCAGAATTCATATCTTAAGTTAGTCAAGATCTGACAAAGCATAAATAGTGTCTGCAAATCAAGTGACAGTGTTTCTGGGAACAGGTTTTGAAATGAGTAATGTGATAAGATATGGTACAGACTATTTTTATTCAGTCTCAACATACAAGCTGGAATCCTTTCTACAAGTTACTTTCCTTTCTTGCTCTTCTACTGTTCAGACATATCTTAAATCTAAGAAGTAGTGAGACTTGGATAGCATTCCCACTGTAGGAAGGGGAAGATATGTAGGAGAAGTGAACAAATGCTTAAACCAGTGCAGCCTCTGTACCTGCACTGATCATTAGCTGTGAATCTCAGAGTTTACATTTTTGCAATAGTCGAAGCATAGAGAACTTTACAGAAATGGTGAAAATATTACTTAACTATACTTGAGCCAAAGTTGAGGAGTTCTTTGTTGAGTGCTCACTATTGCTTTCCTTAGGTCAATTTAACTGTCTTCAAAGATAATGATTCTGCAGTATCCTTTTTGGCAAACGGTTTGTGCTATAAGTGATCTCATTCTGTAATTGCTTACTCTGGATAGCTGGAAAAATAAAATACCTGACCATACTAGCAGCAGATCCAGGTGGGACATACCGTGCAAACATTTTTGTCTGAAAACTGTGCAGAGGTGCTGCTATATTCAGGAAAAGCACTTTAATGTGAGAATTAGAAATGTAAGCATTAGAATTTGTACCCGCTCTTGTACCCAAGTGTAGATGCTGAGCAAATGCCAGCAAGGAAGAGCTGCTAGCTGAGTAAAACCACTGAGACCTTCTACTCCTTAAGCAACCATGCTTTCAAAACAAGACTATAATATGGTTTATTTTTATGGAAGAAGAAAACTGATCCTCATTTTCGAGTACCAACGATGCTCTGAGAGTGGCTATCTTATCTCTAGCTGCTATGAATTTGCCTATTTTCTAAATGTTCAAAGCAAGTAATAACGACCTCTTCTTATTTTGCCCTTCCACTAGTGCTTCCTGACTCCAGGGTTCCCTGCTCTTTCTGACAGTCATTACTGGCATGTGCTGCTCTCATTTGGATCTTATGAGTGAGAAAAACTCACTAGTCTGGAGCTACTTTTGTAAAGTTTGTCACTTTGTACTGCTGTCTTCCCAAACTTTGACAGTTACAAAAGTAGCTGCAACATGTTGGAAACTTCAGGGAAAAAAAAATAGCCCTCTTGCAGACTTTGCTGATCCAAACTAGAAGTTTGTATATGCGACAGTTACCTTTAACATTTCTCTCAGCTGCTTTAACAGAGGCATATATCAGAATGAACTGCAAGCTCACCACAGAAGTTTAAATTAAAGTCTGTAGGTTTCTTTATGAAATGTAAAAAGAAAATCTAATCTCTAGAAGACTAGAGAATTTCATCACGTCATTCCCTAAGAGAGCACAGCTTCTGTTTGTTTTTTTTTTCTGTTGCTGTTGTCACACTGTTTAGTTGCTAGATTATCCTAACACTGAGAGACAACAGGACAAGAGAATCTGCAAGATTGCTGCAGTCTAAAAAAGTTGATCTAAAAAAGTTTTGTAAACTTTTGGTCTAATGTGGAAGCCAAACAGACCAAATTTTGGGGAACCTTTTCAAGCCAAAAAGAGAAGAAAATACAAGTAGGTTGAAAAAAACACCTATTCTGTGTTGAAATTAATGACTTTAACCACTGAGGCTATTTAAGAGAGAAAAGAAAGTGACCAGTTTATGGAGAGAAAGAGGTCCCCCATGGCACTGGGGATAAGATCATTGGGCCCTGTGAGATAAAGAAAAAGAAACAAGTAGGAGAGCGAGAGGCTAGCAGAAGGTGGGCGGTGGGAAAGTTATATTTTTCTAGAAAGCTAGTATTTCTTAGCTCTACAATTTCTGGCATCTCTGAGAGTTATTGAGTCTAATGTAGGTACTCACTTTGCAGTTGGTTTGTAAGTTGCCCAAGAGAATCAGAAAGACTAATTGGGCATGAGGAGGTTGTTTCATGAAAACAGTCTAAAAATGCTGTGGCACAGTGTGACCTTCTCCATTGCCTGGCTGAGGTTGTGTTAGTGTGTGCTGCTTTGATCCACATAGGTGATTCCCACGAGGACACTTGATGTTACTGGATGAAGTGTATTATAGTGTGATTCCTCTGTAGCCTTTACTGTAGCAAGAGCGTTGACAATTTTTTGTCCCAGCGTAGTGTGTGGCGACATAAGGGAAGTCTGTTTCTGGTGATTTTGTCAGCCAGGTTTCAGAGCTTTATTTAAAGGCTAGGACGGAGGTTTCAGGAAAAAGTTATTGCACAATGTGATATCCTTCTAGAATAGATGGTAATTTTTAAAGAATTTTCCATAGCAGGTTCAGTTTAGAGCAGTAAATAGCAACCGGAGATACACCGTAAGTGCCAGCTTATCTTTCTGCATCACACTACATTTCTCTGTAGTACCCAGTGAGCCTAAAGGCTCATTCGTGCTCTAGAGGAGAGTTCTGCTCTATATACTGGTGAAATGAGCTCACGAGTATTTATCTTAGCACATCCGAGGTCCTGGGTGGTACTTTCCAGATTATTTGGTAGGCCTTGGTGTATGATGGAGTTATGGAGTTACATGGATTATTACATAGGCTTTGTCTTTAGGGGTGGTATCTCAAATTTTCCATAGTTCCAGATGTTCCTTAAGCTTTATGTTGCCACAGCCGTTACAATATTTCAAAAGCACAGTTTCCCTGTGGTGTTTTGTTTGCTGCAGTTGCTGGCACACTTTCCAGTGTACGCTGGAATTCAGTTAGCGTACATTAGTGCTCTGGTGTACTCACTGATACTTGCAACTATTTAGGTAATGATGTGTGTTATGTCTCACAGTGGTTACTGGGAATATTAGGATCCCCCAAGACAGCAAGGGACAAGTCTAATGGATTAAATTAATGCCTGCTGTAGTTTGAACAGCTTCATCTAGAATTATCTCGGGAATGAACTTGATCCAATATGTGAACAAAACTGTTACTGTCAAGAGAATTACTGGTCTCTTTTAGTTGTATTGTCAGAACTGTAATAAAAACTTCATTTCTTGTGGGAAAGATCAAGGAGAGATCTGCTCTCACCAAAATCAACATCAGATATTCTCTTTATGCATATAGCCAGATTCTTGGCTAGTGTAACTGGCCCATCTGATTCTCACTGCATCTGCAGAGTCAAATCCTTTAGAATCATGCAGAATCATTTCCTTCCTGAAAACAGTATTACAGCAGGTTTTCACAATCGACACATAATTACACGATTTACTGGGTAATCTGTGATTTTTATGCTGTACAGACCGGAATGGAATCTTAAGTGTCCAGACTGCCTTGCAGATGGTGTGAAACAGATTAATGATGATAATGTGCCTCACAAGTCAGTAGCACTAGCAAAATAGCTCGACAACTGGTTAATAGTTAGGTAAATGCATATCACTCCTGCTTGGTCTGATGTGTGCTTCTCCCTCCTCCTCCCCACACCTCCCACTCTCGGTCTGAAACAGGACTGGGACCAGATCCATTGTAATAATGAAGAATTTAAGGGGATTTAGTGGTGGGGTGGGGGGGTCGTGCTGCAGGATAAAACATTCATACAGTATAAAAGTCTCATTTGAGAATGCCCACTATTTGCATTATGAAAGCTTCATCTTTTAACAGGTAAGTTGGTTTCCTGACACCAGACTCTTAACAAATGTCTTAAAGAGGTGACTTCTTGGTAGTTTAACTAGATAGATGTACTTTTCTGATGTTTCCAGAGCTCTTGCTATATTGCAAGTGATATTTTCATGTTGTTTTTTTTAATATATATACTTTGCAAGGGTAGGAAATTTGAGAAGTTGAGTATCAAATACCTTCCTGCCCAATACATTTTCTTTTCAGGGTGTGGTCTTTGAATATTTTTATATTTTCTTTCCTCATAAGCGTAGTATAGCTGGTATTGTTTGTTGTCTCTGGAAAGAAGAGAGAGGAGAAACAACTTTGATAACATGAGAGGAAATTTCTATTCCTAAAGGAAATCTGTTGTACTCTGAAGATCTCAGATTAGTGTCAATCTTCTCATGTTTTTCAAAGACTAACAAAGTGACTGTTAATGGAATCATAAAAAGAGTGGAAATACAGACTAAGATCTTCCTGCCAATTCCCCCTGCTTAGCAAAATGGCCCTTTTGCTTTCACGGTCACTCTCTGACAGTAATGTAAGTGTCAGAACTACTTCGATGTCTCAGTGAGGATTCATCCCTAAAGAGAAAGAGTAAAATGAAAATCCAGAAGATAATGAACAATGTTAACATTTATTGTTTCATAATAACAGAGTTCCCTGCTGTTGAGATCCTACAAATCTTACTGGTTCTGGGTTAAAATTGGCACGGGGTTGCCTATTCCTGGCTTTCAAAACTGAAGTGTTAAGAAGTACTTGATGTTAGGATAGCATTTATCTTGTTCTTCTCTAGAAAAGGTTGATGAAATATATGCTGCATCGATGTTCTGAGTTGGGTCACTCTATCCTGTTAGGTATTCAGTATTTTAATAAGCTCCTTTACTTATTTTCATTTAGTACTGCCTGTTCCAAGGGAGTCCTTACTGTGCATGTGTTTAAAGCTCTTAATTCTTTTAGTGCTTCCCCTCCTTAGGGTCCTTGATTTAAGGAAACCTTCATAAATCAACAGTAGTCTAAAGTGGAAGAAAATAGATTCTAAAAATCCTGTTACTTGCACTGGCTGAGTCTGTTTCACACCCTCTGAAAATTAAGCTTTGTCGATGGAGCTTTTTCCAGAGGCATTTCCCTAATGTCTTCCAAATGCTGCTTCATCACAGCCAAATAGTTAGAGGCCCCTGAGAGACACAGATTACAAATGCACATTTTTTTGTTGTTGTTTTTATTCATTTCCAGCATATCTAGCTGGATTAGCTGGAGCTTTAGCAGAGATTAAAATGTGTATAAAAGTTTTGTTCATAGATGGCTCCACCTGTGAACCTCAAACCATTTTCTTTTAAATTGTGTCAGAAACAAAGTGCTCCCTAGTTTTACTGATGCTGGTTGTTGGTGGAACATTCCTTGATCAGCAAGGAACCATGCCCCTGCACAAAATCTGGTATGTGTTCAACTGTTTGTAGTTCAGCTGCTGAAGCATAGCCAACTCAAACTGCTTTAGGTACCTGTATTTTGCTTATTCTGCTGTCCACTCTACTAAGCTACAGCTAGAAAGAAAGTAGAGAAAGCAAGGGGAGGAAGAAGTCTACAGTTCTGTAAACCTACAAATAATAGTCAAGAATAGCTATAATAAAATTTAAAATTGTTTATGTATATTGCATATATGAAACATATGTGTTGTATTTCTGCAGGCTTTCCATCTGAAGATTTCAGTCATTTATATCAGTGAGTTTAACAAAGGTGAGAGTTTGCTATGTACTGCATACGGGGTAATATACCAAAAAATAGCATGAAAAAAATGTTTGGCTTTGTAAGACTTTTGTTTACAAAGGTACTTCAGATATAATTTTAGTCATGAGTATGTGGCACATAACTTTATAATGCCTTTATAATTCATGAAGGAGAACTGTAACTGTCTACAGAACCTTCTGAAGCAACCCCTGAAGGCAGTTGCAGCTTCTGCACACCCCTCCCCTGTCCCATGGCCGTGTCCCATAGCAGCTCATGTAGAGATTGAGACTACCAGGTTGTGGCGCTCAGGTGGCCTCCACTGCCTGACAGTGGCTGACTGGTGCAGGAGCACATAGGCGGTCCCCGTTTCGCTTCGTGCCCCCGGTGCCTGTCCCGCACCACTGGCTCTTCGTTCTTCTCTCCTGCTTAAGGACTGCCACGTTGCTAATGGTGGCTTTTATTGCAGGCTTTAGCAGGGAAGGGTGTAACACTGAGGACTATCATGGTCATATTGTGCGTTTAGGAGATTCCTAAATAGATTTTGTCCTTTTCGGTCTCAGGAGGCATCCATAGTTTTTCCCACTAGCTAGTCAGAGGGGATATTTAAAGAAGCCTCTAACCCTTCTTTTTCTTTTCCTAGACTACCTTTGCATGCTATTCCAGATGTAGGTACTCTTGCTTCTATTCCAAATTTGCACATAGTTGGGCTGCTCTGATTTAAATTACAATATTACCCCAAATATGTAACTAAAATGTAAATTCCCATGCCATTTCATTAGTCCCTTTCACTCATTTCTCCTCTTCTCCATCAACTACAAAGTCCTCCTACAGAGGAGGGTGTCACACTCTGTATTCTCTGCAGTAAAGAGCTTTACTTTTATTTTAGGCCTCAGACACCAAGCTTAGACAAGCTACTATTGCAAGACAGTGACAGAGATTAATTCCAAACATAAGAGTTCCCAAGAGACTCTTAAATCAATGTTGACCAGATTTTAATAGCACATAATGTTTCCATGACTTGCAAGCAAGTAACAAGCAAACAAGCTTTGACAGACATCTTGCATAAATGCTCCCTGTGATAGATAAGACCAATAAGGAGAAGGGAAGTAATGCCCAAGTCATGTTCTAAGAAAAAAAAATGAATTTAGCATTTCATAGTCTTTTGGAACACTAATGTACCATCTCATGTCTTGGACATAGCTCTGCTATGAAAAACTGGTGGGAAAGCTTTGTGAAAGACTTCAGTATCCTACTTTGTTGGGGTCAACTGGTAAAAATCCTTCAGAACAAATTTTAAAAAATAAGATACTCAAAAGAACAGTTGAAAGTTTATCTTGCTTTCAGATAAGATAATATATGCTGAAGGCAGATAAACTCTAAATTACTTCATTATACTCTTTTGCAGATATTTCACAATAAACAAGAGAGGGAAATGGAAAGGGAGTATCTCTTCCAATAAATTACATGTGTGAAAAGTCATGACCTTCAAAGCCATGCAATTCCAGAGCAGGCAAGCACTGTGTAAATGTCTTGCTCCTTTGAGGAGAATTACTACTTAGTTTGGAATCAAGTGTCATTAGTGACATGCCTAAAAGTGGCTGATGTCTCAGGTGGGAAGTCACTGACCTATAATTTGCTGAATCTCACTCTCTTATCTATATCTTATAACGCTTAGACTGCCACTTCCTCCCTCTAGAGCAGTCCCTGTGTCAGTTTTTCCTGACAGTGGGGCAACTGCTCGGGAGTGAGTGTTGTTTACTCAATGCAAGCCCAACAGAGAGGTGTTGTTATGTGTTAGCAGACTGCTTACAGTTCTACAGAGCCTTTAGCAGTGCATGTGGGAGTAGTGCTCACCCTGACAGCAGCGCCTGCTCTGTGCCTCTGTCTCATTTAGTGTATTTCCCAGTCATCATAGTGCTATATCCAGTGCTCTAAAATGTGCTGTTGTCATTCGGTGCACTCGTGATTTCTCATGAGCAGACCACGTGTATCACTTGGTGATACAAAAGAATTGCAGAGAGTATAGCTGCTTCTACATGCACGCACATCTGGGTGTCCGGCTGCTGCCATTAGTTTTACATCAGTGCTGCTGCTCCCACATCTCCTTTTGAGGCACAGAACTGTTGCTCTAGTTGTTGTGCAAGATTGTGATACTTCCGAATTGGTGCCTCACTCCCCCCTCTTTTTTTTTTTTTTTTTTTTAATTTGTTTTTCAGACAGCAGTTCTTGGATCTGACTAACCCTACCTCATTCCTTGTAAACCAGTTTTTGAAAAGCTTCACAGATTCTGAGTCTTACACAGAATCTGAACTGCTATGAGGACATCCTTAACAGCTCTTAGTTTCTCGAATGATATCTAATATTTAAGGAACTTCAGTTTTCCTGGGCTGCAGCCTGTACATATTCAATCTTGTATTCCATTACTAGTTCATTCAGTAGTTGTTACAACCTGGCTCTTTTGTGACCTCTTTTACAGTAGAAATGCTGTGATATACAAGATGTTGAGTCTCTCTGGATCTGGTTCAGTTGACATGGGGGTCCCTTGGAAGGCAGCCACGGTCCTGTCATCAGCAGTTGGACCTGGTGATGGTGAGTACCTGGGCTAAATGTCTGATTTGTGTCTGTTGTCACACTAGAAAGTCTGTTTGACATTGCAGATGCCCTGGTATATAAAGTAGGAGGGCCTTGTTTGATCAAGCCTAGCAACTTTGTTTGTTTACTGTGTTTAGTGGCTTTAGATTGACATCAGTTCTGAAGAAGTTACCGATAGGTACTCTGCTAGTTTCAACGGGTCTTCCTTGCAGATCTGCCTGGGCAAAACAGCTTTCATGGTGTGCTTGCTGTGCATTGGCAGGCTGGGGACCAGGTTGATAGTCTGCATCTAAACTCAGTTTGCCATCCTAGTAACTTTGCCCTTGAAATTATTTAGAAAGAGATCTACTTTGTCAGAATAGAGAAAACTCCTGGTTACTATTTTCCTCCCCCTTGTCTTTCAAATTAAATCTGATACTGAACCCGCTAATCAAGTTTTTTCCCCTGCCCTGCTGGCTAACCATGTTTGCTATTCTGCACGTCAGCCACAATATCTGTTAAATGATGGTGTAGCTTGTTTTTGTGAATTTCCTATTAGAAACTGCATTTGCTAAAGCCTCAAATTATGCTAATTCTTCCATCTAATTATCTAGCCTAATACTGCTAGTTTATCAGTGCTACTGAGATTACACATCAGATGACTCCAAAATCTATCTGCAATCAACTGCTCATTGGCTATGTAGCTGAGCTGAAAGGATGGCAGCCAGTTTTGTAGCCCTTGCACATGTGTGCTGAATATCTTTGCAAGCGTTAGTCATGCCACAGACATTCTCCCCTTCATTAACATTGCCCTATGACATGAATTAGTGTTTTCTTTTCTTGAGGGAGCTGTGATAATGGGTCCTAGATCAGTTCTCTTTCCCGTAACTCTTGCATCATTGCCTGTCTTTCATGTATTCTGGCATCTTGTGATGTTTTCACAGACTATTTTCTGACCCACAATCCTGGCATCCTCAGTCTTTGCTCCTCCATTTGATTTTTTTTTTTTTTTTTTTTTCCCTGTGGCCTGTATGTTTGTTGCATCTCACTGGTCTTTGCTGGAAAAAAAAAGAGAAGCTGCTCTTCAAACCACATCTGAACAAGTCTAGGGAGAGAAGTTAAATGCTATGAGGATGTCAGTAATGGACTTAGCCATATGCTAACCCCTGTTCATCCTGCTGGGATTCTGTCTGCTGCTGAAGCAAGAGGGAGTGGGGCTAAGAAAATGCCAGCTGATACTGCAAGATTTCTCTACTCATGTAGCTAATAGCAGGGTGGTACCAGGTGGCATGCAATACATTGAACAGATTAATGCTTAAGAGTTCAGCTGAAGCCGTATATCAATTATATAGTAAATCCAACTTCAGAGCTTCTGGGATGGGATCAGAGAGGTTCTGGTGACATAATATACAGCACTGATCCAGTGTAAACTCACTCTACCAGTTCAGATTTGTTTAGCAAAAAGCAGGTTACAACAGGCTAATGCTATACAGTGCTTGCTGTGTGACAGATCAGATACTGCTTGCTGTCATACAGCCAGCATAAAAAGCACTCTATTGTATACTGCAGATAATCTGCCAAAAACACAATTTTGAACCCGTGCCTGATCCAATGTGAACAATTACTGTTCATGCATATTAGTTCTGATCATGTACTGCACATTAAGGATTGTGGATCCATAATGACACGTAAATAACAGTAAGTGCAAGTGTTTCCTCTGCAAAAGGTCATGCTGTAGGTATGGCTGCTCCCTGCAAGACTTCCAGATATCCTTTCCCTCCTGTGGAGGATATTCAGTCCTCCTGTGATTCATTAATCATGATCATGTAAGGAAGCTGGAAGACCACCAAAACCTTTGAACCAAAGAATTACCATCTTCCTTTATCAGCTTTAGTCAACAGCCCACTTTGGCTTTGGCCTCTTCTGGGTAATGGTTCCCCATTGGTCTGTGATGTTTCTGTAGCTTTGACTACTGGTAGCATCCAAAGAGCAAGAGTCATGGCAATCAGTCGAAAGTGTTTGGTGGTACACCTACCTAGTACACCTTTGGTAGTACCTGTTATTGAGAATTTTCCCCTTAAGCCTTTGTGAACATATAAGGAGAATAGCAGAGTTAAGATGAGATTCTTGCACACATGGAGGCAATGCAGGGTGCAGAATAGCTGAAGCAAAATAATTAGAAGGGGCAAAATTGCTTAGGCATCCATATTTCCCTTACCTTTATCTATGGAGTTCCTTTTCCATTGCCTGCCTGCTGCCAAATTTGTCTCTAAGACCAAGGGCTGTGTTTCCCTAAGTAAATACTTCCTGACAGTATCCTTTAGAAAACGTGTGTTGTTCACCCTGATAAATTGCCAGCCTGGCTAGGATGACTACTCTGAGAAGCTCAGTAGTCTGGGGACATGGTTTAAAAAAAGAACTATACTGTGTTCAGAATCTTCATTTACAGGGATTAATAGCTATTATCAGATCCTAGTGATATAAGTTATAATTTAAATATCACTGGAGAATCAAAATTTAGGGACCATCCTCCTTTCTTAGCAGACACTGATATGTTGGGAAGAAATAGATGAAAGAAACCATCTGCAGGACACATCCACCCTGTTCTGTTAATCACACCAACCTCAAAGTTTAAATTATGCATTGATAAGCATTTATCTCTTTGAATATGTTTTTGATTTGTTGTGTGCATTCACATTGATTTGGACTATTTCCTGAGCAGAGAAAGCTCTTCTGTTTTTCTCACACGGTTCAAATGCAGTGGGGCAGTGTCACAACAGGGTCTTCTGAGTAAATCCTACTGATTGTGGGAGGAAATCGGTGAGCAAAGATCGGTACTGGAATGTTGTCTTTAATCCTAGTTGCATATGCAGCTTAAATCTGTCTTACAGAACCATGTCCTTCTTTCCCTTTGGACACTAAGGCACAGGGGTCTGTCTAGTGGCACTCTTGATACATGACTCTGAGGTTCAAACGGGATATCCCTTGAGTTTAAAAGTTCTTTTTGCTGTACAAACAATTGTATTAGTAGTGGATGCAATTCATCTTGTTCTGTTTAGGGTGGACCTCTCTCAAGCTCTTCTGAACTCTCTTTGCACTTTGCAAAGTAGTTCTGCCAACTGGAGAAATTTTCAGGGTGGATTTGCCAATACAAGCAGTAAGAATCTGGCTGGTACACAGATGTCTACACAGCATTGAATCTTTGTAAGGTAAAGCCTATTTTCCAAACAAAGTGAAATGGCTGTTTAAATCTCCCCTAAGTAGTTTGCCGATGCTGCATCCCTCCTGCATTCCTTGCTATAGGGTGTGTACAGGCCTGGGGCAACCAGGTTTCTTCCGGGAAGGTCCAAGCTATTTGGATTTAGCTCCAACCATGGAAGTCCCATATGTTTGTATAAAGGAGTCACCTGGTTTGTTTATCAGACCTCACCTGGCAGTGAATAAATGTAAAAGCAGCACAGAATAATGGCTCAAGTAGAGAAGCAAAAATAAGGAAGGGGCTTATCTGAGAAACTCCGTAGTGTCACTTCTGCAGTTCACTGCTGCTGTGATTCTTAGATCAGTGAAGACTCTCAGGCAGTCCCCAGGTCTTGATATTCCCTGATGCTTAGTCTTGCATGAGATTGCCAATCTCTTTTTAATGATCGTATCGCTTACCGTCTTCCTAGATAGCTCCAGGGGACAATCTGCAGTGCATGGATTATACCATATTAAAGTGCTTTCAGACTATTAAGACACCTGGATGACAGGAAAAATCACTAAGACATGAGAAAAACATCATGTTCCGAAGAGCCTCATTTAAGCAACTTGTGTTAGTGCTTAGGTTTATGCAGATGATCTTTTCTTCCTGCCATCTGCTTCTTGGCTATTCAGAGAATTAAACAATATGCAGTGGTACAGTGCAGAGGTATATTATTTCTTGCTGTGGTGAAACACCACCCAAAGAGTAGCCATATTGTAAAGATGGGGCACTATCTGCAGTTGGGCTGTTCTAATATAAAAGGAAAAAATAAAGGCTCTAGCATGAGGGGGAAAAAATATCATTAAATGTCAGAGTCAGTGCAGAGTCAAAACTGCGATTAACTATCACTGTGCTACAGTCCTCAGTCTAGGATGCTTGTAGTGGAGGGAATTCTGGAAATCTTCTCCAGCTGATAGGAAAGATGAGAAAAGATGGTGTTGACCCCAGTGGCTCCCCAGTTTTGCCTCACATATGGTGCCTGGTGTTAGGTGAAACATTTTGAAAGTACCGCTACAGACTCTGCTCTCTATGGAAAATAAAACAAAACAGTAAGCCTACTTGCTAACCAGAGCCCAACAAGCAAAATCCACCTAGAAAATGTGGTGTGTACCCAAGTACAGAATGTGCTGTGGCTCCAGTTCCTGTGCTCGCTTGGGTAGCTCTGTATGAGATGATAAGCTGCTGTTGCCTCTTTAACTTCAGTACAAAGCACATGCAGATGTTTCCTGTGCTGGGTGCTAGCCTTAGAGTATCATCATACTGAACTGATCTGAAATGGAAGTGATTGCAGTGGCTGGGCACTACCTTGAAAGCTGTGAAACTGCACTTTTAAAAGTGACCTGGAATACCCTTTGATAGAACCTCTGAAAAATTACAGGCAATATTGTGTTTTCTAACACAGAAAGAAAGAGAGCGCTTCAGAAATTCCAGTTAAATGTGAAAAGAAAAACTGACTTAAAAAAAGAAAAAAGGTGCGGAAAGGGAGATTTTCATGATAAAATACATAATTTTCAATTATTATAGGATTTGCAGCAGTTTCATGAAGAAGCATAGTACTGTGTTTTGATTATTAGGGAATACACTGATCTAATACAGTAGATGGAAAAGAAACAGTGTAGTAAGAGGCAAGTGGGAAAGAGGGGAGACCCCTTAAAATCAGGTTGATAGCAGTGTTTCAAATGCACTGCTCTGCTAAAGGGCCCACTTTGGATCCATATTTTCTGAATGTGTTACATTACAAGCTCCAATTTTTGCTCAGTATGTATATCCTCATATTTTTTCCCTTATCAGCTTTCTCATAGTTACTTTCAGTGATCTGTGTGTATTTTCTATAAAAAATGTGTTATTTACAGATGCCTCTGCATTATTCCAAAGAAGTTTTTCATGTTGACTTCTTTATTTGTTGTGGTTTATATGTTTGTCATCAATAGCTATAGGTTTTCCTGAAATGACATTCCAATTTTAACACTGCAATATAATGTCTATATTAAAGTGTTCATAAAGAAGAAATGCACTTAGGTATTTTGAGCTTCAGAAAATGAAGGAATGATAAATTCAAGGGCTTCTCAGAATTCAGGCAAAATTTGGTACTCCAAGGACTTGCTTCTGCCACCTTCATTCACAGTGAGCAGTCCACAATTTTTGAGAAGAATTTTTGATCTTTCAGATCATTTGGACTACTTGTTTTTTCTTCTTTTGTTTTGTTTTTGCTTAGCCTCTTATTTCTTTTCAAGATATGCCTTCACATGTGTACATAAATTCATATGTATGAACACGCATTCACGTGTGCTCACATCCACCCACAGTTGAAGTAAAATGTACATTTGACCTCCTGCCGGGAAACACTGGTCATTTCCCCATTTTATTTTCGCTGCGTGATGTCAGTGTGTCCTGGTGTGCTGGCAGTCCCTGCATGAACAGAAGTCCAGCAAGACCAGGGCAGCAGGCTCGCAAACTTGCTCTCTTTATGCAAGCTGAGGCCTTGTGAATGCCCTGTGCACAGCTAGTCCTTGCAGCTCATGGTGGAGTATTTCCAAAGTGCTCACGCACTTCAGGAAACAAAGCCCAGCCCTTGCCTCCCAGATCCTGCAACTTGAGTGATAAGTGAGCAGCTCCAATCCAATAGGTATCATCCAACGAAGCTTGAGAGTCTGGATTAGGTTTGAGGAACATAGCCATAGCGCAGGGGCACTGAGTCACTGTCGAGTCCTTTGTACACTGGAAAGCAGCAGTAAATCTTAAGAAGAAATTTGAAGTGACTTTGTAGGTTTACTTCATGGAAAGCTTATTCTTTGCAAAAGGGAGCTCATAAATAAAAAAAAAAAAAAAGGAAGGCGCTGGGTCAGGAAAGCACCAGCAGCCAGAGAACGTTCCCTGCCCTTACTGGCTACTTGCAATCTCATGATAACAGAGCTTGTCTGATGCAGTAGGAGAAAAAACAGACAAGGGATACAAAGGAGGTGAAGGTGTAATAGAGGTGACAAGTCATGGTAATTTTTACTGTAATTTTTACTTCAAATGGTTTTGCAAGGGAAGAAAGTGGATTTGTTGAAACCAGGGGGAGGAAGTTTCAGTTGTGCACATGTAAGGCAATGAAGAGCCAAACCTGAGTTTTCTCAGAGACAACAAAGCTGGATTTTCAAGACGGTGTGAAAGAAGAATGAACAAGATTTGTGTTGAACAGGTTGCCTGTTCTCTTCCCAACTGTGCATTTTGAAGGGAATGTTGCTTTTTGCCATTCACAGGTTACTTCTCTTACAAAATTACTGAACATTTCCTTGCCTGTCGTTATTTAGAAATGGTTACAATTAAGCCAGTCTGATTATTTCGGTTCCCTATATTTTGTTTCTTCTTATTGTTTGAGTTGGTTCCTGTGCTGGAATCTGTAAGATTTTGCAACTTTGGCTTTCTTCATTACTCTCAATGTAACCATTATGTCAGCAAAAAGGCCTTCCAGCTTGCACAGTATTTTTCTGTAATTCTCTTTTATGCCATATGAGCTGAAATCCTGTGAGAAGACTTTATTTTCAAGAACTTAAAACTTTAAGATTGCCCAAACTGTGTTCCTCAATTTTTATTCTCTTGTTTGTTTCAGTAGTAAAAACAAGCTTGCACAACTGTTTGGCTTTTTAAATCAACTATCATCTAAATCCTACTGGTGCTAACAGAAATACTCCTCTGATATCAGTAAGGTTGATTTGAGTAAAGGTAAAGCTTTAATAATAATTGAACTTACTTCAAAAATAAAAAGGCATAATATGAGTGCAGAGCAGTACTAAATATGAACCAAAATGATAGTTTGGATACAGGAGGCTTTATTAAAAAATGAAATAAAATAAAAATTGATTTGTTATTTCTCCAGCTAATATCCAGGTTTCCCCCTCCCAAAAAAAGTTTACTCTGGAACGAAGAGACGTTGTCTAAACAATCAAATGCTTCTTTTACTAGATTGCACAGAACAGTGTTTTCACCGTCTCTATCTAGCATATGCTGTAGCTGCATTGAATTAATCTTTATTATATGTATCCTAACGTGAAAGAAAGAACCCCTCTGGACTGAGAGCGTGAGGGAGGTGGCAGGACCTGCCATGCTGGCGGGAGAAGGGTCAGCAGAAGGATGTGGCAGCGCTTGGAGCTCCCTGTCTTGGCCTTGGGAAGTCAGTGCTGAGAAGAGTCGGCACACACATTGTCCTAGGGATGTGAAGAAAGATGTGACGCCTCGGACTTTTGTCTGGTTTAGTGATTTGGTCGATGAACAAGATGAGGAATGAACCAAAAGGAATAGTGTAGATTTTTGCATTGTTTTTTATGCAAAGGCAAAAAGAAAATTTTCACAGAATCACAGAATCACAGAATGCCTAAGGTTGGAAGGGACCTCTAGATGTCTTCTAGTCCAACCCCCCTGCACACGCAGGGCCACCTAGAGCCCATGGCACAGGGCAGCATCCAAACGGGTCTTGAAGATCTCCAGGGAAGGAGACTCCACTACCTCTCTGGGCAGCCCGTTCCAGTGCTCTGTCACCCTCACTGTCAGAAAGTTTTTCCTTAAGTTCCTGTGGAACTT
>JAWLRI010001009.1:1004347-1039562 GCA_034781795.1 Crypturellus tataupa
CTAGCCCACGGAATTCTTCCGAGGAGGTCTCTGAAGAGGCTAAAGTTGGCCCTCCTGAAGTCCATGGTTGCAAGGCTACTTACCGTCCTAGGTGTTGCTGTTGTTTTCATTAGTAAAAATTATAAATGTGGGATTAGACTACAGATGGAAAAAGAGCAGTCTGGGGAAGGCCCAGGGTGTCACGAGGCAACCTTGTCTCTCCCTTGTCTTGTTACAAGGCCCAAGACTGAGACCAAAGCAAAATAACATGATACAGTTCAGAGAAGATTTCCCTTTTGTCGTCACTACTGCAGTGCTGCATAATGACTGCATCTCTTTTCCTTATACAGCAGTGGAACGGTATGCAACAACAGCAGCCAGCGGCACTGTGACATAAAGGTGTCCAAAATTCTTGTTCAGTTTAGTTACCTATAAAATTTATCTTATAAAAGAGGCAGAAGAAATTTGCTATTACTTTCTGTAAATAAATCAAATTTCAGTAATAATCCTGAAAGTTCGTTTATCTTGGTTTAAGGAATGGAAGAAAGGCGAGGATAGTCATTATATTGGCTCTCAGCTGGTAGAAGGAGTTGGTGCTGCAGCAAAGGGTCAGTGTTTTAATAAAAACCTCAAGCCATTAGAATTTTCCATTTTAAAAATAGAATGTCTGTTTGCCTTACAGTTTTCATGTTCATTTGACTCTTGTCTCATACATCACAGACATGGAAATCAATTTTGTTGGAAAATTTAGAAAGCTTTATTTTGTAACTTTCCCTTTTGGGAAAGTGAAAAAAATAAAAGACCATTTACCCTTTAAAGCTCCTAATACTTGTTTCTAGTGATTCTATATTGTATTCTGGTACATGACTTCTTTTTCTCAGCAGACAGAAAAAATGCATCTGTAGTTCTTATCTTCATCAAGTGAAGTATTCCAGTAGGAACTAAAAAAGTGCTTAAAATCTCTACTTATAGTACAGACTCTTCTAGTTAGCTGGATGTAGGGCTTTGAACCACTGTCTGCATTTTCTCTGAACTCCTTTATCACAGATCCCCCAAAATCTGACCTACTCCGGGTTGGTTTCCAATTCAAATGAACTGCTTCCATTTGAAAACTCTATTTCTTTTGTTCCTTTCAAAAAGCATCATGGAGATCATAGTCCTAAATTACTTACACAAAGGTGCTCAGAAAGGTAGATTCTGTTACGAATCCAAGCCATAGAACTACTATTCACTGGTAAGTAGTATATGGGCAGGTTACAGTTTCAAATAAAGGCAAGAAGGTCCCAAGTCCTGTTGGGAAGAATGACAGAATAGAGAGAATAGAGAAGCCATTTGCTGAACGTGTTTGCAGCTGCATTCTGTGGTGCAAAATTCTTTCTCTAGATGTATGCTTTTCAAGATATATATATGTTTAAATTTGTAAGGTATTAGATTAGGTGGTAATTGGTACATGGTGACTTGGTGTTAATGAATAGTGAGATTCAGTAAATAGACACATAAAAAAGAATTTCCACCACTTTGTGAGTAGGGAAGCAAAGCCTCTATTTCACCTAACAGACAGAGGGGCTTTTGTAAGATACAACACAAACTACCGAGGTTAGACTCCTTTTTTGAGTTGCCTTTTAGAGAAACCCTTTCCTTCCTACTGGGAGATCAACTTCCTTCTTTTGACCTCATGGTTACATCTCTAAAATTGGAAAATGCCAGGATAAACATCTGTATATACAGATAGTTATGAATGTAGGCCCATGCATGCTGAAACTAATTGTGCAAATAAACTTTCCTGAAGTAGATACTTCTTTTTTATAGCCTTTCTCACACTTCACAGAACCACCTTTTAAAAGTCTCCTGTGTGGTAGTTATTCACCAAAAACCATTACAGGACTATGCTATGTCTAAATCATAGAAGCCGAGCATGGTCCCAAAGTCACAGATTTGAGTGCACATCCACTCATATCTCTGATTATGTCAACTTAGAGAATGCGGATTTATAGTGTAGTTCCTGATGTAGAGTTTTTGGCGTGAGTTTATGATTTGGGAACAAGTTTGCTAATATTTTTAGTGTGACATAGCTTCATCTACGCTTGTAACTTCTCAAAGGAAATAGTAAATGCCTTTGCCATTTAATATGAAGTTAATAGATTGTTAAGCTCTCTTTTTTATTTTTTTTAACACAAGCCATTTCTTTTTATCTTTCTGAGTCTTCTATTATTTGGAACAAAGAATCTCCAGTTGCCTGATGCTGAATTGTCATGGAGCTCCTCACCTCCGAGGTGGTGAGCTGTGGTATGGAATCATTAAACTTAATTCCCGCTGGCAAGCAGGAAGTCTTTTCACCCCATTTGTTTTGATTTGACCTCTGACTAAATGCATTTCTCTTTGCTATTTAGATAGTATTTCATGTCCTCAATGCAGCATGTCTCTTTATCTTGGATGGGGCAACATCCAGTGGTTTCAGTATTGCCTTCAAGACCATGTTTGAGAGGAAGAAAATGTGATGTTTTCTGCTGTGCAAATCCTTGTTAGATTGCAAGAAAACCTGTTTTTCCCACTGTAGCAAATAAGGTTTCTATAATACAATTTCAGTATTAAAGCTATTTAATGAAAGTGTGTTGCCTATAAGAAGTCCAAATCCAGTCTTCCTGGTATAACCCATCATGTAAAGGTAATTCTTGAAAGTCTTCACAGAGATTCAAGAGTCAAGTTACCAGGGAGAGATCAATCCACCATTGAATGAGAGAAAGGCAAAGGAAGAGGCTTCCTGCCAAAGTGAAACATAGACTAGTCAGAATGCAGCATGAGTTTGATTTGGTGATATCTGATTATTGCCTGTAGGCATCCGGCATCTCCTGCAGAAAATTTTCCTCTTTTATTCTTAGATCATTTGAATGTTTATAAAGATGGGAACTGTGTAGATCTACAGATGTGTGAATACTGAATGGGAGCTAACGGCACACACTGCATCACACTGTCCTCCTCACACTGTCCATCTGGACTTGATCAGAATGAAAAACATCTGGAATGTAATTCCTTAACCTGCTAGAGGCCATCCCTTAGGGACCTATAGTTCTTTTCCCTGCTATGCTTATGCAATTATGATATCATTTTATTAAAAAGAAAAGAATATTGCTCTAGGGTCTCCCCATGTCTAGACAAGAAAGTCATTTCCCTTTCTTGATTTCTCCGTGTGACCCTAGATATTGTTTTTTTGCAACTGGGAAAGGGAGGCAATGTGGGCTTGAGTCCTCCTGCAGCTGAGAATTAAAGGAGAGGCTCCCTGCTCCCAAGGCTGTTGCTTGCCTAGCGTTGCTGGGAGCACCCCACTGTTTGCAGTTTTCTGCCCACAGCCGAGCGGGAATTGTCCTTTGGCCTTTGAACGAAAGCCTTTGGAAGGAGTTCCCTCTGAATATCCGTGAGGAAAGTGAGGCTTAAGGCTATCCTCCTCCCTCCAACTTTTCCTCTGTCTCGCCCCCAAGAACTTGCTGAGGAACATATTGTGTCATATCCCAATGCAATATCATGAGATCATCGTATCTGATTTAATTATAGGTATTTTTTAAGGAAAAGTTTTCATAAAAAAAGAAATTAAATAAGCTTAGGATTTCTACCTTAAGTAATCCCTAATATTTCTTTAATATTAATTTCTATTTTTTTCCTTTAGAACTGTATTGCTCTTATCATTTTTCTAGTTAATAAACCAAAGTATGAGGTGCATGAGAATATTTTGTTGTTGCTGTTACACTTTTAATACAGGCAAGAAGACAGCTTAAAACTGTGATAGGTTAGGGCATTTCATTGGTGATTCATGTTGAAATTCTCCTATATTTAAATGTTTCCAGCTTGCATACAACTTTATTGCCTACAAAATAAATCCTAATTGACTTCCAAAATGCCTTTGGCATAGAGCACTGTTATTATTCTAGTGCTTTTGGCCTAAACATCATTGCTGCACTATGAGCAGATTTACATATAACATGCTCCTCTGTTTACTTCTGACCTTCTAAAAATGATGTGGGAAAATAAGAAAGAAAAAATATAGTATCTCCAAGTTACCAAAGGTGATTCCTTAAAATTTGAGGCAAAGCCAGTTTCTCAGTAAACAGCAGGGCAGAAATAAACAGGAAAGCAGAATTTTGAAGAATTTTAATCAGCCTCCTGTGGCCCTAAATGCTGCTTTGTTCTTGTTTTTCTCTGGACTTCGTCTCCCTGAATATTTTGGAATTGTTGTTTCTAGAGCATTAAAAAAATAAAGGAAAAACAGCAAGCACTTCTAGATATAGAGAACTGCGAAATAATGGGTCCAGATGGACTGCAAGAGACTTTTACCTAGAGTAACCATAGAAACTTAAGCATCTGTTGCCTTACTCAGGTGTGCTGTTGTGGGCTGTGTGAAGAGGATGCCCTGTGCCACTGGCCTGTTTGCTCAGCCTGCTGCTAGACCCCAGGATTCCCTGTTGGAATAACCGAGCTGAGACTCCAGAGTGTCCTGCTCTTGGTGGAGTCTGGGCATGGATCCTCTCCGTTTCTGCTCTTGTGGCTATAGAGATTTTAAAAATGTATTAGAGAGTCTAGAGGAAACTGCATGTTCACTGCATGAACACTTCTGACCATTTCACAAAACTAGCCTTAGTTTTGAAGTTTAAAAACTAGAGATTGCCTTTCTGAGAGAGGATCCAAAAACCGTAATAGTGCCAAAATACAATAACGTTAAAATATTTAAAAAGGAAGGCAAGCTGAGGGGAGGAGTTATCTCTTAAGAAAGACAGTTCTCCTCGTACAAAAATATTTATACAATTTTGGGAAATTTCTGAAGTGAACAGTTAACAAGGTATTTAGCCAAAATCTGTCTGTTCTATCCTTCTGTCAGGACAAATCTTACCATTTGTAATTATTAAATATTGACAATAATGAACTGTATAAAAGAGGAACAGGCATTATTCATAACTGTGTGACTTAAAAACTAAGCCGAAAATCTAGCTGTGATGAGTAGTACATGTGTGAGATTGAATTAAAAGCTTGTTTCTGCAAAAATAAGCCCCCACCCCAGTTTCTTAAAATATGTCCCAAAACTTACTAAAAGGCACATTTTTGTTTTAAGTTAAATTCAGAGTTCAGCCCAATTCCTAATGACTAGAATAAAGAAGTTTTCCTTGTCATTTCCTGGTTGTCCATGTAGTAGTTTCTTGGAGCTTTTTCTACAGTGCTACTGCTGTCAGCAGCAGCTTTCTGGAGATGTTTGGGGCTGATATTTCAAGTTACATTTTTGCAGTGCATGCGGCTGTAAGGTAAAGCAGATATGGTTCAGAAAAAATGGGGAAAGGGCACAAGTGTTTCCCCTTTAGCAAAAGTGGTCACTGCACCTGCATGGTCTTTGAGGAAATATTTTTTGTTTTGAATCCATGCTGCCCTGCTAAGACACCATAGTTGAACTGCTGGAAGGAACACCCATCCCAAGTGACCCACGTGCAAACGGAGGAATCAGGAAGCATACACGGGGAAAAGGAAAAAAAGAAAAAAAAACCTCTCATAGGCCCTTTTTACATTTTCTTTGTGCTTGTATGGGTTTCACATCGAAGGGAGTTTTCCTTTAGAAATATTCCTGTTTCAAGGAAGAGGTGTCTGTGAGAATGGTAATATTCTTTCCATAGCAAGAAAGCGTGTTTTTTTGTTGTTGTTGTTGTTGTTGTTTTTATCTATTTTTTTCCATCTCCATTCCATTAAAGTTAACTTCCTCTGAAGTCCCCCAGTGCACGAACAAGACAGATTGTAGCACATTCTGTTAACAGCATACCCTCATTTCACTGGAATCACAAACAATATGCTTTTTAGACATATATCCAGCAACAAAAGGCTCAGATATGGTAATTTTCACATCCTTTACTTCTTCTTCTCCTCCTTCCTTTTTATTCATCTCAATTTATTTAAGGCAAGGATATTTTGTTGTCTGTATGCTTTTGTACGGGAGTGCTGGAAAGGACGTGTGCAGCCTCCGTCAGAGAAAACTGAAAAGTCTGGTCTTAAGACATATTCGGGCTGTGCTGTGGTGTTGTGCAGCAGCTGAGGAGGGACCTGGTCTAGAGGGAATCCTTTGGGGTGCTCTCAGTTGGGTGGTTTGCTGGATCATTTCTGTTATTGTATTTTTTACTGCCTTAAAGAAGGCTCATGCAGTAATCAGGGACTCTCCGTAGTCAGTTGAATAAACAGAGCTTCCAGTTTTCCAGTTTTTAATGTGATTCCCTTCATAGCTTTTGGATGATCCTGTTAATGCAGAATTAGTATTTCCATAGTACTTTTGTGTGCTGACTTCCAGGGCCTAATATCCATCTTTTTTTTTTTTTTCAGATTCTGCAGAGTCACATTGAAATTGTAGCAGAAGTTTGGCTTCCTGACACTTAAGTTGATCTTGAAAACTTTAATTATGTAAGTTATATAAAAAATACTGAATGTTAATATCTGCAAATTTGACCCCCAATATGGTGCTGAAGTTGCAAGTTTTGTTCAAATAAGCCCAGTGAAAGGATAAATTTGCTTAAAGCATGATCATAGCTGCCATGTAGAAAATTTCATCTTAAATAAGAATGGAAGTATTGAAGGAAATACTTTGGTTTGATGACACTTTGAATGACATAGAAGCATCCAAGGAATGTGCATCTGAAACTGCATAATATGAAAATTAGCCCAAGAGCCAGCAACCATAAAGATTCTTGAATTCAAATGCCGAGTGCTTAAGCCCCTCAGGAGCCGCTAAGAAAGTAATACAGAAGGTGAAGCGAGCAGACTGCTGCCCAAGTAGATCCTCTCTCAGCAGGCAGTTCCTAGCATAGGCTCTTGCCTCTTCTAGAATGTTTTGGCTAAATCTAACAAAATAATAGCTGCAGTCTCTTCTTTTTGTAGTCATTGTGAAACAAATTGGAAGCAGTATCAATTCCTAAAAGGAACATATGCTTCTCTTCAGCAGTATTCAGCCATCAGACGAAAACCACCTGGCAGAGATGCAAACTGTTTGAAGGAAATTGAAGGGGGAAAGAAAGTTTTTTTTTTTGAGCCTGAAGGATTGCAAGGGAGGAAGAGTCAGTGCTGAAATGCGTACGTTGGACGTGTTTCTCTTTAAGGGGAAGGGTTGGGTTTTTTAAATCATTTTAGGTTATTTTAGGAAACAGTACTGCAATTCGGATATTTCTCAAGCAAGGCAGTTCCTCCTTAGCACAGAGCCTCATCGTAGTCCTCATTAGGAACAAACTAACCAAGAAGCAGTTTCAAGACCCTTGTCCAGTCATTACATTAACTTTTATTCTGGTTATAAATATTTGCTGTCTTAAAAACTTGCTTCTAAAACTGAAGTAGAACTCAAAGCTTTGTAACCACAGGTCTTCGCATGAAAATGTTCCTTGGTTGTAACAAGTCTGGGCGAGACTGGAACTGATAACACAAACATTTGTTTCATCCTCTTCGTGACCATCCTGCAAAGATAGTTGGAGCCAGAGCGGTCGTTAGTTATATGTCTTTCACACACTTTGACTTCAAAGCACAATTTTGATAAGTATAGACATGTTCTATTTCTGAGTAGCATGTAACAGTGGCCACAGATTTGGCAACTTTTAACTGTAGAAAAAAACTGTAACTTCCCCCCTCCCAATGTCTTAAGAGCATGATCACATTGCAAGACTGAACTGTGATTTTTCTTTTTCCATACTATCAAGCATGAAAGAGTCTTCAACTCCTTTAGGTCTGAGGCACTGAAAAACTTGCTCACTTCCCCTCCCCAGTGCACTAAAGTCTATTGGTCTCCATTAATAACAAAGCAGGAGTTGCCAGAGCTCCAAGTTAGAATTTCTGCATGTAAATCAGGAAAACCTTTGTAATCTGCTTTTATTGTTGGACTTGAACTTCTCTTTGTTATTCTGTGGTAAGCTTCTCTGGGTTTTTAGTGGAATAGAAGCTTTGGGGATGGACAGCCCACCACATGAAAGACCTGATTAAGATGATCATCAAGATGGAAAGTCGATCTGATGTCCCAACAAAGCTCCAAAGCCACCCTAGGCATCCATAAGACTTCAGGATTGACAGGATATCCCAGTTGGGTTTGAAGTACTACCGCAAGAAGCTTTTATACTAATGTACTGCAAGCCTGTCTGCCAGTGGGGATTTCTGCTCACGCTGGCTAGATGATCAAAATCTATTTGTCCCACTCCCTCTATATACGTGGAGCTGAGGCTGGTGCAAATTGAGATGGGTCTATTGAAAACACCTCTGAGAGAAGAAAAACAGCATTGCGCTATGTGCT
This sequence comes from Crypturellus tataupa, assembly GCA_034781795.1. NCBI lineage: Eukaryota > Metazoa > Chordata > Aves > Tinamiformes > Tinamidae > Crypturellus > Crypturellus tataupa. Next base: position 1,012,611 of record JAWLRI010001009.1, read on the forward strand.
TGTCATACTTTCAGAGTGGAAAAAACTATGAAGCTATTGGTGTTTCAGGTTGCTCCCCAAATCCTATTCCTTTTGAAGTGAGCAGCGTCTCTCCTCTGCCCACACTTCACGTGTGGTACCAGTGTAGTAAGGCCGTGTAATGTGCAAGTTAAGGACAAAGTCATAAAGCCATCAGGCCCTCGGGTCCAGGTGCTCCTGCCATATCCAGGCAGGGCATTTGGCAGGTGCCGCTGCTGCCAGGATCAGCTGCCACCTCGTCTCCACAGTGGCCAGTGCCGCTCGGCCAGCGCAAGCAGCAAGCCCCATGCTCTTCCAGCCCTGCAAAGAGCCCCGTCTGCCCCTGAGGCAGCCTCACCGAGCTGCTGCTCGGGCGGCCATTCCTCAGCTCTGTGTCGCTCTGCTTTAATACTAAAGGAAAAGCAGCCATAACCTTTGGTGCATATAGGGAATTAAGTGGGTTTTGAAGGTATGTTTCTGTTTGCTGGGACATAGGTATGGGCATGATCTCAGCTGCAACCAGTACTGCACAAAATTGAACCTCTAGTTGGGCAAGGAGCTGTGTTACAAGAAATATTTACTTATGTAATAGATTATAAACTAGAACGTATTACCTTAAAAAGATCTTCAGATCACCGAGTAAATCAGAGTATGTCCCTTTTTCTTTTTTTGATTCTTCCTGTTTTACAAGCTGCCTTGTAAGCCTACAAAGTGAAAATGCCAACTTTCCACTTACCTTTGGAGATGGCCGTTTTCACTGATAATAATGCAAAATGTCAGATTTATTCAAAAAGTGACATTTGCACATCTAAGTAGATCATTCTCACCGTGCGAGCTAGAAAGTCTCCCCTTGTCAGTCCTGAGTTTATGGAAGTGTGTCTTCTTGACTCTTCTTTGAAGATCCTTACACATGGGCTTCACCATCTCCAGTTAAAAAATCAGTGCTGTGTTGGAACAGTTTACCATGGTTTTAAAATCTTGAGTATGTTGCGTAATGTATGGTTTGCTCCAATTTCATTGGAAGACTGTGTTAACAATGTTAAGAGTGTTAACAGTTCATGCTGTAGTTCAGTATTCTTCCTTGTAATAGTTTAAGAATGGCAAGTATTCTTTAATCTGTACATTAACATCCAAATATGGGAATGATCCATGGTGTTTTTGAAGCTAGAATCCTGTATGAGAGAACTGACAGTTTTGTCCATCTTATGGGGAAATTCTTCATCTTCTTCAGTGCACAGGAGGTCTCTCTCCCTCACCTGGGCTGCCCCACAACTACCTACCACGTTTTATGTTGCTCATTTGCTACCTAAGGGCTGCTCTCTCATTTCAGACCAGACACCCGCCTGTTGGATCACAGCTTCTGCAGGATGATGCCCTTGCACTTCTTGTTCAGAACTAACAGAGCTGAACTAAAATTCTCAGCTGCTTTGACATTTCTGTGACTCTCCCACTGATTTCATTGGGGCCTGGGTTTGGCATCTGCTGCTCTTTGCATAGATCCCCAAAACTTCTGTCTTTAGGTGTAGATATCATGGCTTTAGTCTGGACAATTTGTTCTGTTACATGGATAAGAATCAAAAATTGGAGATTGTGTTTTTTGGAAGATCACACAGGATAAAGGAAAAGACACAGCATGTCTTGGCATGTCTTGTCACTAGCCTTCATTTCAGAACTGCTGCTAGAATCTATGGAGTTGCTCAATATGTTTATGAACACAAATCACTAAATGTCCCTCCTCATCTTATAAAACTTGAAGTTTTGTATGTAGTTTTTTAGTTCTGGAGAGTGTTCGAGAGGCAGGAGGAATAGGGATCCTATTCCCACTGCCACATCTCTCGTGCTGAACAGAGAGAGGGGAGGCTGCAGCTCCTTCTGCGCTCGCTGTAGCTGCAGGCAGAATGAGCCCGTCCAGGTCTGCAGCCTCCCACTCCTTCCACTCAGTCCCCAAGACTTGGACCTGCTCTTCCATCTGAAAACGTCCAGCTGAAGACGCAGTCTGAAAGAAAAGGGGCATTTCTTTAGGGTATATATTTCCCGCTGCACATCTCATTACAGCCTTGTCAGTTTAAACATCAAAAGTGCTTCTGTAAATATATACAGCGAGGGTAAGTGATTTGAATAATCTAATGCAAATTTCAAAGTCTCTGAACAGATCTGAGAAAACACTGTCTTAAGTTCTATTTCCACAACATGAGTGGAAATAATATATCTAGAGTATGAGTTGTAGTTGAAAGAAAAACTGTTGAAATTCTAATAGATAAGATAAATGCTTGAAGAGAGAGAGGTGTGCATGGGGGGAGAGGGGAATACTCTTTCCCCAGTAGTAGATGCATTTTTTTTAATAAACGCTTTAAATAATGAGTCACTCTCTTCCATTAACTTTTGTCATATGTTATTTTTCAAACATCCTCATTTGTCCTCTGAGACAATCTTTAGCTTTATATGCAGTCCCTGTCTAGGAACTCATCCTGGCCTCTCCATAAACTGCATGCTGTGATCATTTTAAACAGATAAAGAAGAGAGACATCTAAAGGCATCCCAAGGAAGTGAAATGTCCACACAGGCAGCATGCTTACTTCACATCTCAACTATCAGTTTTATCAAGGCAAGTGTCACTGTTCTACAAAAGTAAACTGAAAACAGAAGCAATATAATATTTGTAAATACAGCACAGCCTTTCCTGTCAGCAATATGAGATGAGCAGTTCAGAAATACAGGTCTTTCCCTTGGAAATTCCCATCTCCTGGACTGCTGTAACATCTTCAGGGCATTAATGAACTTAAAGCAGTTTTGTGCCATTGGCAAAGCAACTGTAGCTTGAACTGTGAAGGACAATTTAATTTCAAGTGATCTGAGGCAACAATAAAACTGCAAAGATAAAATGAAAAGAAATATTTGTCACTCATGGCGTTGTTTGTGTCTTACAGATCATTGACCGGTTCTGTATAATCTTAATAACTGTTCTCTAAAAGCTCAAGTTTTCCACTGTAGCAAATTCACAGAGTTGTAGGTCAGTGTCAAGTCATAAAACAGCTGCAAGTGCAATTTAAACATTTGCAGTTGTGGACAAAACAAGGAAAAGGGTTTTTTTTTTTGCTCCATCTGGAATTCTGCTCTATAAACATTGTTAATAAAATACAGATACATCTCAGGCCACTGGTAATCGAAAGTCATTAACACGAGGAGCTGTTCAGTGGCCTGTACGAATTGTACTACCTCAGTCTTAGAGCAATGCACATTAGATAGACACCCACCATACAGCGAGAGCCGCAGGGTCACCAGCAGCGACCAGAAGCTGAAATGAATTTTCTCCCTGAATTGCCCTTTTGCAAGTGGAGCAATCACTTCTGGACAGTGCGGTGTCACTTCTCCCCGGCCCTGCTAGTGCTTGCAGCATGTGGGCCAGACATCCATCTGCAGGCGCAGTTGCTGGGCAGCTAGTGAAATGCAGACGGGGTGGCCAGTGCTGCTCGCCACGATTGTGTCTCCACTTTGTCCTGTAAATCCTCCCTTGCTGGTAGTCTGCGGGGGCCACATTTCCGAGAGACCCCGTCTCTGCTGCTGGGGCAGAGGCAAGGTCGGCTGCACCTTGCCCTCTGCACAGCCCAGCAGTGAGCCCTCCTTGGGATGCTTGGAGCTATCAGGTACCTTTTTCCCCTAGTTTCAGCATGGCTATTACCTGCATTTAACTATGGCCATGTGCTCTTGGGTGCCAGCAGAAGCAAGAAGGGGAAGGTTTTGATTCCCACAAAACTGGGTCTGGTATTAATGTATCAGTGACAGCAGCAGCACAGGGCCAGGGAGCAAGGAGTGTTCCTGTCAAGCCATGCTATTCTTCTACAACGTGACATTTTGCACGCAGATTTGTCATGCACTTCACAGGTTGGAAAGCTAACACTGAGCCATTAAATCCTTCAATCCTGTCATGAATAATACGCTTTGTAAAAAAATTTCTTGGAGGCATTTCTGTGAAAATTCAAGTATATTTGTTTTTAAGGCTGTAAGAATCTGGAAATATGTATTCATTCACTGAGTCTAAAAAGCATAGCAAGTGAAAATAAAACCAGTCTGATTTATACAGTAATACAGTAAGAAGACATTGTGGGAAAATGCAAACAATAATTTTGTATGTGTTTATGCACATTAACTCTCTAAGTGATTATACATTCTTCCAATGTCTAGGTTTTCACAGAATTTTGTAAAGCTTCAAAGGAGTTTAGTTGCAAATAGACAAGTATAAGTTTTGGTTTTCTAATTTCAGTGATTGCATATTTTTGCTTTCAGAGCCTGACTCTTCTGTCAGTTGTACTCATATGTTAGTCTGCTTTTACACTGGTGACACTGACATGAGCCGTAGCAAACCTTGGCACGTGGTGTGTGTGTGTGTGAGCATGAGGAGAACCGGGGTCACAAAAACAGGCCATTGAGAAGTAAATATTCCTTTAGTCTGGAGGGAAGGTGAGTAAAGCGACCTTCGTAGGACTCTTCCTGCTCGCCCAAAGGGAATGTGTGGCTGGGTCTGCGAAAATACAGGTTTACTTCTCTTTGTTTTTTTTTTTTTTTAGCTTGGGTGCTCTTGAGAAATAAAGCATAGAATATTTTAAGTCAATGTCCTCTGGGAGTAGAAACAAGATAAAGATCTTTTCCCACAACAGGCTGAGTTCTGCCAGCAGCTACATTGGTATAATCCAATGATGGTATAAATCCAGCAGAGCTGAAGGACTCGCCCTAACTTTACACTACTGCAGCTCACAGTGACCTCCGGGTCAGTGTGATGAGCCTGAGTGTCTCCTGGGCTAGGATGAGCAAGGGCTGGTGTTATAGCAAGAAGAACACCACGTGCTGTGGAGTGAAGCTCCTCCGCAGCGCCTGGAGATGGACCCCAGCGCCTGCGTCAAGCTGGCTGGTGCTTTCACCAAACTGCACGGGGCCTGAACGGGAGGGAAGTTGAACAGCTGTTTCAGGCACCCTCCCTGAGGCTGCGGCGCCTCTGGGTTTCTTGCATCCTCTTGCAGGGGCACAGCCTGGGCTGCTCATGGCGAGGTCTTCCAGCAGCTGGATCAGAGAAGCCAAAGTCCTGGGCAGAAGGATCTGCCCCATGGTGACAACTTGGCATCTGCAGGCTGTGCAAATCCCTCTCACAGGGAATGGTGCTTCCCCAGAGCTTTCCTGCAGAGGCTCCTGGGCCACAGAGGGCAAAGGGAAAAAAACCTACACAATTTCTTCTGAACTGATGCGTCAGTAAAGTATTTTTAGCTGAGGCCACCTTCATATGATTAGCTGTCTGGGCATTTACCCTGGTAATTTCCCCATGCATTCCAGATGATATTTTCCTAACCAACAATAGAAGACAAAAGCCCCCTGAAGAGCCTTCCTGAATCATTATAAAAGGAAAAGAGAGGTCCTGAAATGAAGCAGAAAAGGAACATAAAATGTGACTTTTACATTGTGCTTTTCATCCAGAGGAGTGCTTTACAAGTTTGCATCTCAACAAAGACAACACTGAGGCAGAAGCAGATAAAATGACTTCTGCAAGGTCACAAGAGAGGCAGCCTGGGAAGAAGAAAACCTTAGTCTCCAATAGACTATACATCTATACATCTATACCCATACTACGTTTCAGCTGAAAATCACAATAGCAGCTTTCCAGCAAATAACTTTCCTTACCTACAGTTGATAGATGAGCAATGAAAGAAATCTTGGGAGTCATCTTAAAAAGCTGCCTGCTCCCATGGGAGGGTTGCCTTGTTCAGCTTCAGGATTTACTGTAATTTTCCATGTGGATTTGGTTTTATTATGTCTGCACGAGGTTGCTTATCTTCTCACAAAAATGACATACCCATTCAGTGGAGAAATGATGCCGCATTACTATGCTGTAGCCAGTGTTCACAATGTGCAGGCACGAACACTTCGTCTGCAGCACTAGCACAGGAAGGTGCCGTTTCCCTCTGTCCCAGCAGAGCAGGCCGATAGCCGGCGCTCCCTGGGACGTCCCTTGGTGTGTTGCTGCCTTCTGCAACCACGGACTTTCCTGTCACCCTAGTTGCCTTGCTGAGCGGATTCAATGCTTTCTGTCAGGCATTTAAACTATTCAACTGTATTTTCTGGCATATTTTTCTCTACTTTGCAATACCGACCTGAAGGGCTGGAGAAAGACCTCCCAAAGCTTGGCCTGAGATGGATCTGAACCTGTAGCTGCAGGTTTTCTTTTCGAACTCAGCTCAAAGGATGAAATAAGAAGCCACTTTCCAAAAACTGTCGGCACTGACGGAACCTGGCTGGTCGGGGCTGCCTGACTGCCACAACAGGAGCTTTTGCTGAAGCTGCTTCCCTTGGGCGGCTGCCAGGGCAGTATCTCTGAGGGGTTTCAGGAGAGAGGCAACAAGGCCAAGAAGAGGTCCTCTGTGAAATGGGCTCTCAGCCACAGGCTAATGCTACATTTTTTACAGCCAAAAGCTTATTAAACATGCTAAACAGACAGTAGGCTGCTGAAAAGAAAGGCCATTCGGTTCTCAAATGAGCTTTTTATGGTATCCCTTCATGAAATGGGAGGAGAGATTGAGCATATCCAGGGGCAGATAGATACCTCTCTGTCTTTCCCTCTGCATTTTGTGTTCTGGGATTTGTCTAAAAGGCCACTGAATGTCCAGCTGCCCAAGTTAAGGGCTCTCTCCATATTGTCAGTTCGAGAAAAGATACAATTTCAGCGGGAGTTTTGCTTTGACTCCTACCCAGGTAGAGCAGAATGTTTACACTCGGTACACCTGGCTTGGTGACCACCGGCTGAGGGGTGGTTGTGCCCTACAGACATATCCAAAGGATCTTCCAACACCTGGCCTTGGTACCTCCTGCAGGGCAGCGGGAGCGTCTTGGGTGCAGGAGAAGGAGGGCTCGTCTGCTGCCCTTGGTGGGTTTGGTGCCCCTTGATTGGTGCTGTTCACGTGGCAGAGGAGCTAACCCAGTGTTAGCAGGGTTGCTGGCGCAAGTGATCATCATCAGGCAGGAGAGTCAGGACCTGTGGCATTCCACAGCCTTAGAGTATTTTGGTGCCTTTCCACTTATGTGGCACAGTTTTTGAGGCAGTGATTTTTAATTTTTCTCCCGGAATTAAAACAGGTGCTCTTAATAAGCAGGCACAGCCTTTGGGTGCTCTTAGCTTTTTAACCAGATTGCCTTATCTCTAAAGTAACACATTTATCTGATCAACCAAATCTAAAGATATATTTTTAAATGACCATATTTTGGTATTCTGAAATTCACCCCATTTTTAGACTGTTCCTATTTCCCCCTAAGCTGCAATATGATTTTATTTAATAAACTTCTTTTTCACCCTTGACAGCATAGTTCCATCATGACCTTAATGATTCCTCTCCTTTCCAGGTAACTAATTTGCTATCTTGGCTGCTGCGGGGAGGAGGAATAGTTTGAAGAGGAAGGACAATTGCCTTTTTGTTTTCTTTCTGTGCACGTAAAGCTTAGACAATGAGGAAACCTTTCCCATCTTTATGCAGAAGTAGGTTGCATTGCCCGGAGCAGCGGATGTAACTCACTTCCCACTTTTATAGAACTTTCTGCTGTATTAGTTTTATGCTAATAACTTTAGAGTTATTTTCCAGGTGTATAAAAACTAGGTAATTGAAATCGCAAAAGTAGCTTAATACCTGAATTATCATGTAATCACCTGGGTGCATCTGAAACTAAACTAATACTATGCTATCTCTTTTAACTAGCCAGTGATACAGTTTATATGCCAGGTAATGGACTGCTTTCCGTGGAAATTAGACAAGTGACAGACAGCACTCTGATAGTGCGAGTTCGGTAATATTAGGAGCAAAAATTTAAGGCCATCTAGTCAGAAACTCTTCTTCTGCTGATACAGGTGCAATAGAAAAAACCTGGAATCCTAATGTTTGGATTAGTAGCTTTGGTAAAAGCAGCAAATTGTATGAATCTACTGGATCTTCAAAGCATTTGAGACCTTAGGCTTATTTTTATCAAAAGCCAGTGGTTAAATGACTTACAGGCACAGATGGAAAAGCCACTTTCACCATTTTGGCCATCATAAAACATCTCACAGCGGTTAACAGAATGTGAGAATGAAATTAAAGGCTTCTCTCCTATGGTAAACATTAGAATGGAGAGCATGGATTTCTGCTGCAGTCAGATCTCAGGCATAATCTGAGCTGCCTATTTGTAATACACAACTCCAGCATCTCAAAATATATTGTAGTATGCAGTATGTATGGAATTTCTTCTCCTGCTGCCTCTGCGTAATCTTGTGCATCCTCATGAGGTCTCCCATCAGTCAAGCGTCACATCGGCTTCCTCTCACCCTGCAGAGCATGCAAGTGCAGAAGCAAGTAGTTCTGCCAGAAGTTTCAAATGGCAGGAGATGGCAACGTAGGTCTCATTGTATGTGAAAGCTGCATTTGGAAAAGTCATTTTTCATTTGGGTACTTAGAAGCAATTTTATTGTCCATATAGCAGCCATTGGAAGCCGATACCTGGTATCTCAGCATGTTTCTTACTTTCCCAGAGTTAATTGTACAACTCCTTTCAATTTAAGTGAAAGTAATTTACTGTTAACCACAATTGTAAGAGAGGGCTGAGCTTTTTTAAACCCATAACCATTAATTACACATTTTGTGAGTATCCATTATTTTGGATCTGACAAGGTGAAAAGTCCTGTTGCTCGGAGAGAACCAAAGCACCCAGGTTGCTGCGGTGCCAGAGGAGATGGCCCGCGCCGGGCGCCTGGGGCTGCGAGGGCCTGCGCAGGACGTGCTTGTTGCCTCCTTGCCTAGAGGCTGCTCCCTGGAAACCAGCCACTGATGCTGGGTAAGATGCCTCCATTTGGGGTTGCCTTCGTGCACCCAGGAGCCCCCCAAGCTTGTCTGGGTCTTGTGGCTTCAGGGTCCCCTCACTGCCTGCTGCAAACACGGCTTCTCCAGCAGTGGCTGTGGCCCCAGGGCACGCGCCTGCTGCCTCGCAGGTACGAGACCAGCGACAGAGCTGGGGAGAAGAGCTCTATCCTTTCCCTTTGAAGCTGGAAGCATGTTGATAATCTGAGAACCAAAAATGTCCAACAGGGCAAAGACTTTAGAAATGTTTAAAAGCCACTGCAGGGGGAGGGGCTGTAGTTCATTTTTGCAGTTAATAATCTGATGCAGCTGTAATACTTTTTTTTCTACCCAAATACAAATTACAACATTAAAAAAAAATGTGAGGTTATGTTTTAGTTTTCCAGAAGCTGAGCTATTCATATTAATATATTATGAATGGATTGTAAGAAGAGTACTAATATCCAGGGTTAGTTGAATATATATATCATCTGCAAGTAGATACCGTAAAATAGGGTATCATAAGCAATCATCTGTCAACCGATTTAATAGGATAAATAATATTTACAGTGTATGCTGCAACATTTTATCTTTTGAGGGCGGCAGCAGCCCAGGCTGTGTTATGTGGCTTGCCAAGCTCCGACTGAGCCAGTGGCAGCTGGCGACTGCGCTCACCTGTGCCCTCAGGGCAGAGCCAATCGGGTCCTGCTGGAGGGCTGCCGGGTGGGGAGGCAGGTTATAAAACCAAGAGCCCCCTGCCAGGGTCCTGAAAGTGGTTGAGAGGCAATGCTGTGGTCCTGAGTCCTCCTGCTCCCAGGTGAGAGCTGCTTTCACTCCCTTTCTGAGGGAACCGCTCTGGCAGAGTGTGGCTGGCACCCAGAGGGGTTTTGCAAGTGAGGAGAGGAGAATGTGCAGTGCTGGTGTTTGCCTGGCACGTGGGCCTGGTGTTTCCCAGGGCTGTTTGAGCGTGTCCTGGCTCTGCTCTCGTGGCAGGGCTTGCGTGTCCTGGGGGAGTGCAGGGGCTCCACAGCTCTTCCCCTTCTCCTGTGTGGCAGGTCAGTTGACTAGGGCTAGCTTAAGCCAGGCCAGAAATGCCACTTGCAGGAAAGGTGTCTTTGTGAAGCATTCGAAGTAGGAAGCGGTGCAGCGTTCACAACTGTGAAGTGTTGGGACAAACGAGGAGCCACGTTCCTCCAAGGGGGCAGCAAACATATGTAGTACCTGTTGCATTTGGTGTTGAGGCTCTCTGCCTAGGATTTTTTTGGGGTGGATGATAGAATTTTGTGTAGTATTAGCATGTAAATGCCACGAGGGGGTCTTACTTTGGAACTTAGACAAAAGAGGGGAAAATAATTGAGAAATACCATTTATTGTCCAGGTTCTACATTATTCTTAATGCTTTGATTATAAGTTACGCTAAAAGTTGAGTAAAAACTTCAGAAAAGCCTGGTTGGAAACATGTGGTTTTGTGTCTCTATCTCTTTGCTCCAAAAAGTACTCTGTACAATTTTTTTTCAACTGTAGATATTGTAAAATCTTTATTTATCTTTGTTGTTTCTTTTTCTCACTTAAATGCATATTCAGCATCTTCCTTAATAAAGAAATAAAAATACTTTAAGGAGTTTGGTTTAGGCTTGTTGAACTTGCCTTGTATGGCAGGCAGCCCAAGGTATTTGCTAAGTTATTTGCTTTCAGAAGAATTGACCTCTTTTTCCACACCAAAAATAAAATAGCAGGAAGAGCAGCTGGTAACTCTAGTAGTAAAATACTCACATAACCTGCTAAAGAAATTGTGGGTGTTTGTTGACATTCTAACACTTTAATAAAAAATTAAATACACTCAGTGGTCTTGTAATGTGAAAATCAATCTGCAAGCCTACAGTAGATGTCATGTAACATCAAGATGAAGTTGAAATATTACTTAGGCCCTGTAGGCGCTTAGTACTTGTTTGAGACAAGAACCAAGTGAAATGTTCATTTATTGTTATGCTTGGGGAGCACTGTGGAAGAATCACTGTATGGCTTCAAAACGAGAGTTGAAAAGAACGCAGCAAATGTCTTGGTGTGCTTCAGTGTTAGGGAGCAGAGGTAGTGACAAAATGCTTTCTCAGGCTTTCCAGTTGATTCTTTTTCCCTTTGGTTGCTGCTCAGAAATGGGGTGGTTACAAAGCAACAGCAAAACTCTGTCTGTTGGTAATTTAATTCTGTGAGAAGCTAAAATGTGAGAGGGAAGAGGTTGCCTGTATTGCATTAGTATCTAATCAAGTGCATAACTGGAGGCAGTCAGAGCACAGGCTTGTGAGCCTCTCGCTTGCTAAATGAAGGGAAATCACTGGATCTGCCATGGGGTGGTTCTCCTGATTTATTTTTTTGTGTAGTCTGGCTATGGAAGGTAAAAAGCAAAAATATGCCCTTCTTCTGATTGCAGGTTTATGGTAGTTAACTGCATTGAGCTTGATCTTAATGAGGAAGTGCCAGTAGTTCCAGTATCCTGGCTGAGGAGCTTCAGGAGGTGGCGAGTCCAAGCTGCAGAGGCTCTTGCCAGCTGGACTGCTGTTTTTTCTCAATTACTGTGCAGGCTATTTATGGACCTGCGAAGCAGCCAGGATAAAAATGTATCCGTGTCCTGATTGTTTGAGCTTTTAGCAAGTAGTTTTGGACTGCATGTAGACTTCCACGAGAATAATAATTCAACTTGTTTAAAACGCTTTGCAGAATCTTATCTCTTCCTGTTTTATGCAGCTTTCTCTTCCAGTCTTGACAATGCTTTGTACTGGAACTGTTGAAATTTGCAGCTTTTTTTTTTTTTTTTTTTATTTGTGGTAGTGATAGAAGATTAAGCGGATGTTAAGCTTCCTCATTTGAGTTTATCCTTGAGCTTTGTACTATATGCCTCTTGACAATTTAAGATGAACTGCAGATACTAAAGACTTTTAAATTGCTCCCACTTGGATAAATGGGAGCTTTGCTATTGGTTCCCCTGGAGATAGGATTAAGTCCCGGATAGATGTATATAATGTGTTGTAACACATACTAATATGCTTCCTGCCTGAACAAATACCGTTCTGAGAACTTCGGAAGCTTATCCCTGGTTCTCTGACACAAATGCTACTATCTGATCAACTGGCAATTGAAACCCCCTTCAGTACTTTGATGATCTTAGCGTTAATTTTTTGGGAATAAAAACAGCAACCCTGCAATAGGATTGATCAATTGACTCCCAGTCACTGATGTTAAATCACACTGGAATATAAATGGAAATGCATTAAATCCACATAAGCACCTCATGAATTCATAATGAGCAGGTGCTGTCACCATGATAACAATTTTATCTGAAATCTTAAAGAGCTTACAGAGACAATGAGGGCTCTTAAGAGTCCACAAGCATGATAAGTATTATTGAGGTTTTCATTCAAATCCCATTTAGGCTTTGTCCAAATGGCTGTGAACAAAGGAGGGAAAAACCAGACCCAATATAAAATTTTATGAGGATTTTAGCTTTATGATGTACTACTTAAACTTCTCAATTATTGCCAATTACATGCTTAAAAAATACTTTTTTTTTCCTGAGCTTGGAATTTACTGTAAATGAAGCCAGGATTTCAAAGGAAAAGCCAAAGCAAACACTGCTTACTGTAAAATCTTAGTTTAGCTGACTTGTGCTCTGCAAGGAAGTGCACTCTTTACTGCTATGGTTTTAAAAACCTGCAGTTAGGCCTCTGTGTATGTGCACCTTAGGTTCTAGACTGGAGTCTTTTTAAAATCCTCTGTTTGACAGAAGTGGCTCAGCAGTCACCTGGAAGTGCTCAGTGGCTTGTGCTGGTGTCTGACTAGCTTAAACTTGTGCAAGTTGTAGAACATGAACCAGCACACCCATTTTGTCTTAACCTTCAGATTTAGCCACAGTTCAGATTTAGCTACAGCAAAACAAAGCAGCAAGCAGAAAGCAGGAGTCAGTAAATGGAGCACTGATTTTAGATATATGGAGAGCTTATGGACCCACAGGTGCCCTGCTAACATCCCTGCATTGCACTTAAAGGCAGAGTAATAGGGATCAAGAAGGTCAGAGCTGGGCAGGCTGGAAAGTCCCAGGCCTTTATCAGAAAAAGCTGGTGAATGTCATTCTCATCTTCATCCGCTTCCTGCAGTTTATCCTAAGACAAATAAAATGCTATGCTTTCGATGACAGCAAGTCCCAAGTATTGTGCTTTGACTTTACTGAATAATGAGGCAAGGGTGACAAAGTGCAACCTTCAGCATGTCCTGCCTGTCCTGTTGCAAATTTGCAAGCACCATTAGTAAAATAATACATTCATGTTGGTTTATTGTAGTTCGAGTGCAGATTACCTCAAAGCAGCTTATACTTGGTTACTGTGACCCCTTGAAGGCCAGGCATCTGCAGCTGTAATTCCCTGGCCCTCTTTTCAGTTACTGTTAGCATTTTTGGTAGTGTGAAACAAGAAAAAAAAAACAAGTAAAAGCCTCTGTCCATTGAGAAGTGACCTTGTTAAACTAAGCAGGTATCCTGAGCATCTGTTGTAGGCAGCACTTCCTAGGGCTGCAGCCCTCTGCTACCACAGCTTGATAGGAATGTGCATTACCTCTAGAGGATTGGATCTAGAGAAACTAAATCATCAGCACAAGGACATTTCAATGAGAAAATGAATAATTCTTTACTCTGATTATGATGATTAATGCTGTTATGTCTGCAGCCCTTGGCACAGCCAGTGACAGTAGCCATTCTCATATGGAAAAGGTCTGATTCCAGAGCCAAGAACCTTAAAGGGAATTTTGTACTGTGAAGTAATAAAATAATATTAGCAAATAATGCAAAAACAACTATAATTTAAAGTACAACCACAAAAAATACACATTGCTTTCTTCAAACTCATGACTGTGTAGTAATGTGTAACTGTTTTGCATTTGAAAAATCAAGATAAACTGTCAGTGTTTCTGGAATTGACCACTGACAGATGGACTCAGCTATAGAGGTTTCTGGACTACATGAAGCTGAGCACAGATTCAGGTGCCAGTTTCATAAATCAGCAATCGTTGTCACAGTGCCTGGCATCCCCCTTCCCTCACTTAAGTGTGGATATGCAAAAAGTTAATCAAAGCGCCCAGCAGCTACATAATTTAAGGTGGGTCAGTTTTCACAGACTTGTGAAATTAGTTAGCTGTAGTGTTGGTTTCATTTTTCAGAGGGGATGTGGCTTTTAGGTGTTGCATTAACTGGCTTCCTTGCTGGCTCTGCAAGTGAGTGCTGTTCAGGTTATTTCCCTCTCCAGGTTTTCTTGCCTGCAGCTATCATAACAAAGTTGCACTTTGTGGCAGTTTGTTTCTACCTTGGATGCATTCCAGCTCATATGTCTCTTACTCATTTGGTACGAGAGGCATTTCGGAGGGAAGTACCAGTCCTGTTTTATTAGGATATATTCATTTGGCAATCGCAGCATCATTAAAAGTTATTCTCAATAGGCTATGCACTGCCAACATTTAACTTTTAGCTGATAAGAAACAACAGCAAGAGCCCCACAGAAGCAGACCATTCTGTAACCAGTTCAGATATTTCTGGCAGATAATAAGAAATAACATTCTTGAACTTAAGCATGGCATTTGGAAAGTCTGTGTTCTAGTGTCTGCTAAGCTCGAGTAATGCTCGAGGTGGCTGTCATAGTATCCAGCTCTGTCAGCTGCTATTGTCATAATCTTCTCAATATTTCCCTGCAGGAGAGAGCAAAATGCTACCAACTGTATTTGTGGATTAGTAATTAATAGGTGTTGATTTTTTTGAAGTCAGTATTGGGTACTTCTGCAAATGCCCTTCTGTCACCTACCTGTCTTGTACTACTGGCCTACTTGTCTTGAACCAGCATGTTTGTGTGGGGTGATGTTGGAACGCAACCCACCTTTTTATTTTCTTGCCTATTCACACATAAGGCTGGTTTCTTGCAGAACCTTTGGTTTCCTGGTATTACCTTCAAGGAGAGGAGCTGAAGGCTATGCACAGAAGAAACCAGTTTCCTTTTGATCTAAAGAGAAATTGTCTGATAGAATTTAGTGGCAGAAAGGATAATTAACTGCAATATTGTTGCAACATTAATGTTGCAATTGTTATTGCAATAATAATGTTGATGTACCAAGGGTGCACCAGTATGACTGTATATAGTCTCAGTGATTAATACTAAAAAATGCTGGAAATGTTCTGTTCAAGTGCATGGAAAACAATATTGATTGGCCTTGCCTGTATAAACAAAGAAGCTACTTTAGTGAAAATTTACATACTGTGTATGAGGACGTGCTTTCAAGTTATTCAGGACAAACCAGTATTTATGAAAATTTGAGAGAATGCAGTTGATTTTTATTGTGCAGACCAACAAAAATGAAGTCAGCAACCCACCACTATATTGGGTTTAGAACTTCAGTTAACAAAATTACCATAAAAATAACTTAATTTTTGATGAACAGTTGGAAACAAATTGTCCTGCCCTCCTATATTCCTGTGGGAGGGATCTGATCTGGGGGGGTGAGGCAGGGTTAGAGGGGTACACGCTTTGACCTATTATACTTAGTAACTCAGGGACAACAAACTTGAGTTGCTTAGGGGAATAAAGCGATTTCTGTTTTTTAACCCTGCAGCTCTTGTTTGTACCAGTACAGCTCACTTGGAATTACTACACAAATCTCACAATTCTCAAACTTTATACACAAGTATGCGATAGAGCTATTTAGACTGGCACACAGACAAGTCATAAATGAAGTGTATACTCAACCCCTTCCACATGTTTTAGCTCCCCAGAAGATGAAGCTTAATCTTCAGGTTCCTCATAATGTGCATACCCACTAGCATAGGTCCTTCCTAAACTTAAGCTGCTGAATACATCTGTTGTCTCTGTATCAGAATCTTTCCCTCCTTCGTCATTGTCATCTTCATCGTCCTCTGCTTCATACTCATCGTATTCTTCCTCACGGTCCCCTGAATCTCCAGCCTTGCTGCTGGAGAGGCTCTTCCAGTAGGCATCATAACCTGAAGCTCCATCTGCATCTTCGCCACCAGCCTGGCGGCCAAACTTCAGCGAGCGCGCTGCAGACAGAGGAAAACCATCTTGTTGGCGCCTGCCAGCCAGCTCAACAAGCACCTCACATCTCCAGCCCCTTTTGGTGACAGCATTTAGTGCTAGACTTCTTCTGAACCCAACGTTTTCAGACTTAGAACCTTCCCACTACATTCCCTCTCTGCATGCAGCCATGTTTGTGTAAACAACTGCTGCCCAAGCAGGATTTTTTTTTTTTGCTTAAGCGCTTACCTATTCTATCCAAGAAAAATCTATAACTGGACATGCTATGCAGATATGGCATATATCTTCAGATTTATTAAAGGAAGAGTAATAGGTAGATTGTATGGATATCATCAAATGACATGTCTAGATTCATTAGCCTGCTTGTTGATTGAAAAAAGGCTTAAATAGTGACCACATACAATTCTGATTGAAAATTTAAAAATTAAAATCTGAATTTTAATTAAAATTAAAATCTGAAACTAAACAAAGATTCCATTGTCAGCATCAGGTAATGATTAAGAAAGTCTCTACTCAATTCTAGAACTAATTAAGACAATTCTCCCCAAATCAGCAAAGTTTTGCAAAACAAATGAAAGCAAGAATAAGTAATATACTCAATGTTCCAATGCAGCAAAGCAGCTATCAGTGGTGCCAGCTTGATGCCACTCCTATGAAATTAGGTTTTTAGCTAGAAAAGCAGTCTTACTTGACATGCTGAGATCCTTTGTCTGCTGAGTTTCATGTCCACATTTAGGGCAGGGAGGCTCCTTTCCCTTTTCCTGCTTAAAAACCTTACTTCGCACATGATCATCACAAAAACAAGCCTGTGGGGTAAAAGGAGAATGACATGGCCAAACATTTTAATCACAGCAGAATACTTTTCAAGAAGCAAGAAAAGAATCTAACAGCAATAGGATTTTCTGGTTGAGATTAAAATTAATCAGCTCTAACTGCAGGGGAACTGGAGTCTGTATGTTACACACAGAGCAATGACTTCTGTGTTGACTATACTTTCATAGTTACCTGGAGAAGAAGCTGCATAATGGTGCTGATAAACAGGTAGAGGAAATAACATATTCAAGGACTGGGTTTTATTGCTGGCCACAAGGGGCCTGGGAAATTTCAGTTTACACTGACAAGCTTGAAGTGCAATTGGAGATGTAGGCCAGAGCATAATTAGGCACTGACCTGAAGGCAAAATTGGAGATTTCACGTGCTGAGTACCAAAGTACCAGCAAGGACAGCTGCAGAAAGGGGCAATTTGGAGTATGAAATTGATGTCATGGAAACTGAAGAAATGGAGAATTTAAAAAGTGGGAAATGAGGCAAAAGGAACAACACCAGGCTGTGAATCAGTGCCTGGAGTAATGTGAGGGATGCTGATGATGATGGAGGTAGACATATTTTATACGAAATTTTTTAATGTTAGCAAAACTTTAACACAACAAATCAGACTGTGCATGTGTGAGAATGGGTCAGTTGCAAGGACTTCTTGAATCCAGACTGCAGTGTTTTCTAGTCAGATCATCATTTGCTGTTTTTAACTTACTAAAATGTCTCTATGTTGGATCAGAAAACATTCTGAAGCCTTGAATTCTGTCCCCAAAAAAAGGAATACTTTTTTTGAAGAGGTCAAAACATAGTACAGCCCCAATTTGAATGTGAAGGTTGAACAAAGTCAGGATCACCTCACCTTGCGTGAGGATGCATAATACTGGCTGCTGGTAGCAGGAAAAACAGACAGCAGCCCTTTCATCTCCTGCAGGTTTGGCCACAAGCTTCAGAAACCAACCCAAAACGAAGAAATTTTTTGAATAATGTGGAAGAAGACATGACAAGGCTTGGTACCAGAGTTGGTAAAGAGAACAAGTCCTAAATTACAAGTACGTGCAACTGTCCTTGCTTTTTACCTTACAACGTAGGCATGAATGCTGCCCGAGCCTGTTACAGGAAACACCTGTCAGAGAAAATTCATGCATAAAATTCAGTATTTGAAAACTGCACAGTTGTGATGTTTTACATCTTATAGAAGCATGTAATGTAGTATTTTGAGGCATTTATTTCAGAATTACTTTTGAGGCACGCACTTTGAAAACATGAGTTAGTTATTTTATCATAGTTCGCTTTGATTCTGTTTTACTAGATTTTCAAGTCTAAGCCTCATGACAAATTAAGTTTATACAAAGTGTAAGTTAGAGGGGAAATAGTTTGGTATAAAGCGGCTTCCTTTCTTTTTGCTTCCCTTGTCCTTGCCAAAGGAAGGAACAGTTTGCAGTCATGGCAGTCTTCAGTATATTTATCATTCCATTCAAAGAGACTCTTAACACTCACAAATTCCACATGCCAAGCCCAGAGAAGTTTTGTTCTGTATATTCTGCCAGATCCTCAGAAAAAGTACTTTAGGGTACACAATGTTATATGAAATCCTATCCAACTCTGTTAAAGAGTTCTAGGTGGCACGTAAGGTGTAAAGAATAGAATCTGTGCTCTCTTAAAATCCAGTTTCAAATTCATCTCTTTACCCCATTAGAGTGGGTACAGAACAACCACCACCACCCAGGAACATACAGTGATAGGAAGCGGGGTGGATAGTGACTCCCTGCGAGGCAGTAATTAATACATGTTCTGTTGTGAGCCTTTTCCAAAGTACTCACTCTCCCCACTTTACCCTGCCCTATGGTAACCAAGCTTTTTGATCTGCAGTAATAAATATCATGGGTTCTCCACATGAGCAGGACAGCCATGGGAGTTAGAGATCTGTCAGATGTTTAAAGATAGAACTGGAAATGCTAATTGCATATTCAGATGTTTCCAGAGTAATCTGCACTTTAAAAACTTCTCTCAGTAATGGAATGTAACAGAACTCTTTTTTTTTCATAGCTATAATGAGATGTAGGCTACAACTTCTGACCATATTTAAACTTAGTGTTATATAATAGTGCAAGTTTTATAATCTCATTATCACATGCTAACAGAATCCTTCCACCAGGATTGCACTTTGCCAAGAAGTTGAACATAGTGAAAACCCTCAGAAAGCAATTTCTTCACTCAGAGAATGACATCATGTCTGTGAATTAAAAGCTTCCAACAATCAGGGGAAGAAAACATTCCTGTGGAACAGCTGCCGCTGCTTCAATATTGCTATACATGAAGACATTCTGGCAGAACACATCAAGGGAAGCTAATCAAGGCTTAGAAAACAGTTGGCTGGGGAAAAAAAAAGGATGAGAGATAAAAAGGAGATGAGAGATATCTAAAGATATAGATTATAACACTAAAATCACAAATATTCTGGATTGGAAGAAATCAATTAAGACAAAAGATTAGTCAGTTCTGAAGAAAACAGTCTTATACATGACAGTGCCTTCAATTTCTAAGAAGATTAAAAATGTTATAATAGAATACATACAAGTTTTAGAAGGGACAAACTCTTGTCTCCTAGGATAAACTAAATATTAACTAGGAATATGAAAGAAATATTTCTGCCATAGACTAATTATTTCAACCCTCCTTATTCTTGGAGGTTGTTTTTAAACTTCTCTTTGGCAGTTTTTTCAACCATAGATGGGTAGTGGACAAACCAAGTTAGATTAGTTAGGCTAATCCTGTTGTGTTGAAAGTATCAGTTTCAGGTTGTTTGTCCACACAAAAATAGAACAGGACATAAACTTGAGCTAACTGTTCTTTGCTCAGTAAAAGTGGCTTGCACTGCCACATGATACTTGTACTTAGTTGGCAAGTGCCTGTGACCCATTGAAATCAATGGGGAAAAAAAAATCGCACTGAATTCATGCATTCGTCAAATACTATTTCTGTCACTTCCTTGCAGGCCTAGGCTGCCTGTTTCCTTGGCAAACCAGGTGGTTACTGCCTCATGAGTCACGGCCTTCCTCAGGACTGGCCACTTGTGCAAAATTGACAGGGGTTATTGACATAGAGGTCATCATCACCTGTACATCCAGGGCAAAGTGGGAAAGCTGAGCCCAACTAGGCATAGCCCTAAAGGCAACAGTTTTCCAAGAGGAACAGCATCCAGAAATAGCTTATCAGAGGAAGGGAAGAGTAGAAAAGTTGCTTCCTGCCTGCAGAGCTTGGTGAATCTAAAAGGCAGCAACAGCTGCTCAGCTTCATTCCTGGCCCCTGCCAGCAGTGCTGCTCTGGAGAGCTGGCTCCCTTCTGCTGGGAACTCTGTCCAATCAGGCAGGGAATGACGGCCACATACAACCCCGCACAGTGGAAAGCCAGGGACGTGAGGTCTGGCTTAGCTACCAGTGTTTTGGGGCAAGCAGGTCAGGAATGGAGGCCCTTTCCTCCAGCAACAGTAAAAGCAGCCTATTTGGAAAAGGAACTGTAGAGCATCCTGAGGCACAGAGGAGGAAATCTGAGTCTGCTTAGCCTGGAAAAGGGACTGTAAGGGGCTAACTTACATTTAAATGTCTCTGCTTCCAAAACTTGGCAGCTGGCTTGATGTTCAAACTGATCATCTTCACAGAGGAAATTGTGGCAAAAAGAACAGGCAAATATTCTGCCTCCTAAAAGATTTATCAGGGCAAAATAATCAGTAACAGGCATAGGCACCGGCACCAAATTCTACTCCATAAACAATTTGGGCAGTTCTGTACAGCTTTAACTAGACCATTTCTGCTACAAAGTGCTTCAACAGAAAGTCCTAAATTAGACATCATTATTACACGGAAAAATACCGTGTATCCTAGCAATCACAAAGAGCATAAATATAAAGCAAGTATCACTTCTGGTAGCTGTATTCATTTTTAATTGAAATATGGCACTGAACATCTTTTAACTGGATCAGATCCTCTCATCCATCATTTCCCCTCCTCCCAGCCTCTAACCTCTGATGTACACTGAAATAAATATTTTAAGAAAATTCCATAAATAGAGATCAGTATCATTTCCCAAGCAAATGGGAATCTGAGTACCCATACTAGTGCAGATGAAAGGAGTGAGAATGGTGGAAAATTATGTTGACTCTCTGATGTGGTGCTTAATTATGTGAAGTGCTCAGATGACAGGACAGTTAATATTCTAGGTGATAGAAGCATCCTGGAGCTGAGCAGTGGATGCTCTTGGGCACATCATTTACCATCCCCCTTGCATAGGGCTTTTTTTCAAAATGGGGAAAATGTCTAGCTTTAACCAGACACAATGTATAGTGAAAAGGAAAGATGTTAAGGACATAGGCATGATAAATGGGTGACTGGGTGGGAGGGCCAGTACAGTTCAGATTTTTTTTGTTGAATAAGAGAAACCTACCGTGATCCCAGACACTTCTTTCGCACTCAATACACTCTGCATCCGTAAGGGGGCAGATACACGCGTGCGTGCTGAGACACTTCCTCCCATGACAGACCCAAGCTTCACAGAAATCACAAATTGCACCCTGTAATTACAGAAGGAGATGGTTTTAGAACTTCTGCAACACCTAGAGAGACACTCTTCTTCCATATGCCTGAGGGTATTCTCAGTAGGTTCACTCCAGGTAAGCAAGAGAGAATGAAACACATCTGTATTCTAACTAAGCTGTTCCAGTGCTCATTTCAGCCTTTTTTTTTTTTTTTTTTTTTGGTATTCACTTCTGCAGGATGAAATGTAATAAAAAGTAACTTACTTTCTTGCTTTTGCTGTTTTCTGCTTATTTTTTTTTACATTTCATATCTAAAATCTTTTGCATGAAAATAGTGTCCTCTAGCTGAAACCTCTAAGATTTGTAAGTGATAGCAATTATCTGGCAAAAATGAAATTACAGCATTTAAAAACAACAAATAGCTCTGGATTCTTACAGCAGAAGTAATCTGAACCTTTTCCATTTTTCTTAAGCTGTAAGAGCTGCATATCAACTGTACTAATCATTTAAAAAGCCTCCTCATTCCATATGTAAGAAACTATCACGTGCCTGCATCTATACACATGAAACTGGCAAAACAATGGTACACCCAAATTAACTGCTAATTAAAATAGTGTTACAGGTAAAGGTATGGAGATATTTCAGGAACTTGGGACAGGAAGGGCCAGCTGTGTTACTGAGATCTGTTGACTGCCAAATGGATGGAAGTTTAATCCACAAAACATTTAATGCAGAGGCTATAATGTGTCATACCTTGCTTAACAGCACTGAATAACCAGCTTGTCCTTTTAAGAATCAAAAATCCAAAGGCCAGAAACAACAAGTGGTTCAGTTTTAAATAAAATTCTCTGCCCAGGGGATTCAGTTTTAAATAAAATTCTCATCCAATACCATGGAACAGATTGTTCCTAGCAATGCTGAAAGGGCAGCGAGAAAAGCAAGTCCACTGTGTTTTATGGGATGATTCTAGATTTTAATGGAGACTGGGAATTGGGTGCAGGACATGTAAGCTGCAGTTCTGTTAATGCACATGTTCAAGGCCTGCCACCAATATCCATCTGTTGCTGCCCAGGACATATGTAGGAGATTGTAGGAGTCAAATATAAAAAAGATTCCTAGTTTAAGAAAAAACTTAGTTTGTAGTGGATAAAAATCTGGGCCTGATGCACGCTATCATTATTCTATGGGACCTAAGTGCTTTTTGTTTGTTTAGAAAAATCTGCAAAGAAAACCTCTTAGTACAAAAATGCTAAAACTCTGTATACATACCACCATTGCTAGTCCAGTACTATACACGCCCGCATGTTTTATGACACAGTCTGAAGACTTCATCATGCATTTGGTTTTTCCTGTTTAGAAAGTGAGAAGACAACTAGAAAATGATTGCATTAAATGAAAATAATTCAGACTGATTATATAAGAGCAGTGGTTCAACAATACTTTTAATACACACTCAAGATAAAAATAATGGAAACAAACCACAACATCCTGCAAACCACCCTCACATCTCCCTTAGATCAAATTAATTATTGTCTGTTTTCAGACAGAATGTCTTGCGTCAGTGCTGATAATGAGGCTACGTGTTATTTTGCTATGTGTTTTGAGGCACGTTGCACACAGTGCCAAGATTTCAAACATCAAACCACAGTATGAAATAATGTAGGTCAAAGTCAAGCAATGATATTCTGAAAAGCTGTATTTACTACTGTCACTAGTCCCAACATAAAACCATCATGTCCTGTGAGGAAGGCTGAAGCTGAAAAATACAGCTGTGCCTATCCAAAAAAAAAAAAAAAAAAGCACATAATGGTTTGATTTAATTATTTAGAACCACCTAGATACCTAGTGTGTTTTTTTTTTTATAAAAAAAAATAAAACATGTAAGAGTTTACTTTCTATCCTATATACTCTATAGGCAATGGTTGGGGAGAGTAAACACCACAGAGTGCAGTTTAAAGCCCTTTGGACACAGGTAAGCAATTAGGATGATGATTTTCCCCTACCTCTTGCTTCTGATGCGGCTCCACCAGAAAGATCCCTACTCACACTCAGCTGTATGAGCGAAATAACCTGTTTAACTAGCCCAGTTTGTTGCACTATGGTGATATCAACAGCTTAAGCTGTCCTGACACAAACCCCTTTGTTACTGCTTATGCGAAGGAACCAGCAAGAACTTCTCCTTGCAAACCCATTCATGAGCTGCCAAAACCAAACTGTACTCTGAAAAAAGCAATTAAACCAGAGCAACACACAGCAGTAGCAGCTGAATCTGGTGTCAGCTCGTCAGATATCCAATGGCAGGAGGAATGAGGAAGGGCTACTGATGCTCACAGACAAGCAAGGCGAGCTGGTGGGGCCTGCTGCAGTGCAGGCCAACTGCCTTGCTCCCAGCCCTCAGCACCTCTTTAGGGAAGAGGCAGTTGGTGCTGGGGGCTCTCGCCAAGCACCAAGCAGCTCTAATGGTCTTTCTCCTGGCACACACTGGGACACCACCTTATTTTGTGCGGTCTTAGGACTGCTTTTCCTCTCAAAACCTGCTGCAGTTTAAGATGAATTCCAGAGGCGGGAGTCAGGTTCAGATGTATAATGTACAGGCAACTGGACAATGTCGTGATGCATGATGACAGAAGGAAGACTGATGAATGATCAAGTTTTAAAGACTGCAACTGCTTATTAACAGAAATGTTCAGCAGCTACAGGTCTCATCAAAGGCCATGAAAGCTGCAGATGTCAGCAGCCCTGAGAGTCAAACTGCAGAAAAGCCAAATTGTGTAATGACAAACTGATCTACAAGGACGTGTCAAAGCAATAAAATGGTGTTACTCATTGCAGAGTATGAAATTATTATTTTTCTCCCCTGCAAGCAAGCCCTTTTTTTAAAATAAAAGGGCTTTTTTAGCCAGATTCAGAGCTCAATCCTGCTACTTTAAAGTATCAGCCTTCTAGCACATGTAAATGACATGAAAAGCGCATTATGTAACAAAACCAGGCAAGGTGCATAATGAACTGTTGATTTTTAAAGTGATCAGCAATATCATCCCAAAAATGCAGTGTTTATTGGTTTTAAAAAGGTGCTGACTCCACTGACTTTTAACTCTGCTGCCAGTATGAAGCAATCCCATGCTCAGTTGTCTCTAGCCATTCCCTAGACTAAGCAGTCTTAGTCCTAGAAGGTAGAGAGACAACTTCTGAAGATCAAACATTGAAAACAAACCCAGCGAAAACCTTTGGGGTCAGGGGCATATGCACCAGTTTGCACCATAACACAAAAGTCTCTTCCCAAGAAGAAGATTCCCAGCAGGTGTAGGAGAAAGCACTCCTGCCGTTAGAGGTACTCCAAGGGCTGCAGGTTGAACACTATGAAGGGGGAGTCCATAACATGCATTTCCTTTGTCGTTTCCACTTACCACACTGTGCGCAAATGGGTAATTTCTGAACTGAGTTGCAGAAGTAGCAGAAAGCTCTATTCTTCTGTCGTCTAGGTGCATGGAGGGCAAAAAACACGAAACAGCATTAAGTGACCTATAAAATGCTTGAAACCAATTAATACTATACTCTTGGCTTTAGAAGGGTAAAAAAAGTTACTCACCTTTGGCACTTATCACATTCCTAAAAAAGAGAAATAAAATGCTGATGATTACTCATTATAAAGCATACAAAATTTACAGACTACATAGTGACTCGGAATTAAACTGTGATTAGATAACGAACTTTTTACTGAAGCACTACACCTCTGATGTTAATGTGACCTTTAACAGAAAGGAAGAGCAGCATTCTAATGGCCTTAGAGTACAGCCAGTGTATCATTATCACAGGCTTGACATCATTTAAAATCATTTTGTATAAAATACTTTAGGTTATTTTACCATTGAGGCATTACAAGGATGTTTGGCTAAATCTATGTTTGCTCTTGAAGCCCTTATCTGCTTTTCACGTTCACGACGATTTTCTGCCTTCTTTCGAGCACCAGTCTTCTTCTTAGGCATCTTGCACTTCCTGAAGGGATGGAAATAAAGGTACATAAGAATGCACACAAGAACATATATGTAAACACAGGGAAATGCATGATACATCAAGCACTAAAACTGTATTTGGAGTTCCCACCTGTTAACTATGTTTCAACTCTATTAATCTCATTTTCTGTCAGTTGTCAAATATAGAATATGGGTCTATGACAAAAAAATAATAATAATAAAAAAAAAAAACAGGAATCTTGTGACACCCTTCCCCAGAAAAGACTTTGCTGCCCTACAATTTGTGCTTTCCTGTATCTGGAATGGCAGCCACCTCAATGTCCATGATGCCCCTCACAGAGAAACACTTCAGCCCTGGGGCTTGGCAGAAAAGGGCCCAGGCGAAAGGACAACTTTGCCCAAGCGAAGCTCTCCAGATGCCAGTGGGACTTGGGATGTTCCTGGGGCAACTGGTGCAAGTGGGAACCAGCAGCACTGGTGCCTCCACCTTCGAAACAGACCACCTTGTTCCCTTCCCTAACGCTAAGCGTTTACGTAGGTGTGCGCGCTGGCATCTCTGTGGAGAGCAACAGCACCAACACAGAGCGAATTGCAGTGCCATACATTTGGAAGAAAAATCACCATCATTTTTCTAAAGCTCATATAAAACAAACCCCACAATCTTAACTTCCCCAAACACAGAAATATAACGTCTAGACCAAATATTAAAATTTGTTTTTGATAGTGCACATAAATCAGTTTGTTCGCCCTGTAGCATTTCACATCGTGTTTAAATTGCATTAGTGTCACATTTGCAGTCAAAATTGTATTGCTTAGAGGCCTTCTGGCAACTATCATTATTCTACAGTGTGACATTTCTGACTCTGGGATATGAGGTTGCAGACTAATTTTCAAACTGCTTAAATGCTGGTTTAACAACGGAATCTAATGGTTAGTATTTATACTGTGACTTTTTCACATTACTTCCTAAGCCAAGGTGCTGAAATGACAATCTGTTTTGATGAAAAACACTCTCTCAGTGACTACTGAGGACACAAATCATGAGAAATGCCTAGGATTGTAGTTTTTAGAAAGTTGTATTGAATAAAACAACAGAAATGTAGTGCTGGGTTGTTTGAACAAAGCTATCAAGGCACTCCAGACATTCAAATACCCAGTGGACGACAGCACCCTACAGACCAATACTCTGTCACTCCCTCCCTGCGATCTCCCATTTCAGATGTCTGTTGTCTTTGCCCTAAACCATAAATCCCTAGGGAGTGGGCTGTTTTCTAATTTCCTGAACAGATCTTGACAGTGTTAAGGTAACAGAAATGATGACCGTAGAACTTCATTCACCTGCAATCCCTCTCAGATCAGGACATCACAACCTTTAACCAGCGCTCATCAGTATTTTAAATACCTACATGGCCGCTGTACAGCAGCCACTCTGTAGCCAGAAGCTAGAGGAACGAGCCCCAAAGGCGTGTGGGCATCACGACCAAGTGCTAAACAAGAAACCTAACGTGCTTGTTTAGAGCCCTGCTCTCCTGCAGGCCGGGGAGAAGGGCACCCCGTGTGTGACCTACAGCCGCACGCCCACGGGGGGAGGAAACCCCTACAACAGGGCGCTCCTCCGCTCGGCCTCTGCAGGCCGGCAGGTGCCCTGGGACCCTCCTGCAGGCGGCAGCGCCCGCCGCGGCGGCCCAGGCTCTCCCGCCCCGGCCGCGGCGCCC
>JAWLRI010001009.1:1039662-1060404 GCA_034781795.1 Crypturellus tataupa
GGGCGTTCCCCGTTACGGCCGTTAGGGCCGTTGGGGCGGAGCGGGGCGGCCTGGGCAGCGCCGCGGGACACGCGGCCTTTCACCGTCACACGAGGCCTCAGCGCCCGGTGTCCCGTGCTCACGCCAGCTAATCCGTGTCGTTACTTTACCCTGGTCGTGCCCACGCCGCTCTGATTTGGGCCTCCATGAATGCAAGGACACAGTGAAGATAAGTGCTGTAACGGCAAATGCAAACAAACAAACAAAACTTATTATCTCTTAAAATGTTTGTTCTCGTTGTCTAATGTGCTTCGGCAACAAGCGGATTTTCTGCTTAAGAAAAGTCTCCATACACACATCCTCCCATTTGAATGGGCAGTTATATTTAAGTAAACACAAGAGAAAGCGGGAAAACGATAGAAAAAAGAAACACAAAGTGGAGGGCTGATGCTCAGATTTCATGTTAATCTCCCTTAAATGTTTTTAAGCAATTTTAAGCAATTAAAATTTGAATTTTAAATGTATTTTGGTGGATTTCAGAAGAGGGAGCATGCCCCTCTCTCTGGATTGCATGGGAGTATCTCCGTTCCCCATGGCCCCATGGATGACAGGTTGCCCTCGTGCTCTTGTTTCGAGGCCGCGGCCGCCTAGATGGGGGAGCAGGACGCGGGCTCCCTGCGTTACCTCCCTGCGCTCTTCGTGCCGCCGTGGGCCCGCTGGGCCGTACGAGCGCCGCAGGGCGCTGCAGCCCCAGGGCCTGCTGCCTGCAGAGCAGAGCCGGGTGCGAGGGAGCGCGAGGGCAGGTCGCTGCTGCGCCCCGAGCGGTGCAGCCAGGCCAGGCCAGGCTGCGATTCGCCCATCCCTCCAGCATGGGCTGTTTTTCAGTCCGTTTTGACTCCAGTGCACTGCCACGTATCTGGCAAAGCCAGTGCCACTTTTGTGAAAGTCCATAAGATGCTAATACATGAAAACCCTTCTAGAATAATTTGTTATCCATGATGTGTCCTGGAGAATCTGCCCCCATCTCCCTCCCTTTTGCATTTGCCTCTTGGGGCTGTGTCACTGGACAGAGCAGTAGCACTGTGGATTACTGTGGATGATGACTGGTGATCAGACTTGTGTTTCAAGGCAGTCATTTTGCAAACATTTTAAACTGGAAAAAATCAGCAAAATGAAAAAAAAAAAAAAAAAAAAAAAAAAAACAGTATGGTGAGACCATTGGCCAAGGCAAGAGGGGCAGTTCTTTTCCCCACACCAAAGCTGAGGGTCAGCACCAGCTCATCTCCACTCTGCCCATTCTCAGAACTGACCTTTTCAACCCTTCATCTCCTCATCTCTCAGCCCTTCTTCCTTTCCAGTGAGGGCCCGTTCAGCAGTGGTAACTTGTTTATTATTTGTTACTGAGATCGGAAGGTAAGATTAAGAAATGAAGCATCCAGCCTCCCTCAGAAGGGCCATATTCTAGGAGAGACAGGACCTTGCACACAGTGACACTGGACTGCGGCTGGATGAAAATGAAACATTTTACAGCATTTTCCCTGCAATGTCTCAGCTCCTTTAAAGACTCAGCAGACGTGTTAACTATGAGCTTGAAGTAACTATTGACTGTATTGAGTTGCTGTAATTCACTTTTGATTTAATACACCATGATTTCTTTTTCTCTAAATAACATGCTTGCTCTGATCTAATTAAACCCCATTACCTACCTACTCATTACCATAATTGTCTTCATTATTGCAGTGTCCCTCACAACGCTGAATGTGTTTGGTTCCCTGGGGCAGCATTATAAAATGGGTGCAGCATATACCTTTCTCACTGACCTTTAAGACGGTATACATCAAATTTAATTTCTTTTTAAATCCTGGCCTTGAAGCAACTGACCTTAAAAGTCATGTCAATATTTGTTTGATGTCAGATAATTTTGTCTTTAGACATTTATCCCTGCTGATTTAGCTGTATAAAGAAAAAGGAAACAAAGAAAAGAACTTGAGGCCAAAAAAAAATCTTTACTGATGTATAATGAATTGGCAAGTTAAAATATAATATTCTAAAATACACTTTCTTGAATTATGTGTGGGAAAATTTTTTTTCTCTTTTTTCTTTTAAATATGCTTTTATAATTGGTGCTTACCAAAGAAATTCCTAAATGCGAGGGTTGTTTTATCTAGTCAAAGTTTATGAAAAGTATCAAAATAAAAAAAGAGAAAAGAAAAAGAGAGAATTTGCTATTAAGAGATTGGAGCTCTGATCTGAGAAATCCACAGAGTTGTGTCTTTATTAAAATTTATTAATCTTTCCTATGATGTTGAAATTGAGCAGCATTATAGCTTGGCAGGATTTTGTTTCCTAAGCAAAAGAGATGCAGTAGAGCTAGACTGATGGAATTTCTGTGAAGCATTTAATAAGGTATTATACATTAATTATCATAAGTTAATTAAAAATGTTGAGGTGAGGGGATGGTGCAAGATGAATCAATTACTTGTTTTTTTTTCCTCTCTTATAAAAGATGCAAGCAGCAACAGCTGGTGATGGAAAAAGTTTGCTGGCTGGTGGCAAGTTAGAAGTGGTGTTTCTCCGTGATGCGACTGTCATGTCATGAGGGATCTTGTGTCCCTTCCCTCTGACCCTACCAAAAGTCTGGTGTGTGCTGATAGATGCTCTACATATGCAACACTGGGGAGCCTGGTCTGTGAAAAAGAGGAGGAGGATGCCTAGCAGAAATAAGCCAAAGAATATATGATAGGAATTGGGACAAATTAAAAAAAAAAAAAAAAAAAAAAAAAAAAAAAACAAAGAAAGCAAAAGCCACCTCCCACGGAGAACGACTAACAACAAGCATTTCTGTGGCAATGCTTGAAGGATGCTTGTCAAGTGGGAGTGAGAGAGGAGGATGAAAGACTTCAATGATTTATTCAGCCACAGAGTGGGAGGTTCCTTCATGTCACCAGCTGCAGGGGAGCTGCTCCCCTGAGCCCCTTGCCTAGGTTTTTCTCCTGCTCCGCAGGGAGAGGGGGGTTCCTGGAGGTGCTTGCTCCCTCTTCCAGGACAAGGTGATGGTGTTTTTCAGATCGCCAATGCTAGGTCCCACGGAACCTGCCCCAGCTGCAAACTGTTAGTGCCAATGAAATTCAGGTCTTAGAGTATACCAAGAGTGCCATTTCCAGTAAGGCTAGAGAAGATTCAATGGCATCAGTAGTGTCTAACAAGACGTTATCTAGAATACATGATACGGTCACTTGCTTGCCTTCAGCCCAGAACTGAAACAGGGGCTGCACAGCTGCCAAATCTCTCAAGAAAAGAGACATGTTACATGGCTGATGCTGAAGCAGAAAGAGAGGCTGGAGTCCACTACCTGTGTGGAGCAGTTTAGAGCTACTTACTCCTGTTCAGGGTAAGGAATTCAAAGTGAACCAGATGGAATGAAATGTTGCCAAGGTGATTGGGCACTAAGAAGTCTATTGTATAGGAGGAGTCTGAAAGAGTGTAATATCTCTGGGAAAAGAGGGGGTATGGTTGTTGTCCATTGGGGTGACTGGAGCAGGGGAGAGCAAAAAGCCTGTTCTGGCATTAGGGCGAATGGGTCTAAAGCTTGAACTCTGACCAGAGAGATGTTAGCAAGTGGGGAGTGACAAGAGGCACTAAGACAATTTGAGAGTTGCAGTATGTGATATATAGAGAGAGGAGATGAGTTTTTTCAATCTGGAGAAGGGAAGACTGAGGTTTAAAGGACCTAAAGGGCATTTATTGAGAAGACAGAGCCACACTCTTCTCAAGGATATGCAGTCAAAGCCCAGGAGCCAACCATCACAGGCTGCAGCTAGGAATATTGTAACTGGTGTATAAAGAAAAGTCTTTCAGATGGGAGCGGTAAGCAGTGGAAAAGCTCCACAAGAGCTCATTCACTGACAAGAAACTCTTTAACTCATAATAGATACTATTAGAATAATGCAATGAGTTATATCGGAAGGGACCTCTAGAGGTCACCTAGTCAAGCGTCTTGCAGAAAACTTCCACATAAACTCAGGTCGGCCAGGTCTTGGTCCTACTGAATCTTTAATACTGTCAAAATGGAGATGGCACAAGCACTCTGGGCAACCTTTTTCTCCTGGACTCTCTTGACATGGAAGGCCATTAGATTAGGGCCTGGATGAGGCAGGATGTTTGTTTGCCATCTTTTTTTTTTTTCCTGAAATATTTGTGCTGACAAGTTCAGCATTGCAGCTGCCATGATCTTTACTTGCTATTGAGCTGCATGACGTGTAATGTTCCATTTTCATGTCACTTCTTATCTAGATAGCACTTTCTTTCCTTTAATTATGGCATTTCCATGTTCAGTGGCATTCAGTTTTAGAAGCCCTGTGCAAATGCCTCCTGAAGTGTTTTCCTGTCTAATTGCACCTGCGTTTATACAAGAGTAGTATCAGTGGCTCAGTTAAGTGCTGGATGTAAGAGCTGGCTATTGGCAGTTGAAGAGGAGCTTGTTGTGCTTCTGGCATGTGACGCGGGTGCTTTGGCCGCTGGCTCATGAGAGGGAACAAGCACCTCTTGCATCACCTGCTCAGTCCCTCGGCACTGAAGGAAACTCCCTCTTCAGATCCCTTTCACAGACTTCACAAGCTCCATCTTATTTGCTGGCACTGTGCTTTTGAAAAGCCCCATGCATAAAAAACATAATTGTTCACGTGGTTTATAACGGCATCGTGCAGGGATTTCTCACACAGTGAGATGTATGTTGTAGCTGCTGTCATGCCTGTATTATAAGCAATGTGTTTGAATGCAGGTAATGGAGTGCAAAATCGTATGCTTATGGCATTGGGAATGACAGGATTTAGAACCGTTTTTAGACATGGATGTCAGTATTCTGCTTGATTTGAAAACCCATTTGGTTATGTTCTAGTGCTGTTAGTTTTCAGACAACAATTTTTATTCATTTTTATTACTATTTTTTTAATTCATTTATATATATGAAGCTATAACAACCATTTCTCAAATACCTGCTTGAGTTATTGAAATGTCATTATAAATAGTTACTTGCTGGCAGTGTTTGCTAAATTCCTTATTTATATTTACTGTAGAGTAGCGAATCTGTCTCTACTACTTGGAGCTAGAGGCTTTCAATGGGTGATGTATTGTAAGATACATTTGAGCTTGACAATAAATGTTCCAAAGGAAATTATTTCATAAAAAGCTGAGTGAAAGCTTTACTAAGACTAAGTAAGTCTTTGAGGGAGCTAAAGAGTTTCTTTCCGTTATTTTATTTATTTAATGCACTTAAGATGATATATTTAAGGCACTGATAGAAAACTGCAACACTAAGGTACTTTACTTCAATTGCAAGGAAGGGACAAGAGAAAATATGAGCAGTTCCTGAAAGCAGCACCCTAGGTCTGTGGCATTGCATTTCTTTATCATTTTGCACTAGCATGTGGTTTGCTTTGCCAGGGAGTTGTCTCTAACTCCTCGCAGGCTTTGTCTGTAACTCAAACTTGCACGGAGCGCATTTGCAATGGGTCGTTGGAACAACTGGAGCAGGACTGTGGAGCTGTTGGTTGGTTTGTGCAATTGCACCTCTTGCTGCTGCTGCGTCACAGACGGGCAGGCAGGGAATCTGAGCAAATCCCCAGTGAGGATGCCATCTGTAGCTCGGATCTGGTTCTGCATTTTGTATGGTGTTTTCTGCATTTCATATGGTGTTATACACCCATCTGCAAGGAATGGGGCCTTGAGACTCTCAGCTTGCCGTCTGGCCGGTGATGAACGAGTTGGTAGCAATCCCTTCCAGATACTGCCTGCTTCTGGGCTGGTCCGAGCCTGAGGACCTTGCAGCCATCCACAAAAAGCCACTTGCGTCACACATGGAAACAGGAAGATGGATGAGATGGCTCCGACAGTCAGTATGTTTCTACAGTGTTTCTATTTGTATGGTTACCCAGCTGAAGTAGAATTTGCTTCTTTTTTTATTTATTTTTAATGGCTGCTTGGTGGAGTTTCTTTACATACTGTCAACATTTTCCGCTGGTCAGTGTACTTTAAATCTCATTAATTTCAGAGGGCTCAGACCCTCGTAAATGAGAACACTTTTTTTTTTTTCTTTTCTTTTTTTCTTTTTTTCCATTGTTAAATCCAGTTAGAACAGCCTGGAATGAATTGGAGCACTGGCCTAGAAAGGGAAGGCTTCACAGCCCATTACCGATCCCCTGAGCCATCTCATCCCCTTGACTGCCATGTAATGTTTGTTTAATGCAAGATTTCCATATAAAACAAAACAAAATAAAACCCAAAAAGCAGAACAGTATCTCTTTGGCATTAAGATATTAAAATGCGGAGGGAGTGAAAACGAGATTTCCTCTCGTAAGTGCATCAGCAGCCCCTGGGGAAGCATCCGCAGGGAAACGCCAGGAATAGTGGTGGGGAGAGGGCCAAGGAAGAGGAGGCGGCGGCTGAGCACGGCTGGCAGCGTGGGCTGGAGCCGCTGGGGAGGTTTGTTTGCAGCTTCAGGGGAGAGGAGCCCTTGTGGGGCCTGTGAAGGTCTCTGAAATAAGTGCCATGAGCCGGCGTGTGGCCGTGCGCGGTGCTGAGGGCGACGGGGCCGGCGCGTGGCAGTGCGCGAGCAGGGAAGGAGCACTGCTCATCCTGGGATGGGGAGCCTGCACGTGAGCGCCTGCGCTGCGGCGCCAGCACGAGTAAAGAACGTCTGGAACCGCCAGTCCTTCTGGAGAAGTGTAATCAAGGCTATCAAATAACTGGGTTTTCCATAAAAAAAGCTTGCTGAAATTATTCATGAGGTTTCAGGGACTATTCCGGATTCGGTATCTCAGCAGCTTCCCCCAGATCTGTTTAAGTTCCCAGGAAGAAAGCAAAGCAAGGTCCCTAATAAATATACTTGAAAGTGTACCACAACAGTGGGGCCACGTGCTCAGGGAGGGGTTAGGAGCCCTCTCACGTGGGCCGCTCTCCAGCCAAGCCCAAGTGCCTCGTGGCGGCTCCCAGGCCTGGCTGGCGGCTCCCTCGCGTTTGGGGGCCAGGGCTGGAGACACTTGGCGGTGAGGAGAGCGCACGGGCAACGCGAGCGAACCCTGAGCCCGCAAACCCTCGCTGAAGGGAGCGGGAGGAAGGAGGGGGCGGGTGTGAGTCTCGCTTGCCAAGCGTGCGCTGATGCTCCATGTCATGCGGCCGTGTTTCTGCGCAGGCCTCTGCGCGGTGTCTCCCTGTGTCCCGCTGCCGTCCGCGCTCTGCCTCTGCCCAGGCCACGCGTGCCCCTCGGCCTCCCCTCGCAGCGGCCACTGCTCACATCGCCAGGGCTGGAAGCCTGTCAGCTGAGGGGGCCTTTATATAAGCGAAGGCATCCAGACAATGATTAAAATTCAAAGATCAAGATATTTTAAAGTTATCCTTTAAAGCAGTTGGATTAGGAAGAAATGAATGCCTGAAAGCTTGATGTGGCGATTTCCAGACACGTTATTATAGGAATAATACGGAATCAGCAGACCTGCTGGGCCTATCCAAGGGTAAAGATGAGCAGTGGTGCGACTGCAGCCCTGGTGACCCACAGAGCAGCCTGGCCACGGCAGCCAGGACTGTGCCCCGAGGCAGGCGCTGCATCCCAGGGGCCGCAGAGCTCCAAAGTCTTCCCTGCTCCCAGGGGAACTGGGCACGGGTCTCTCAAGGAGCATCAAGAAGACAGGCTGGAAGAAAGTTAAAGAAATGATAAATGCTTTCCTCTCGGCATCCTCCGTGTGCCATTACATCAGCCTGCCTTGGATTCAGGATCAGCACTTGCTTTTCAGCTTGGTGCTGATGTCATGCACATATTTGGGAAGCTGGCAGATGGCACTGTTTGCATCCGAGGTGAAGCTGAGGTGAGGTTTGAAGCCAGGTCTGCTGATATTTTATCCTTGGTCTGTAGCAACGTAGGGGCTGGAGGTTTCTAGAGGACTCTGTGACACAGCCCAGCAAGGGCAAAGCTGGAAATGAGGGAATTAAAGTACAGACTGTGACTGAAAGCTAGTCCGATCTTATCTGCACAGAGATTGCTATCCTCTTGCTGTTGTGCAGCCACATCTCATCTCTTGTGGAACAGTTGCAGCTATTAAATAGGGTGCAGGAATGCTGCAGGCATATTCGGAAATGAAAGATGCCTTGACACAATTGAGAACGTGGAGATAAATGCAGATAAATATGAAATGCAATTACCCCATTTGGAAATGGGTTGCCACAAGGTTTTTATTGCCTTTCCTTTGGGGAATTTTACAGAACCAGGCCCTCTGCTTTCATCCTCTGATAGAAAATGATGCCTCCCCTAGCCTAGTATGCATTAGGCAACGCTCAGGATTTTTCGTTCATTACTGGCTGCAAGATACCATGTTTCTGAGTGCCGGGCTGGCAGGTTTCCTGTAGCGGAGGGGACTCACCAGCAGCTGCCTGAGAGCAGCCTCCGGGCAAGCCGCTAGCCCTGGCCGTGCCCAGGACGGGTCACTGGCCCTGCTCGCGCACGGGGCAGGGGACGGAGGGCTCCTCTGAGCTCCGCCAGCCTCTTGGCCTGCAGCCTTGCTTATGTCTGCGTCTCCTGGGACGTGGCTGCGCTCTCTGCTTCTGCTCCTGGCTGTGAGGCCGTGGCAGCCTAACCTGGCTGCAGCCTTGGCCATCCGTGCTCAAGAGCGCTCGTACTGCCAGGGCCGGGCGCTGCGCATCACTGCTACCGTGTTGGTGTGCGGGCCCGCTCCGTTTGTCTTCTTTCTTTTTTGCATTTTTTACATTTCCTGTTGCGGCTTTTCATGCCATTTCAGAACAGATTCCTGAAAACTAAAGGGAAACAAAATCACAGTTCTTCTTGTGCAAGGAATTCTAAGCCCTATATATCTCATACAACTTTTTTTGCTTTGTAACAGTAGCTTGTGCATAGAAAACAGTAATTTGTACTGTTGGACATAAATTAACAGAATAGTTATGGCCAGAAGTTGCTAAAATTGAGAGCTATTACTTAGCATAAAAATTAAGAGAACTTTGACTGCTTCATGTTGTGATGTTTGTGGAAAGAACAAATATATAAAACAGTGGCAATTGTTTTATGTTATACTACAGGAAGTGCCATAATAAATTAGAAAATTTCGTACACAATGCATTTTTTTATCATGGGCCGATTCATGTAATATAAAAATCACTTTTGCCTTTTTTAGTATCTAGTTACAGTATTCCAAGTAGTGGAACATTAGACAATGATTCATATAATGTAAAAAATATACCTAGCTCTTTATATCAGTAAAATGTCATCTACTTCATACAGGTACTCAGCATATTACACCTTTCAATTGCAAGCCACAATATTGAACTTCTTCTCATACATTAGTTGCATGAAATTATTTAAAATATATAACATATTGTCAAGTTGAACATACATCAGCAATACATTTATTTCCATAACACAACTCACATATAAAATACAAAATAAATAGTAATTGGGGAATTGTTTATTTAAAAGTCATTTTTAATTACAATGACAAATGCTTTCCATAGCTAGAAATCTTCCTTGTAGTAATATATCCATGCAATTACTGAATTAGTGTTCTTTCCTTTCAGCATTTAAATAAATAGTAGATTTTCATAGCTGCTCGTGGGAGTAACATGACAGTGGCGCTAATTGAATGGTGCTGGGCTGGCAGCTGTGATCCGTGGTGGGGTTTCCATGGAGATGTCACGGGATGAGACTGCGGCCGCTGGAGCAGGTCTTCGTGCCGCTGGGATTCTGAACGGTCAGCCTAGCTGAGGATGGAGTCCCAGCTTCCCGGAAAATCCGTGCAAGTTTGCTGTTCTCTATCCAAAACTGGACTTGGATGCACGCTCTGGAGTCTTGTGCATCCCAAATGAAGGTAGTCTGTAGTAAACTCTTCTCTGTGTCACTGGAAATGAGAGGGACTTCACTGACATTCAAACTATTTCCCAGTCTGATCATGTCTCCACGTCAAGTAACGTGTGTGAGCTTGTTCCCTAGTAACCTAAATCCTTAATCTGTCTTTGTTTGTATGTTTTTGTTGCTTGGGCCTTATTGCATAAGGGATGTTGAAAATGCGCGGTTCCCATTTAGAGAGCTTAACCAGATACAGATGAGCTTAGGAGAAAGTCTGGGAACGAATGAGATAAGGAGCGCTCAGGGGTTGGGAAAGAATGAAGCAATGGGCAAAGCAATTGGTTGCTTAACTACGTCGGGTTTGTTATTTTGCCATTTAAATAAGTGCCTTTGGTTTTAAGGAGGTTTTTGGAGTAAGACAACATGATTTGCCATCCGATGTGAAGCATGCAGAAGTAACAGTGCTTTAGGAAAATGTAGCAAGAGGGCAGCAGAGCCATGATCTTCTCAACAGTACCTTCAACGGACCGAAATCTGTGCCAAAATGAGTACCTAGGTAAGACTCCTAGGTGCAGAGATGTGCATAAGAAAGGCTGAAATTGTAGAGAGATGACGCAAAAAGCAGTTGGCAAGATGGAGATATAACGTGGATAAGGAGCCCCTGGGAGGGGTCAGATTCTTTTATCTGCTTACATTAGTGAGGCAGCCTTGCATCAGATAGCAGAGTAGGGAGGGAACCGTTTCTGGAATGTTCTTTTTCTTTTAAGTTGGGAATAAGACAATGTACACGTCCCATTGTAGACAGTCAAAAGCTCTTTTAAGGGAGAAGAGCTGTGATCATATTATCCATTCCTTTGGGCTGTGATAAGCAGCTCTTTTCCTTGTCAAGCATAACGTCCTGAACAGTGACCCTTCTTTTATCCTTGCATTAAAGTCTCTTAGAGAGCAAACGGATGGGGAATGTTGGGAAAGGTTCAATAAAAAGATGAAAGCATGTGGGGAAAGATGTAGATTAAGGATGAAAGAATACATTTTTGAAAATCACTTTGAATTTATTACAGAAAATTCTTTTTTTTTTTTTTTTTTGAGGGGTAACAAAGATAAAACTGAGTATCAGTCGCCTTGGATTAATGTTCAGTGCTTCAATTTGTGTGCAAGCACTGCGCAAAACCAGCGCACACGGGAGGAGACCAGTGGGTGTGTTATGAAACTGTTCTCGTGGAACAACCGTGACCTCTCGTGGGCAATTAGTAAAACTTCAGGCTAGTGCTTCGAATTTTTATTAAACTTAGGGGAGACACAGTATTGGCTACAAGAACTTAACCATTCCTAGACACATGTTTTATTTAAACAGTGAGCATTAGCTTGCCCTCAGGGAGCATGGTCTGAGTCTCTTCATACCACTATAATTTCACTCACATTGAGGTTAATGTTCTAAAGTGAAATGGCTTTTTTTCCCCCTTAACAGTGATAGAAACAAAAATAAAGCACTTATGAGCATTTTCCTAGAAGGTTTTATCAAATTAACTGTATCCAAGGCAAGTGTTGTGACACTGTGCCACAACTCTTTCACTGCTCAAGCTGACTGAAGCACAGAGTGAACAGCACCATCAGTTGGTGAAAAATGTATTTCTAGTTACCATGCTTTAAATAATGTAACTTGCATTCTCGCTTTTTAATGATAATTTATGCTTGGAATGTTCCTTTAGAGTTATAAAATTAATGAAAGTTTTTGGTATGATTAAAGATAGTTTAGTTGAAATTGTTTATGTTGAGTCATGTTCTGAAAGTTAAAAAAATCTTTTGACTTAGATATCCTCACTGGAGTTCAGGGATAAAATGCAGCACAAAAGTCATTGCTAGATGTCCTTTCCGCCCCTGCTAGATAGGGCAGTATGCTGTTAAATTATATGTGTGAATAGTCCTCAGTGTCTGCATACAGACATAGTGTGTGTTATTTTCCTTTTTGTTGAAAGTGTAAAATCTGTGATATCACATTTGGGAAAGTAAATATAAACATTTCTAATTTCATCTAAACCTCTCAATAATCTTGGAAAGAAGGGCTTGATCAGCAAAATATACCGAGAATTCAAAACTGAGAGGGACTGGACTGTGTGATATTTCAAGATGCCTCCTTCTAGTGGTTGATGCTGGCACAAAGCTGAGATTTTGTGCTTCAAAATTTAAGACAGTTGCTTCTTCAAGGCAGTTAGATACAAGCTAGGGGCAAGGACGAGAGGTTAGAGCACCTCACGTCTGCTGGTCATAGGGCTTTGTGCATCCTGGAGTTTGTTACCTTGTTTGGCCATTCAGAGGTAGGATGCTGATCCATGTCATTTGTGTGACTGCTAAAATACATTCATTTCCAAGGTCCTATAAATAAATCACTCGGTAGAGTATTGCACAAAAGTAGAGCATGACAAGGAACCCTCTTTGCACAAATCACAAACCAAGGTGACACAAGTATTTCCTAAATAGTGTGAAAATACTGCAGCTCCACACAGTACATGGTGTGTTTTCTACTTGCCTTACCCCCATAGCTAGTGGGCACAACCTTTCAGTGGTGTTGTGCAGTCTGTGAACTCAGCACTAAGCAGGATCCACAGGCTATCAAGAGGTCTGCAAAGAAAACATGAATTTAGAAACTACCAAACATACTTATCCATGTATAGTGCTGTAATGGACCATTACATTTATTTGAAGGAGAATGAAACTTTTAGTCTCTTTGCAAAAAAAGAAGCTTTTAGACAATATGCTAAGGCATATGTCAACTAAATGAGCAATTTGACTTTAATGCCATCAGACAAACAGTATTACTGCAAACATCTCTATTCAGTTGGACATAACAAACAAAAACCCATGTCAGAGATTAGATTTAGAACTCTATGAGCAAAGTTCCTTGAACCATATTTTTGCCACAAGTACCTATAAATCATCCTTCAGTTCTTGTCCTGCACGGACCATTTCTGTGTCATTCTAATTGCAGTGATAACTGGTTTACAAGTGCATGAGATAAGAAGATGCAATTTGACTGCTAGCGCTATAATCTAAACTCTAGATGAAATGTCTGTACCTGAGTGATGAATCTGGAACACACTGTTAAATTTTCAGGCCAGCTGTTCAACGGGGTATATCTAAAGCACAAAAGGGATGAGAAGTAGTAGTAGCCTCTAATTGCTGAAACACATTTCAGTTCTATCAGATTTTAAAATAACATTTATGTGTGCTTTTTCATTAAGTCTGTGTTCAGTGTCTTCATAGGCCCTAGTCCAACTTGCAGTCAAGTTAAGGAATATCCTTCCACTGAGTTGAGCAAAAGTGCCCGTGGAAAAAATCAAGAAAATGAGCCAGCACAATCCTGAGCTGTCATCTTTTTCATGTGTTAGGAAGCCCTAGGATTCAATGCCATATTAAGTCAAGCCAGTGGCAAAAAATACCATTCAAAGAGGGATTTTATTATCTACATGTGACTTGGCTCCCTCTAAACCATAGCTCTGTTTCTAAGAACCTATTCAGCCACAGATTTGAGCAGCAAACAAGCTTTAATAGAGTATGTAATAACATGGTAAAATATGCTTGATGTGCCACAGATATACAGCACTTCTTCCATAACCTGTGAAAGTCTGGGCACACTGAACTTATAAAGCTGTCTATGACAGTGCCATTTGAAGTCTTCCAGTAATATAATTTATGCTATTTGTAAGGAAGAGGAGAGGAAAAAAATACCCTGTCACCTTTTAAAGTGAAGTTTTTATGTAGGAACAGTGCCACAAGCAGATTTTCTGAGTCATCTATCCAAACCCTGCTGTTGCAGACAATTGTTTAATAATTCCCTCATATCAGTTATCAGGTCCTCACTACTTCTACTGTCAGGTAATTATAAATTTTACATTTCTAAGGATTAAAGGTAATTATAAATTTTATATTTCTAAGGATTAAAAGCTTTCTTCTAGTTTCTGTGTATGGATTTATATATGATCAACTTGTGCTTGTTTCCTTGTGTGGCACCATTGTGTCTTACCCTAAATAGTTGTTTTCCATCCACTGCATTTAGCCTTCCTGACAACCTGAGTGAGAGCAACCGTATCTCCCTCGGCCGTCACCTTGTTGCCAACGTGTAACATTCTTTCATAATATTTTTTTCATTCCCTTGCTCTTCTAGTTGCCTTTTTCTGAATCTTCCACAGTTGCAAATCCTCTTAAGCAAAACACAAAGACAGGTTTGGGTGGGCTTTCTTGAGGCTTTGTAGAACACCTATATTTCCCCATTGCTGCAGAGACTGTCATCTAATACGCTTTAGAGCTACATTTAAGACTTCACTGTAGTTTAGTGAATCAATATCCCAAACCAGTTAAGAGGAGAAATATGTATATTTTAGTCCATAAATTCAAGACCTGGCATTAGGCACTATTGAATTTCATTACGTGGGTGTCTCAGTCTGATCAATAAGGTTATCCTGTATTCTGTACCTGTTGTTCTCTGTGTTGCCAATTGCACCTTATTTGATGTGATCAGTGAATATCATTAACTTTTTCCCATTTTGCTATTTTGCACCATGGCCATTCATATTCCTATTAAACATGATGAGTTCCAGGAGTTATCCTTGGAAAAAAAATCCATTTCTTCTTAGTAAAATGTATTATTATCTTTTCTTTAGCCAAGCACTATGCCTATATTTGTTCTAATCCTCATTTCTTTTTTTCTTTCTGTCACTCAGAACTTGTGGCACAGCCTTAGTGGATGAATATAGTATTTTCTGTGGCTATATATTTTTGTTGTCTGTGAAAATACTACCTCTCTGCAGTGATTTCACTGAGATGTTTCAGCCAATGTAGGGTGAAGTGTAATTCTTCCATTAATTTAAAAAATATAATATATACTGCCCATTAATATGCTTTAATATAGGCAATATCTGTGTGAATGCTTTTCTGATAGAGATTGAATTCTATATTTGTTTTAGGAATTAAAGAAGTGCAGGTACCTGGCAACCTCCACTTCCAAAATTATCATTATACAACAAAAGTTATGAGCTACCTAAGTAGCACTTAGCTTGACTCTTGTCATTGCAGATCATGGGAACCTCTAACATGAGGCACAGATGATCATCTCTAATCACACTTTTTTTTTTTTTTTTTTTTTTTTGCAGCTTCTGGAACAAATTCCTCCTTCTACACTGTCTTGCATAATGAATTTTCAAAATCTCTGGATTTTTGAAAAAAAAAAAGTAATATAAATTGAACTTCTTTTAGGTTCATCACAATATTTTCTCTGAAGGATGATTAAAACAGTAGGAACTGGCCTAGTTTTGGAGCTTAAATACTTGTGTGTTGAAAAATTTTGTGTCAACAAGACTGCATTTTCCTGTATGTGTCTGTCAGTGGCTAGCCCAGACAAAGCAATACAAATTTGAACCTTATCCCAGACTGGGCTGTCCCCAGTCACTCCATCTGACCATTCAAGAGGGGAGAGGAAGGCACAAGAAATTGCAAAAAGGAGATGCACTTCTTTCATATGTTCCATTTTTTTAAGAAGCTATAACTGAGAAGAGAACAGGCAAAAAGATGTTCATCAGCAGCATTCTCCTGAATTCTTACAGTTTACAAAAAATCTCTGTAGCAAAGGCAGATGCTAAATAAATATGATAAGATGGGGCGATTTTGCCTTTAGGACTCAAGGAGTGCCATCTCACTTTGAAAACTTAATAAAGTTTAGGTTTAATAAAGATCAAACAAGATAAAGCTCCTTTCAACCCTTTTCATACTTTTAAATGAAAATGTCACTTTCCCTATAAATTTTACTGAACCTTTCCCATAGCTTCACTGAGGAGTTTATCTTGGCTGGGATGCAGAATTTTTTTCCAGAACTTTACTCTGTTCATTTCTTTAGAGCATTAGAGCATTATCAACAATATTAAATGGACCTAGCCAAATGAAAGCTGTAACCACTATGCCAAATCATGTGATTTTACACAAGAATCAAACACTATTCAAGCTGAAGGCAAGATTCTGTAATAAATCAGTCATAGGCAATATAACTATTAACACAGGAATAGGAAGACGGACGGAGTATTAACAATGTCAGTTGGGTCAAGAAAAGATACATTGCTCAGTTAACTTTCTTAATGAAGAAACTTGTTTTCTTTAATGCAAAATATAGTATTTGCAGCAAAAGGGGGAGGTGATGGCAGCGCTTTATGCACTTTTTCAGCCTGTTACTATCTCCTCTGTTCTTCCTGCTCTAAACAAGAATCAGTTTCAGCCTCATGGGTAGGGAAAGAAAAACAATTCTTTTTTCCAGAGCCCTTGCAGAGGGATCAAGTTTCAGTCAATGGCCACTTATACTGGCCATGAGCATTGAAAGATTTGCAGGCTGCCTACAAGAGAGCTTTAACTCCAGATCCGTGAGTCTGGACCCCCTGGGTCCCACCTCTGTACAAGGCAGTCAAGTCAAGAAACTCGACTGAGCTGCCAAGTGATGTAGGCACTTGAGCTCCCAAGAGCAGAGAGGGATGGGAGTTGGCACCTACCAAGTGCTGTGTATTCAATATTTCTGTTCCTCTTTCTATAGGTTTGCTTTTTTTCCGGGGCCAAGATCAACATGTGGTCACTGACCTCTGGAAGCAGCGAGGTCCTATGTACAATAAGGCAGCACCACGTTCCTGGGCTCTGAGTCACTTGCTGGAAACACCTGCCTCTTTTCTGTTAAAGGTAAAACATCCATTTTAGGCTTTTTCAATACCTTGCAATGCCAAGTTACACAGTTCCCAGTTACTCTTTTGGATTAAGATGCTTAAAATCCATGCACATCCCCACTTCGGCAGAACATAAACCCTTGCCGTTTAACCTCTTGGCATGATTGTCATGACAGAGTGAGATTCAGGAGAGCCACAAAACCCCACAGGATTCCCTTTCTCTAACTAAAGGAATTTCTAGCCATTGCCCATAAGATAATTTGACAATTTGTGTATGGACACACAATCCAACATAATCTAAACTTTGCAAGTTATCTTTTAAACCCCCAAATTTATGGACTAATGACTTTTCCATTGTGAATGGCTAATCTAACAAAGGTATTGTGGCACAAGTAGTCATGTAGTGACTTCAGGATGTCATTTGCTCATGATCTGCTGTTCCCTAAACCCAGATTCTGACTTTTAATTTTTTATTAATCTGGAGATACAAATCCTCCCTGTCACCTTCTTTTCTACTTACTGACCATATTTCACATGCTCAGGTTTGAATATGATGGTTCTGTACTTTTCTATAAAGCAGTTCAGATGATACAGTTATTTTCATTTCAGAAACATGGAAAATGTGGTGGTAAAAAATGTAATAAGTGTTATTAAGATCATATGTAGCCCCCAAAACTCACTAGAATACCCTCTACCTAAGTTACTGCAAATACACACTGTATATAAAGGACATCTAATCTAGAATGTTTTCCCTTGCAAAACTTTTCTACTTTTCTAGTAAGGAGGATACAGAAATGTCTAAAAGGTATTCTTGTTTTTAATATTGTTTTCAAGTGTTATGAAGTAGTCCTTTCCCTCTGCCCTTCTTCACTTAACTAATACCCATATATACATGTAAAAAGAAAAGGAACAAGAATAATATTGCAAGAACTGTCCTGGATATTCAGAGAAAACCAGGGGAGGAACCAAACTCCTGTCAGAGGAACCAAACAAGATACCTGTTTATGCAGAACATGGTGAATGACATTTCCTTGTAATCAAGGTGCAGTGGGCACACTGAAAGGGAGCTGATCAAATCCACTGTGCCCACGCAGGCTCAGACAGCGTTGAGCTCTGTTGCAGTGGTTCAGCTGCCCAGTGATTCCTTGAAGCTGGAGCTTAAAAGGGGCAAACAAGGTAAATAACCCACCCCACCAAGCCCTAGAGTCTGTAAAAAGAGTTTCCAGAATGAGTAACAGAAGCAAGCGTGAGACACAAATCATGGCTGTTGGGTTTTTTTGAAGGAGAAAAAATAGGCAGGCTGGCCTGCTGGTCTGAGAGGAAACGTATTGCAGTTGCCTTGATGTCTGTAAGGTGTTCTTGTGCCAGGAGCAGAGCAGGAGGAGGCAGGCAGAGGAAGACCCCAAATTGTTCTTGTGGGCAAAAACCACTAAAATGAGAAGAGCCACCACCAACTGCTACACTAAATGGAATTATAAATTTTAAGTTAAACCACTGACCTATTTAACGGTACTTCAGGTTTTGGCATCA
This sequence comes from Crypturellus tataupa, assembly GCA_034781795.1. Lineage (NCBI taxonomy): Eukaryota > Metazoa > Chordata > Aves > Tinamiformes > Tinamidae > Crypturellus > Crypturellus tataupa. The sequence goes on from JAWLRI010001009.1 coordinate 1,057,708, forward strand.
AAAGTATACAAATAGATATTTTAAAGGTGAGAAGCAACAACTAAGTTACAAATTATTCTGAAGAATTTGACCCATATGCCCTATGCTGAGTCTCATACTTCATACACTTCAATAAAGCATGTTTTCCAATGCTATCTTTTGTGTTTGATTGGAATATGAGATTAGGTCATCTTTCATCTCCCAGGACAGTCTTAGTTCTGATTTCTTTTCCACAGAACAATCACTGCTTAATCAAGTACTTTTGCTCTGAGTTGGATTATCTGGTTTAAACTTTGATTCTTGCTATGCCTTTATCCACTAGCTTAAAGAGCCCTTTAGCACCTGCTGTTATCTCCCTTACTTACACAGTGTAATCATATTTTCTCTTTTCTTGAAAAGCTGAGTATATTGGGTACCTGAAATCTTTCCCTGGAGAGGAATTACTTCAAATTATTTTTAGAGTTCCTTTCTTAACCTTCTCTGGTATTTCAATATCCTTTTAAAAATGCAGATACCAAACCTGGACAGCTTCCAGTATCTGTCTCATTGGTGTTTCACGCAGAGAGAAAATCACTTTCTTATTCCTACTTGTTACACTTCTTACACATCTGAGGATAGCGGCATCCTCGTTAGGCCTTTTTTTCCCCTAGGAGTCTAACACTGTTCCTCCCCACTCTGCTCCCAAATCCTTCCCTGTGCGCAGTGATTCCTCCCGTGCAGGCTCTGCCTCCTTCTCCTCCTGGAGTCATGTTTTTGCACTAAGCTATATTAAAACACATTCTGCTTTAACTAAGCCCATCTTGCCCAGTTCTTGCTGTGTTACAAATGTATTGAGAATTTCATATGTCATTAAAGAACTTGCCTTCCATATACTTATTACATTCATGGCTCTATGGCTTTATTAAACACACTGATCATTTTGTCATTTTCTCTCACATTTATCAATCATCATGATTGCTTAACAGGCCATTTCCCATGCAAAAGGAATCTTTCTGGCAGCCATACATTTGATTTTTTTCCCTTGTTTTTCTTGGGGTTAATGTTAGGCTAACTGTCCTATAACTAGTCATCGCATTAGTCACCATACTTTTGTGTTCTGGGTCTTATGAAACACTCTTTCAGTCTTTCAAAATGTCCTTGCTATGCCAAGATTCACTTAAAGGGGTGTCACACATCAATTATTCACTCTCGGTGAGCTCTTTGGGGATTCATTTGTGCATTTTTCTAGGTTTTGCTGGAATTTATATGTTCGTAAGAGATACTTCTTAATATCTCTTTTATGAGTCAGTAAACATCTTTTTCTTTACAAATATGAAGTAAAAAATATTTATTGAATGTTTACACCTTTCTATCTTGCCCTGTAATAATATTCAGTACTCTTCCAAATACACAAAAGTTTTATCACCTTAGCCCTCCCAGTAATCAATTTTCCCCTGATGGCTTTTGCTTCCTTCATGAAATTGCAGCTCTTTCTAGTTACTATTGATTTCCATCTACTTTCTTTTCTGTACATGTGTTCTACCTAATGAGTTTCTTTTTCTTAATTACTGATTTCACTTCTTTAGGAATGGGCTCTCAAACCAGAGTTGTCCTCTTGCTTGATGGTAGAATTATATATTTTTTGTCAACTATTTGTATTTTCCTATAAATTTTCCTCTCTTATTCACATATTTGTTCATTTTTTTCCCCATTTCACTTTTTTTTTTCAACTTTGAGGAAATAACCCAGCAAGTAAGCACCTGTGTGTGTATACAATATGGTTAGAGTTGTCCTGTTTACTTAGCTCAACTGCAACTATAACCTAGAAACTAGCAAATATTACCACTAGTGAGATATATGTGTGTCTTGTGTAAATCAAAGGGAGTGGTACTTTTAGCAGGAGATTTTAATCATAAAAAAAGGGCACTATTAGAGGCAGCCATCTGTTACAGAGCATAGTAAAAGTGAAAAAGTATTTGGAAGAGATAAATGCAGTGTCTAGGTGTTTTGATCTTGTTGTATATTGGTAGGAAAAGCATAAGTCTTTAAGTCTTGGCCAAAACGGTAACTCTGAATGTCTGATACACTGAAATCCCCCTGGGCTTTCCCTGAGGCAAAACTGACCTGTTTTTTTTTTTTTTTTTTTTTTTTTTTTTTTTTTTTTTTTTTTTTTTGGTACCTGCCTTTGGCATTTGAGTGCTCCCGGGGATGTATCCATCATTTTGTAGAGGTTTCCCACGGAGCATCAGTCGGTAGCCCACCTGCCCTCGGGGAACGCGCTCGTCAGCGTAGCGCAGTGTGGGGTAGTGAGGAAGTCCCTTACTCTGTATTTCAAAGCCCGTGACTATCGCAAGAAGCGTGTGACAGGCCCTTTCCCTGCTCCGCTGCAGGGCAAAACTGCCTTATAACGCCCGTGTTCACGTAACGACGGAAATGTCCTCGCGACGGTCCAGGAGCTCCGTTTTGGGAGGAATTCGCCTCCTGTGAGGCCTCTGTCAGCAGAGGGGTAGGTGGCAGACGGCAGCGGGAACCAAGGAGAGCCCAAGCCCGTGTGTGTGCGGGTTTTACTTTGCCCCACGGCAGCGGGGAGCGGGCGGCGCGGGGGGATCAAGGATGAACTCACGTCCTGCGGCGCGTTGGAATAAGGGGCGCCGCGCACCTGGGGGCCTCTCGCGGGCGGCGCCTCCTCCGCGCGGCGCAGCGCGCGGCCGTTACCCCAGCGCCAACGGTCCCCGCGGG
>JAWLRI010001009.1:1061345-1078845 GCA_034781795.1 Crypturellus tataupa
CGCCTGCTCGCAGGGCCTTGCCGTCGCTGGCGGGGGTCCCCGGCGGGCGGACGCGTGGAAAAGTTTGGGAGCTGTGAACTTTGGGCCGCTCGGATGTGTGGAGGGACCCCCGGCCCCAGGGATCCTCCAGCAGGTGCCCTATGGCGTGGGTGTGAGTGAGACCTTGGGAGAGGAGAAGCACCATGTTTATGGCGAGTGGTTGTCGGGAGGGAGGTGCGATAAAATAGGGAACACTGAGCCCGCTCTCGCCTCTACGTGGTTGCGTAGAGGCCGTGGGGCTGAGAAGGGATGCTGAGGGGCTGGTGTGGTGCCTGTGTTGTCTAGAGAGGGGATGTGCATCTCCCCACCTGAGCACATGGGTGCTTGGGGTCAGCTTGGACCGCACCGAAGTGCAGGCGTTAGAGAGGATCCTACCCTCCAGTTGTGCCCCCAGACAAACCCACTGTTTTTGTAGCAGCGTCCCATCTGAAGATAATGTTATTTTAGAAACAGATTGATGGATTTACATTTAGGGGCAGGGCTTTCTGTCAGGGGTCATTGGTCATGTGTGCCACCAGCCTCTTCCATGGAGACTAAAATGCCACCTATTGTGGAATCTCTGCCTGGTTTGGGTCCAGTAGCTAATCGTACCCAGCTGTTTCATGCCAATTGAATCTTAGCAGAGTTGGGAGTAAATTGAAGCATGGAAAGGTTGCAAAACAGGATATTACTGTAATAACATTTTCAACATTTCAGTCGCCTGCAAACTAACTAGCATGAATGTGCTGAAAAAGAATTTGTTGCCTTACTAATGCTGATGCAAAGTAATGCTTTTGGATTCTCCTGCGTGCAGCCTCTTAAGAGATTAACTGTTTATTTGGCCAAATTCGTGTTTTGTTGCTGGGATCAGTAGAGGATGGTCTACTTATTTTTAGTATTTTTCCATATGTTTTGTATGACAAGAAACTCCTGATCTCCTCGTTTCTTAAAACTGTGCTTTGTAACCCACATGTAGTTCAGTAGCTGTTGAGATTATACTTCTTGTTGCTCCAAGTATCACAGCTTGTTTAATAAGCAGTGGCAGTAGTAAGCAAGCACAGTATGCTTATGCACCCCTGAAGTCAAACTCAAGCTGCATCACTTGCTCTTGCCTAGTCAATTTCTTGAAAACTGCCCACATGTTGGATCAGTTACTCGTTTGCCTGTTTTTAAAGTATGCACTAAGCTGTTTTCCCACACAAATGGTATTTTATTAAGAAACAGTGGGAGTAAAAATGTGTTTAACCTTTTAAAATGTTAGAGCTTTTGTTTGTTTAAAAGTCCAAAAAGAAGTAAGCAAGGACTTTTTCTTACTCAAAGTGGCCTCAGCTTTCAAAAATATGAGTGCTATATTACTTATTGTGAGAATAGCTTCTTTTATGTCATCTGACTCATTACGGCTCATTTTGAGAATACTTGAGCTGATACCCAGCAAGTGGTTATATTGTGCCATAGGTTTAAATGTAAGGAAGCTTGCAGATGATAATGCAGACTTGCCGAGTGTGCTCAGCAAGGGGTTTCTTGATTGATTGCATTCATTTTAAGGAAAAGGATTTTGCTCTGTGAGTTGAAAAATGATTCTTGCTCTTACCTTAGGGAAAAATTTGCCCCCTGCGTACAGTCAAAATACAGAGGAGTGTTAGAGCCAAGTCTGTTGGAGAAGAAGGAAATTAAAAAAAAAAAAAATGACGAAGTACAAGAGGTTCAGAGTTGGATTTAGTGCACAAGCTGGGAAAAAATCTCTCTCTCTGACTTGCAGCTTATGACGTTCACTCAGTCCCAGAGCAAATGATAGCACAGGATTCGAGGGAAGAATGAATCAGGATCTCGGTTTCTGAGTTAAGCAGCATCTGTGGTGCCTCTGCCCACGCCAAAGCCTGTAGTGGGAAGAAGAAAATTCCATCCCGGGAAAACTCTGGGCAGGCAGGAGGGAAGTGAGTTGACATGTGACCTAAAAAAGCAATTTAAATATGATGTTAGTTATCTTTTTCTGTGACAGTGTTGTGCTTTTTTGTTTGTTTGTTTGTTTGGGGTTTTTTTTATGTGTGTGGTTTTCATATCTAAGCTTAAACTCCTTCTGTATAGAAAATAGTTTTTTCTTGCATAATTGGCTTCTGACCTTACTATACAATTACTGGTCCTCACGTTGATTGTTCTCTTCTCTATGTTTTGCGGCCTTGCTTTTGTTGTTGTTTTTTTTTTTTTTTTTTTTCCTCTTTCTTTATTCTTCTTTCACTGCTCTCTCACCTCCTCTCTGACTTCTTCACCTCTTCCCCTATGTTTTATTCCTCCTTCTGGTCAGGTTACCCTTTTGTTTCCCAACCCTTTACCCTGGCCTCCTGCTTTCTCCTCAAAGCTCCAGCTTCTTCTTTTGCCAAAGTTCTTTGCTATATATGCAATTAGGTTGCCTCTTCTCAGTTACAATGTGTGCCAATGAAGCCTTTGCTATAATGATGTCTTCTGATCTTAAAATCTATAAGAAACTGTAGCAAGATAGTATTGCATTTGGAAGAGAGTTAATAGACCTTCATTTCTCTCACCTATTCCCCACTCCAAAAAGGGTGATGTTATATTAAAGCCTACTATGGAAAATTTAACATGCAACTTTCCAAGACTTATGTCTGGTACACTAGACAGAACAGAGCGAGTGTCAGATTTGAACCAGTTTGGTCACAATATTTTAAACTTTTTATTTCTGGGACCCTGTTCTTAGGTCATTGCTTACACATCCAGAAGGATGAGATAGAGTTGTGACGTCTGCGTTCGCGGAGTCAGAAGTCTTTGGTCCTAGAACTAGGAGACACTTGGCATTTGCATGATCTGCTGCAGCCTCTGTGAATCACTGTTTTTATTGGCTTGAGCTGCGAGTTTAGGAGTAGCAGCTTTGAGTCCAACTGTGTTTGCTTTCTGTCTAAGTATGTTTTAACCAGCAGAGAAGCAAAGTGCCTAGAATTTCTCTTTTTTGTTGTTTTTTTTTTGTGTTTGTTGTTGTTTTTGTTTCTGCTAAATCAACTTTTCTAGTAGAAAACTTCTCTAATAAAAGGGAGAATATTCTCTCTCCTCCAGAAGGATAATTCATAACATCATTTAGAGCTCTAGCATTTCTTTGTTACTCAGAACAAACTATCTGTTGTTTAAATTTGAAAATATTGCTATGTCTACCTTTAATAACTTAATATTATTTGGAAGTGCTCTCACTGCCTACCTTAGTAAATGCACTTACTCTCCCTCTGCATACTCTGGAGAGAGCTGCTGGGCCTTCCTGACGCTGGTTCGAAGTTAGAGCTCCCCTTTCTCCAGCTTTCATTAGCTATTGAGGAAATGTAGGGTGACCACTGATACCTTGGGCACCTAATATAAGTGCAAGAGGATAGGGAGGGATGTAAACTGTAATTCTACACATGGACATAGTGTTTACATTCATACTCATTTATGTGTATGCATAAAACAAGTTCTTAGTAATTAATCCAGTTTGGGACACTCAGTTTGAATTCTGGGGTGCATCAGAATATCTTACAAAACATATGCGGAGTAAATGGCATCCTAAGTATTTTGGACCAGAAGCAGATGCAAGTCAGGCAGTTTTAAACTGTGCTGCATTCTGCATTTACAGTGCTTTCCATCATAAATTTTGAGTCACATGCTGCACATATGACAGCCTGTTTTCTGAGCGAGGCAGATGCCTCATAGTGTTTTTGTAACGGCTTGTGCACACTGGTAGTAACTGTCAACTGTACTTTTTTCTTTGAGATGTAATTCTCCAAGGTGGTCTAAGATGGCTCTAGCTGCTCCTCTCCCTTGTCAGCCTTCTCAAGTGCACTCAGTCATAGGAGGACAGCAGGCACCCCACCACAAAGCCAGGTGCAATCATTTGTGTATGTACATATGTACATACTTACTTTGGATGTGGCCAGCCATGATCCATGCCACAGTTGCTTCCCTTGAACTCAGATTTTTAGTCCTTGGTCCAGGTAATGAAGTCCTCATTTGCACATATTTTAAGATGTATTTGTAGTTAAGTTCAGGGTTTGGACTGTTGTATAGCTTGTACTGATATACAGATTAAAACAGAGACACTTGAGCCATAGGACAGAAGCAATTGTCTCGACTGGCCTTTCCTGCCATCGTTAGCATTCTGGCCTACCGTGACTGCACTTGGAAATAAGTGTTTAGAAGATCTGGTTGTGTTTACAAAAACTGTGTTTTTTTTTTTTTGTTTTGTTTTGTTTTGTTTTGTTTTGTTTTGTTTTTTTTTTCCTGGCATTTCTTCTTTAAGCTGCAGACTTGAAATGCATTAAACAGTGTTTTCTTTTGAAACTTCTTCTTCTGATACTCTACTTCTACAGGCTATAAGATGCTTAGTATATATAACAGAATTTCTGCTGCAGCCCTTGGCTATAGGGCATGACCTAATGATGGGCAGCCTTCTGTAGGTCTATGTTTTTATGCGAATACACACCATGTGATTTCCCACTGCCTGGTGGATATGCATGGTACCTCTTTGCATACAGTGAGATGGCATTGAAGATTTTGAGAGTGCAAAAGATTTTGTACATAATTTGGAAGAATCTTATAACAACATTTAAGTTGCAGACCTCTCTTGAAGGAGTTAATTCAATATGGTTGCTACTTTCATCTGTCCCTTTATCAAAACAACAGTTTTCTTAAACTTTCTTTGAATTTTCATGAGGAAAATGTGATGATAGCATTCACGCTGAAAATAGGTATGGATAAGTGTGAATTAATCAAGGTTTGGAAATTTCAAGCAGCGAGAGCCTGACATAAGTGTCTTCTGCTCCAGGCTCCCAGGATTTATTCCTAATAGAAGCCAACTCAACAGGGGAAGGAAGTACAGATCAGCACATCCCTGAGCCTTTTCCATCATGAAGTGAGAGCAGGCTGAGGTGCACTTGAGTCCTTACGAACTTGGAGGAGTACAGTATTCATTGTGCAGGCCTGGTTGCCAGCAGTTTCTGAAAATCCGTTTTCTCATGTTTATCCAAGTCAGAGATTTGTAACTGGCTAGAGCTACCACTGTACTGATAAGCCGTCCCTCTGAGTTGACTAGCAAACCACATGGTAGCCTACCAGTTCTGCTTGTATTCAGTGCTGGACTTCCCTATTGCAGCTGAGTTCTTTTCTGCCAAACTCTGAGGTGACTTTGTGATATTGATAACTGTTTTAGCTTCAACTGAGTTTAAAAGGATATCTTTGGTCTCTAGTAACTAGAACAACAGAAATTCTTAGTTTCTGTTCCTACATGGGCCAGCCACTTTAATGCCTAGGACTGACTTGTGTCCAAAGTTATATTTCTTGCTGTGTTAAATCTTACATACCCTTTTAATCTTACTTGAATGGCTTGGGTATCTTTTCCAAAGCCTGTTGTAGTTGATGGGAAGACAGTGAGTCTATTGAGCTTTGGAACAAGTTTTAAGATGGAGCTTGCCTTACAAAGTGGCAGGTTCTTGGTTCACTTGTGGTTGTATTGATCCTCCGAACTTGACTTGCTGATTGCAAAGCAAGGGTTCCTGCATGCTCCTTGGTTATCTGCAGCACTTGTTCACAGTGTTATTCATACAAGTGCTCTCTTTGGCTCTGCAGAAAAAGTGATGCAGCAAGAGCAAAATCTGTCAGACACAGATCTTTATCAACAGTGATTCTAAATCAATGGCTGGCTCTTAATGCAGACCTCTTCTTGGTATGATGCTGTCCTCAGGGGAATGGTTTACTTTCCATACAGTGATGGTTCGTCACTGTTTCTTCTAGTCCTGGTATTTTGACTTTATGGTGGTACCTGGTAGCTTGCGTTATTCGGCTCTTTTGGCAGTCTGTTGCCCTTGTTTTGACTCTGATACAACTCAGATATGCAGACTCATGCAGATTCATGCAGATATGTTTCTGTGCTGGCTTCTGCCTCATGGGCTGTCACAGAGCACAGGGACTTCTTGAGCAGAAGAGGAGAGAAGTCTGCAGTAACCTCTATGCTAGCTTTTCAAGGGTGTCTTTTCCCAATAAGAGAAAGGGACACATCCTACTTTATTCATGTAAGAGGAGGACTAAAAGAGCCCATTATTTTGCCTTGTTTGGTGGAGCTCATGGTGCGTTATCATGTGAGATGACTGAGTTTTAAATGACCTGTCTTCTCATACGCCCAGCCAGACTGATGAAGAGTTTGATCTTTATGAAGGGTTAGCCCAATGGCTTCTCTGCTTCCCAGGAACTTCTGCATAGCCAGCTTCCACAGAAATAGCATTCATTTCAGGACAAGGTCCATTTTTGCCCTTCGAGTTGCATTTGAGCGCTAGTTATTTGATGGCTTGTTCGTTACAGAAGGAACAATGCAGTCATTGACTCATGGAAAAGATTGGGAAGTCCATGTAATCTCTCACCTTGGTAATGCAGGATTGCTTCCTACAGCATTACCATTTTCTATTTGCGCAGTGTGTTTTTTTGCTTACCATCTTGCTAAGAGAAGAATCCTGGGATGCTTCAGAGCCCAATGTATTCTAAGTAAGCTGCTGAGTGGTGCTAAAACAAGATATATGAAATGTAGGAAGCTCTTAAACAACAGTAACGTATCCTGCAGCAATATTTTATTGTCATAACTTCCACAAAGCCATCCCAGCAGCAGGATGAGTGGTAAAAAATAAGCTTTAAAGCCAACTTTAACCAGTGTACCAACCAGCCTCAGGGAAATATATGGCAACTGCATGTAGAAAGAGGAGATGGAATATTTTGGAGATGCCTATGGCCTACTCTGCAGGGTCTTGATTCCATAGTGAGATGTCATCCAGTTCTCTCATCTCGTTTCATAGTGTTGAGTTGCTCCAGGAAGAAAATCTAGAGGAATGGGCTGTGTTTTGGTCCCAGCACAGTTTGACCAGTCTCTGAGTCTGGAAGAAGAGGACTCCCCCGAGTGTCCTGCTTGTTTATGAATGCAATTAGATATGGTATCTCACAAGAGAAACATATTAAGAACTGCAGCTTTTGTTATCTGCAGAAGAAAAACCCAAACCACTTAACTCCACTTTTGAAATGTATTACTATATTAAATCTACCAACTTTATATCTACGATTCCTAGTCTTTATAAACCTACATTTTTGAAAATGAAGTTTCTATAAATTTAAGTCATCAGCTAGGATTACTTCTTTTAGACATCTTTTGTGGGCACCTTAGAAGTAGTTCTGCAGACAGATCAGGTCCTAAATCACTGATTTAGGTGAAGTTACAAGTTTGGTGGAAACACTAGGTTTGGATTCAAAATACTGTATGGATATGTAGAAACAATATGTAGAAGCAACAGAAGAACATATATGCTCTTCTTACAGCAGTTCTAATAGATGGAGAAAGGTCCTCAGGATTGGTTTGCCTGAAAGACAGCAGCATCATGCAACTGTTTACAAGAGTGGCTTAGTATGGGCCTTATTTATGTCTTCTCTTCAGGAAGTCGTTTGAGTTAAACTTTAGAACTCTGAACCGAGGAGAACTGAAAGAGCTGATGAATAGCTTAACCAGTTTGTTTTATTGCTCCGTTATATTGAAATGGGAAAAGCTAGCATGTTGGAATCTTGGCTACTTAAAGATGTAATAGCTTTTTTTGAAATAATTATTCATTTCTTTTTGCTCAGGAGTGACTTATAAATAACATCAATAAAGTGAAGTGCCTGTTCATTTATTTCTGACAGTGTAATCATAGTGATACTCAGTTATACTGCTAGACCTAAGGGTCTGTCAGAATTTCAATCTCAAACTTGACATGTTTAACTGTGTTTTGGTACGTAATATTCCATGCTGTAAATTGGAAAGATAGCCCATTTATTTTAACTTAAAATGTGTATCTTTTTAGTTCCCAAAACACAGAAGCATAAATTGTGACTATGTAGCTCTGTAGGGTGCTGGGTGGAGTGTATCATCTACAGTCTATCTCCTGAAACATCCTAAAAACATATTCTTATGGCTGTATAGGAATATGGTTTCTCCAGGGGTTCTTGACACAGGATGAGTTTGGCAAGTTCTCCCTCATGCTGCATGGTTAATGAAGCATATACTTAAAAAAAAAAAAAATGTGTATTCTGCAATGTCTTGAAGTCTTTATCGTGAGAGAGGACTGCATGACACTGGGTAGTGTGCAGCGTTTGCAGTCTGAGTCCCTTCAGAGCAAGGGACAAGCAAGCAGATAGCCCTGCTCAGCACTCTGGGCAGTGGTGCTAATGTTCTGTAACCAAGCGGTTTTCTGGATCCTTTCCCACCAAGCCAGCCATATTACTGACATATTCAGTACATATACATCATTGTTTTTTTTTTCCCTGAATGTTGGCTTAATTATGTTGGATATTGCTGTTCCTCTGAACGTTTCATACCTTGGGCAACTTTTCCCTTTTTTTATATGCCTTTCGTTTCCCTCTTGCTGTTCACATCTTCCCTTACAAGGAATCTGCTTTGCATTGTGGGGATATCTTACAAGATGTTGTATATATTTTAGAGAAGTATGCATTGCATTAATCTTGAGCTTCGAGCTTTATAAATGACATGTCATTTTACTATGCTGCTTTATTTATTGCTTGGTCTTGCAGTACCAGTCAAAATATTCACTTCTAGCACAGTCACCATCCTATTGTTGAGCATGTCTGACATTGCTGTAATAACACTGGATTCAAGAGCCTAATAGATGATTTCTATACAACTATCCTTAGTTAACATATAAGTTCCATCATAAGATGGATATTTTATGTTTTGTGTTTTGTCATACTAGCTAAAACTATTCATATTCCTTTTTCTATTTCACCATTTTTGATGAAAATTCATAAATACCTTACCCTTTCAGAAAACTCTGTATTAGAGTATCTTAAATCTTTTGCTGTATATGTGGGGCACTCCAAAAGAAAATCTTTAAAACACGACAGCCTGATGCTGCAGTCTCATTCATGAGTGCTGCTTATGATTGTACAGAACGTGCTTTCCACCTTCGTGCCTTTCTAAGGTTTTATTATGCTCTCACTGTCTCAATTCTACCTGCTAGTATTATGTTTCTTGAGTAAGACAGAATTTGGAAGATTCTGTAATCTCTGTGTGTAATCTCTTAACACTCTTTATGCGTCCATGTGTTTGAAGTACCATCTCGTTGTCCCTGAAATCCATGCTTCTGCATTACTTAGTACTATGTTGATTTTTTTTTTTCCACACTGAAAATCTAGGAGTTGGATTAAAAATGAATAGATCTTGTTATAATTTGGTCTTTCATGTTTTTCACAGTTACCTTATTTTTCCTTCTATTCTCATTCTTTTCTGCTTAGCTTTCTCCCCAGGTGTTTATGTACATCTTCCTAACTTTCTGAAGATCAGACGCATCTTTCCCTTTATCTTCCTACCCATTGTCATCTTCACTTCTCTGCTTCTGCATTCTGCAGTTGTTTTGTATCTTTTCTAGTCTGTTTTTTGTTTGTTTTTTGTTTGTTTGTTTGGTTTGGTTTGGTTTTTGTCCTTTCCTTTCCCCTTTATCAGGTTGACAGCAGTAGCCAAAAGTTACTGTTCTAAGTATATAACTGACTGTAAAGGGAAACGGGACAGGTTTATGTGCTCTGAGTTGCTCTGCTTTTGTGGCCGGCTCCGGGTTTAAAGAGCATCTGCTGACCCTTGTGCACCGCTTTGGGTAAGCTCGGAGGAGTGGGCAAGCAGCAACGGGAAGCGTGGTGCTGCTGGATCCAAGGGGAAGGCTGCCAGTAAAACGCAGCGCATTGGCTCTGCGGAGAGTGGCCTTGTGCTTTTTCATAAATTCTTAGAGGACTAAATTATTGTCCCTTCTTTATAAGAGGCAGATCCTGCCCTTTCATGCTTGTGCAGAAGAAGATTAAGTTTTCCCTGCTGAGTGTTAGAAAAACTGACCAGAATTTTTTTCCATCAATATTTTGTTTTTTGGATTTTTTTTTTAGTAGAAAAAGGGGTTTTCAACAATAACAAAAAATCTGATTTAGAAAGCATTCCTTCTGTCCAGGCGGGATATTACAATTCTGAATTTGGAAAAAAAAATAAGAAATAGTTTTTTGTCTCAGACTTTCAGGCTCAGAAATAGTCTCTTTTTAATGATTTAGGCACTGGTTTCACCCCAAAGCACAGAGCTCGGTTCTTCCCAGCTCAGTTGTAACACTTCTGCAGTAGTCAATCCATGCATTTGGTTACACATATTGTTTCAAGGAATTGAACTCCCTTTTGCAATGCTGAATTTCCCTTCCTGATGATAGTCATAACAATTATCTTCCTTTAGTTCATAAAGTATAATATTTTTGGCCCTTCCTCTGTGTGTGTGCACGTGCACACGTGTGTGTGTGTGTATATGTATGCATGTGTATATATATATATATATATATATGTATGTATACACACACACACATCAGCAGCCTTGAGATATGACTTTAGCACTGTGTCTAGGTACACATGGGAGTGATACTTGATAGGGCATGAAAACTGTCCTTGCAAAGACATAACAAGAATCAGTAGTTGTCAGTAGAAGTTAGGTAAATTCAAGTTTGTAGCTTGTCCTAAGCAGAGAAATAGTTGTCCAGACAGAAGGAGTCACTGCCACTTAAAAATCCACACTTCTCTGTGTGGATTTGGATAGCTCTTGAAAAGATAGATCCTGGCAAATTACTGCATCCAACAGGAGAACTGTGGTACTATGTTTCCAAAGAAGATTAGAGATGATGATCATGGTAGTTCTTTGTGGTTTTAGGAAATTGTACTTCTTTGGAACTATCACTCAACACTTGTCCTCTTTGGGAGACTGTCAAAACAGCTCTGCAAAATCAACATCACTCAAGATGAACCCTACGGCCTGAAGCATCTACTCTTCAAGACAAGATCTCTGCTCAGCATGTCAGGAAAGAACTTTAGCTAGGTGATGCTGCTGAACCAATGCCAGCTTGTTATTCCTTTGTGACTGTTCCTCACAGAATAGAAAGGTGCGAGGAAAGGTTCAAGAAAAATATCTTCTGAGCCACTTCTATTTTTTTGTGTCTGAAAATATGCAACAAATGCAGACAGCTACCTCTAAGCCTCAACAAAACCAGTATTTGCTGCACTAGCTGTGAAAGATGCCATTTGACCTCGTGTAAGATAAAGGCTTTGGACTTCTTTTAACACTTGTATTTGAATAGTCAAATGGCAGCACAAGAGGATATCATGATACAGTGCAATGAAAAGTGGCTAAGATATCAAACACATGAGCCTGAATTGACAGTACTCTAGGCTTTTGACACAGTTATTTCCTCCTTCCTGAGACCAGGCTAAAAGAGCCATTAGGTGAAGCATGGGTGGCTAGACACACATCCCGAAAACCTGAAGTCGTATTGATGGGAAAAGAGCCATTAAGGTAACATGTTCCTTCAGTAACGTCATCAGATGGGAGACATACAATTGCTCCTTGTCTCAGAGCTAGTGAAACTATTTGGCTAATCCGTATATCCTCATCCCTATTTCAGTTCTGTACTGGCTGCCACTGCTTGCTAGTACCCACTGTTGTGATCTATGAAATTTTCCTGTTTGTCATCTCAGTCCTGTTGGTCCTTGTCTTCTCTTGCTTCCTTTACAGATGGTTGGAACTTTCCAGGAGATGATGAGGATTTCAGTTCACCTGTGTTCAGGGCTGAGCTTTTAAGTTTTCTAGCAGCCTTTAGCAATTTGCTCGTATTTCTTGGTATTTGAGAATGGGGAGTTGCACTATTAGAAAGCTACCAAAAAGCAGAACTGTATGGGAAAGTATGAGCTACTCTTGAGGCAGCCAGGATCCTCGGGTGCCTGTTGACTCTCCTGGGGTCTCATCTCTGCTTTTCACTCCCCTGGCCTGCTAACCTCTGCTTAAGAAAGCACATAAGGAAAAAGTGCTTTTAATGCTTTTTCTCTGCAAACATTCTCTCTTTATCCATCTAAATCCCAGGCTTATTTTTTTGTTATCTTAATCTACCAACCAGACGTCATTGAGATGCAAATTACAACAGACTCCATAGCCTATTTTTTCAGGGAAAATATGACCATATAATTATTTTTTTCTAAATTTCTATTTTTTAACGGTTGGTCATTCAAGGATTTTTTTGGTAAAAGAATTGATATTATCTGCTTTTTAAATATACATGACCTTTCACTTCTATCTCCAATAATTAGGGGGTTTCATTCCTTTGAACTGACTTACATAACATCTTGCTGCCATTATACTCATGAAAAATAATGAAGCAAGCACTGTATTTCCTGTATGGAATATCTCTTATTGATTATCTTGTACTTCTGCCGTGTAGAATCCCCTCTAGTTCTCAGTCAATACAGTGATTAATCAGCACAGTGGCTGTACTGTTGGTCTTTTCTAGGCAATTTATTTTGTGTCCATCGTCCAGAAATATTTTTTCCCCATTTGAAGGATAACACTGCTAGCTTTATTGCAAAGCTGTTATCTTTGGCTCTGTGACTAGTCAGATCTATATTTGGTTTAGCCTACAAAACAAGAGCTACTGTGCATATACAAAACAATTTACCATTTGCCACTAATGATACGAGGGAGGAAAGTATAACCATGTCTCACTCTTTGTGTATATCAATATGACAAGTTCTAAAATATTTTGTTTGCCTATGAGACCAATACTTAAAAAACACATCTTGCTTCATTAAGTGGTTTTGCTGCCATAAAGCTCACAAGTGTTTTAAAGTGTAGTGTAGACATTATTTTTAATGCCTACATTACATAAAGGTAATTTGAAGAGTGTTTCACATCTTAGTTCAGGAAAATGTTCACACAAGTGCTTATCTTTAAAATTATGTTTAGCTTTCAGTAAGAATAAGCCAGGGATTAAAGAACTGGCCTGAATGTTGTTGAAAATGACTTTATGGCAAAATGTTGTCTGTGGCTAGAGGCAGAAGTGCCTGGTGTAGCCCAGAGGTTTATTATAAAGGATGTTACTTGTAGTATCCACTTTTCTAGCTAGGAGGAGAAGGATACAGACAAGTTAGCTGGGAAAGTTACGAAAAGATCGTAGGAAAAATATTCTTTTGAATCGGTGTAATGGTCTCCATATTTCTTATTTAGGGTATTGGTATTTTCCTGGTCTTTAAACTGAATTTTCACAGGTTGTATTTTTTTTATATAGAGTGTTTTTAGGACATTCAGATAATTATTTCTGAACTATTAGATTAGCCAACATCATGTTAAGGGTCTCCCAAGTCTCCATTCCACTTATTTACATTTTAAAATGCTGTGAAAAGAAAACCAACAACAATCCTGGAAAACTCCAACACCCAAATATTTCCTGTAGAAAAGTCAAACTGTGTTTGCTCACCCTAGGCATATGCTTATCTATGCCAATAACTTGTAACGTTTGCTTGTGAAATCCTAGCCCCACTGCAGTCAATGCCAAAGCTTCCTAAGGATTTCATTGCCAAGTTTTAAACCAAGAAAATAAACATCTGAACTCATGATATATCTTATGCTGCCCCCACAGTATTTAATCCATTCTTGTCAAGTACAGAAAAGCGCACATTCATCACGACCCACCTGAAACACAGTTTTGCAGCTGCAATCTCAGTGGAGTATCACCAGGTTGCATTTCGTAAGAACTGCGCGCATAAATCGGATTCCAGTAACACAACCAAAGCAGCACAGCGGGCAATCCCAGGGGCTTCATTAGGCCTATTTTGTAGTTGAGAATTACCTGCCAGCCTGTGACTGCCTTAAAGGTGTAGCAGTTAACTTGCCTGACCTCTCCCGCTCATTTAATAAAAGGTCCGGTCGGTCCCAAATGATTGTATAAATTGTGTAGCCATTGTTACATCTGTGATAGAAGTAGGAGTTTGTTTTTCTTACCCTTTGAAAAGCTTGAGGTAGTGGGTATTATCTTAGGTATATTTCTGCTACGGGGCTTCAGAACAAACTTTCCTAAAATCTGCTAGCATGATGTTCTCACAAGGCTTATGGCTATGCATGAACTGAAAGCAATCACGCTCTGTGTGTGTGTGTGTGTGTGTGTGTGTACGTACGTGTGAGAGCTGCATTGCAGAAGAGGCTGCAAGGCTTGATTTGCACGAGGTCCAAGCTGATCCCCAAGGGCAGGCGGCCGCCAGCAGCCACACAGCTGCAGGAGATGTTGCTGCCTGCCAGAAGTCGAAGTTCAGGTAGGAGCTTCTGAATCTTCAGCAGGTACAGGCTGAATGTGCTGCAAAGCACCTGAGCTATATTTGGAGGGTGGGAGCTGCATAGTGTTCACACCTTTCTTCTATAGATGGTATGCTGAGGAGGAACGGCATTGCTGACAGCCTCATCGCTGTGAGCGTGCTGCAGGGGCAGTCGTTAGGAGAACGAGCACTCAGAATCCGTATTTGTGGTGCCCAGTGAAGGGGAGCAGCCTGCTTGTCTAGCGTCTGTCTGCATGCTGGTGCTCCACACAGAATCAGTTACAGAAACAAAGCCTATCCGCTTCACACCTAGCAGGAGTCACTGCCCTCTTTCCAGTCTGACTAAATTAAGATGGCAAAATTTCTTCAGAAAAAGAGGGTAATGGTAGTGGTAATTATAGGATCTTGGAATATATGATTGTTTCGTGACTTTCACGTGTTTTATTTTGTTGTTATTTTTTGTGGAAATACTTTTTGGATGTAGAGTGTAGGAAATACTGTGTGGCAGTCTGAATGCCTTTGCTCCAGGTGTGCATGTAGTGTTTTGAGTGATGCTGATCAGTATTCAGAGTTTGTGGGATTTAAAATAACTCTGATAATCTCATTTGGCTTCTGTATTTCCTATGTTTCAGACTCTGTTTTTAGGATCCAATGACAAAATATTAAAGACGTGATTTGTATTGCAGAAGATTTATTTTTTACTTTTCACTGCACTTCCATTTCTGAAATCTGTGGCTGTTTAACCCCTTTTTAAGTCTTCATGCCTTATTAGATTGTATCTCTTTGCTAATAAAGATGTGTGCTAATGACAGAATCTGCCTCGGTTAATGTAGGCTTTGCTGTATGCTAAATACACATCCTTTTCATCTCTTTGATCCAAATTAAGTGTAAGAGGCTAAATGCAGACAAATTTCAAATGCTCAGCTATGCTTAACAGAAATGTTACAATTACATAGAAGTATCAAAAATCAAAGAAGAGATTCTGATAGGTGATTCAGTATAGAAAGAGTAGCTGAAGTTCATGATTTTTAGCTGGTAGTTCTGATCTGCTGACGCTCACACACAGTCTTCTAAGGCATAAAATCTAAATGACGAGAGAGCTGAAACCATCGTATAAGAACCAAAGTAAATAGAATTAGTCTCCTTTTATGTTGTTTTACATGTGAGAAAAAATAGTCTGTTCTGAAGTCTGAACATAGAAATGTGTCAGCAGTAATAATATTCCTGACTGAGCAAAATTTCCAATATTTACCATTAATATTCCTCTTTGGGAGGCTATATATAAAGAAAGCAAATAAGGTTAATTTAAATAAATTAGCATGTAAATGCCTGAAAAAGTATTATGCAGGATCTGTGTTGCATATTCAGAGAACAACTAGAATTTACCATTAAATTGGAGATGGAATTAAATCCTAGTTTTGACTTGACCATATAATTTAAGCACAGCCCGTTTGCATCTTTTTTACAGCTGAAGAGCTGTGTCTGTATACTAGCAAGTCAGATGCAAGATTAGGTTCCTGAACATCTCTGATCTTAAGTATTTTGTATCAAGTTCTTGCTGCAGGATATTTTAAAAGTTACAAAATTCATAGTCAATATAGAATTCTAATCAGAGTTTTCTGATCCTGGTACCTGTTCAGATAATCAGATTTAAGTAGGAAATATAGCACTTACCTTATCTGTTGTACCTGCAACAACAACAAAAACTTAGAATAAGCAGGTACCTTATCTGTGCTGGTATTTGAGTATTAAGAATAAGGAAGCTAATAAGCAACATACTGTGATATCAGCATCATGTAAAATGCAGTCATTTGCATCATTTCCAAAGCTCTCCGAAATCTCACAGAGAAATGGTGGAAACCCTACAATGCACCATGTAACATCAGTCACAGAGTTGCACAAAACGGAACGTGAGTAAAACTGTACTTTTCAGTAAAGCCTCCAAATATTGAGAGGTAGCTCTGACAAGCATTTTGTTTTTAAAATACAGGCATTTGCAACATATTCTAAAGAGATTGTTTCAGTAGAGCATCATGAATTTGCTCGAGAAATGGGTGCTAAGAGGAATTTGTTTCTGATAGAGTAGTCTGGAGCAAAGCCATGTTCCTAGAAGGGGAACAGGACAGAAGAAGGACTCTGCCTACCTGAGACAGTGTGGGGTCCACTTAAGCACACAGTTTGTATTTAGGCATCTAAGTATCTTTTTATTTATTTTTATTATTTTTAGGAGTAGGTAGATTCCTTTGCCTATACATACAACTGCACATGTCTGTGTTTTTTCATACATACACAGATCTATAAAAATAGTGGCTTCCTCCAGGGAGCCTGACTATGAAATAACTTCACCTTGCCTTTAATTCACAGTGGAGCCAAGGTATGTAGATATGTGAAACGGTTATTTTAGCACTCTTGGATTAGTAAGTACCTACCTATGTAGATGTAAGCAGCCCTTTTTCATCTTTTCCATTTTTATTACCATGTAAGAGTACCAGAAGATCTCTGAAGATGAGTTCCTCACAATCTTTTTTATGAAAATTATATAAATGAAACAAACATTATTCCTATATTGTTCCAACTGCTTGATTAGGAGTCGGAGTGGTCTCTATTCTCCTCCATCTGTATAAAGCTCAGATATAAAATTAAAAAAAAAAACTGTTAAAGTATTCAACTTCTCAGCTAAAAAGCAGGGCTGGTTGTAGGAAAACTGTAGAGATTAGTCTTGTAATCTTAGGTCCTCCTGCTGACAGTACTCATGCAGGCAAGTACCTCATGCATATAATGAACTTGCTTGATCTATTTATAACTTTAGTTATCAAATGTATGTTTTTACCCAGATGGTGCTTCTTAAATTTCACTGGGCTGTATGTATGAACAGCAATTCACACTGCAGATCACACAGTATAGGAAAAGTATTCAGATAGCAAGCAAATGCACTTAATTAAGTAAATGTTCAGAATTAGCAAATACAATACTTATGACTTTCAGTGGTGTCTCTCTGCAGGAAGGATCTGACTCATGTAACTTGAAGCAACAAAACCTTTTCCCCACAGCACCTTGCTTTTGCGTATGCTTGAATTCCCTCCAAAATGGATTTGGATTTATTCTTCTTAGTAAGTTTCTCTGAGTTTTTCTGCGAACACCAGTTAACACCAGTTCTTAACTGGTGTCTACTTTTATTCATGTTACAGATTATATCCATCTAAGTCCTGAAGGGTTAATAATCCACCGAAGAGAGTGGAGACGATGTAAATTAATGAAGCATCCTTGGATGAACAGATCTTACTAAAACAGGATGCGCCAGTACAGGCTAATTGCCATGACCTCGTCAAGACA
>JAWLRI010001009.1:1078945-1181289 GCA_034781795.1 Crypturellus tataupa
CGTGGCGGAACCCCTGCGAGGGATGAGCCCGGACCCCAGCTAGCTGGTAAATACTTATTATCTTTCTACTCTATCACGTTTATATTAAACGCTATTATAGATCAATGGTGCGTGCCTCCTTCTCGATTAGTTCGAAAAACGGACCTAACAGTCCAATTAATTTCATAAGCAATTCTTGTGATTCTCTTTTTAAAAGTGTGTTGTTTTTAATTATTCTCCTATGGATTAGGTGCAGTCCACCAATTCCTAGTTTAATAAATCTCAAAATTAATTAAAAAAAAAGTTGCTGCTGAGGGAGAACATAATCCAACAAGGAAAGCTTGCATCCAACTGTTGCTGGAGCACATGCATATCCCTTTGCCCCTCCTGTCCTTTTGAAATAGTAGATTTCATGTTAAATATCAAATTTGCCTAGTGCACTTTTTTTCAGTGCTCCCAGCTATGGAACGCAGCTTCATCTGCTGATATCCTGCTGATGTGTGTCCAGGCTCTCCGGGGCACATGAATACCCTAAAAGGCCTGTTCAGAGGATCACATGGGCAGATACTATGACTGCGCGTAAGGGTGTTTGTGTTGGAACATCTACAGATGGAAACACACTTTGAGCTCAGATTGAAAGAGATTTTTTTTTTTCTTTTCCTGTGCATTAAATGTAAGGATACTTACCTGTGCAGTGCAGTTCGTTACTTTTAGAAACATTCACAAATATAATGATTTGAGTACAATGACTGCAATGTATTTTCTATGAATTGGGCAGAATACATTCCTAGAGAATTACAGTGAAGGAGCTGTAGGGGCAGTAACAAATTGGCTTCTTGATCAGAAGAAGGCTTTTGCACATTGATTTTAAGTTGGTGAGATAAATGTTTCGGCAGCATGAATGAAACTCATTGCAGCCCTTTGTGCGCTGTGTATAACTTGTCTCTGTAAGCAGCCAGATGCTATGAGGTGTTGCCTGTCAGTTTTAAAGTAATGGAAACTACTAGTTCTAATTTAGGAGACATGCTCAGTTCTAGGTAAGCAGTGGATAAGGGAATCCAGTCTCTTCAGCTGGAGCAGTCACCAGTCACAGTGGTGCCTCTGTCTTTGCTGTAATGCCTGTATGTTTGGCATGGAAACTATTTTTAGAAAACATTTTTAATCATTCTTCTGAGAGGACAGAGTTCAAATTGAATATGTCAATACCTTTTTATTTTTTTTTTAATGCTGCAAGAGCAATTTAATTGTCTTTCTATTTTTTCCAGACTTTTTTTTTTTTAAGAGGAGTGTTAGAAGGTTTACAGAAGTCTGCCCAAGTCTGCCTTGCATCCTTGTTGTTTGTATTAGACACGATGTTGCCTGTCTACGCCATGCTGCTCAGCCAAACAGTCGGTGGTCAGAGGCACCGGGGCAGGAGCCAGCAGCCAGTAGAGAGCAGGGACCAGAGCTCTGTAGAACGGCCTCGCTCCCAGCGCGGCTGCATGGTGGGACTGCATGTGGATTAACCATGAGCTGAGCATCGTCAGGTGCCGCTCTGGTCCTTAGCACCGCCCGCAAGGCAGAGCGGTGCTGTGCTGGTAAAGATCGAAAGCCCTTTAGCTCCAAAGCCGAGGTCAGATGTGAAAGGATTCCCCTGTTTCTGGATTCAACTTCCAGCTCAGAGGAAAGCCCTGTAGGTAAATCTGATGTGCATTCAAATGTCATTCGAGGCAGTTTAGGCACCAAGAAAGCAACTGATCACCCTGTTAGTTAGACAGAGGCCACTGATCCTGGAGTGCAGGTAGGTAACTGCATCCATGGGTAGGTGTGGGACTGCCTGTCTAATGCCTGTGCCCTGGCTTCCCAGGCTCTAGCTGCTGGCAAAGTCCTTCCCTGCCCAGTATCCTCAGCTGTGCTCGCTGTTTGCTCCAAGAGCACTGCTGGGGCAGCAGCTGCAGCGTCCCGCTCCCCAGACCTTGGCGTGCCCTGCGGAGTAGCTGCCTCAGTGACACTCCCTGTTTCCAGAAGAACCGTCTCTTCCGCTAGAACATCTATCATCTATTTTCTGACCTCATATCCCTTCAGCAGTTCATCCTTACTTGCAGTCTCTTTCCTCTCTGCTCTGCCTCTGCTTTCAAGTCACGTCACATGCCTCACTGTTAGTGGCCATGTAGATGCCTTTTCTTAGCTGTGTGCATGCTTAATCGTGTTTAATCAATGCTTTTCCTAAGGGCGGTCTCTAATCTTACACAGATTCAATAGCTGTAGCTTGTTGAAACAGCTATAATATCTGATGTATAGTAGAACTAAATGTAGAACATCTGCCTTTCTCTCCAAAGCTTTTAAAAAAGCTTTTAAAAGAGAGAAAAAGAGAGAGAAACAAATGCTTGGGTAGCATAAGTTCGGGAAGAGCAGTTACATGTGATGAAAAATTTGTGAATGCATTGCAGATAAATCTGACCGTGGCTTCTTAAGAGTGTTGTGATAATTCCTGAGAGCACGTACGAATGTAGCAGTCGTGCTCATGAATCACATTGCTGGTTGTGTGGCTGGTCGTCTACCAGCCTGATGCAGGGTAGCTACAAGAGAGCTGTGCAGTAAGGGCAGCTCTTCTGAAGCAAGTTTTTCCTGATCAGGGCAAGTAAGTGCTGCATCTTCCTCTGCATACACTTTCCTTTGTTTTTCTCCAACATTTCTTTCAAACACATAAGAACTTACTAATTTTAGTTCAAGGAACCATTATGTTTTTTCACTCCAGCATCCTATATTGGGCAGCTTCTGTAGATCACTCTTTGTTCTTCACACCTCTCAGAAGTTCACTTAAGTATCAGAGATTGAACATGGTAAATTGCATAAGCACCTTGAAATGCTGCCTGCAACTTCCACTCCTGGTCAGCCCTGATTTGGAGGTGATGGATCTGTTTTGCATATACCTGAACTGTAAGGCTAATCTAACATTAAGATCTTGTCAGACTCTGTTTATGGAGCTATGGCTAGTCAGCCTGGTAGATGAGGACCCAGCTGCACATCTTCTGCTAATGCATATGAGTTATCTGACTGATTTCTGTCTATATAACACCATCTTGGCAGTAGACATTTTCTTTCTATCTTTTCCAGTATCTCTAGTTGTGAGTTGTCTTATAATCTGATGGAACTGTTTTTAATGCTTGCCAAAAAAAATTAATTCAAAGTAGAGAGCAACTTTGCATGCGATTTGGTGAATAAGAGAATCTTCTCTTACAATTCTGAGCATTTTTCTACATGCATGTTAAAAGATTAAAATCCTTTTATAGACTGTGCTGGCTCGCTATCACAGGTGTACTATTAATTAATTATCATGATTTTCTCAGTAATTTTGTTAGCAAGCCTGACAACAGATAATGCCAGAATCACAGAAAACAAAGGTGAAAATCACAGTGTTGGAAAAGAGGAGTTAAAAAAGGGAACCTATTGACTGCTTTGCCAGAAAATGATGGGTTTTTGTTTTATTTTAAGGAGGTTTGAGGTTTATTTAATAAGCTAAAAATGCTGCTTCATATTCTTCCCTATCTTCCTTGAATTGGTAACAAGCAAAACAGCAGATCTGTACAGCATCAGGGAACTTGGCTTTGGAACTGCATAAGCGTGGGTTGTTATTTTTTGGCTTTTGATCTCCCACAGAGTCCAGGATACATTTTACATTTAATGTGTGTGCTCGTACTGCATTTTCGATGCAGCCCTTGTGTATTAGGGGAAGGAAACCTAGGTATCTTTTCTTTTAGAAAACTCTCTGATAGACAACAGAGAATAACAGCTGCCTTCATTAAATATTGCTTTTAATACCTCAAATCTTGCATAGTAGATACAGATTAGGAGAAAAGCATTTTGCCTCTTTGATCAGTGAGGATGGCTAAGGGGTTAAAAAGCTGACACTGGACTCTAGTGTCAATATAGGCTTTTCATCACCATCTGGAAAGCAATAATAGTGAAAATATCTATTGTCATAAAATGCATTTTTTGTTGTTTTTGGATCTAGAAGAAAGAGAATTAGTTACCACTTTAAAAGCCAAGAGGCAAGCTTAATTAAATAGTGTTGTTTGATCTTATTCCCCTTATGCTTCCAATATTAGTTTTTTAAATGCCATATGTACCAAAGATGTTCTGCGCAGTGCTAGCAGTGCTGATAGCTCCTTGCCGGAGAACAGTGTCTCACTCAAGGCAGTTATTCATTTCATTTGTTTAAGCTCCAAGTAGTCAGTAATGCAGGTGTATGTCCAACAGGCACGTCACCTCAGCAAGGCTACCACAGCACTGAACTTGGAACCCTGAAACAGTCCCATCTGCAGCCAGAGAGACAGGTTTTTTTCTGAGATTGAATACATAGTGAAGTGCCCTGTTTTATCAGGGCCTGTGACAAGGAGCTTTGTGAAAGAGGCTAATAACAAGTTTGCATCTTGCCTTACTGTGTAGCACTTTGTCTCAAATTTACATGTGCTGTGCCATCGTTTCGCGCAGTTTCATTGACTCATGAGGGGCTTGGTGCCAGCGCTGAGCTGCGTCTGTTCCTGCCGGCAGAGCCATCTCATGTGCATGTTACAGATATACTCAGATCTCCGAACAGCACGAGTGCTGAGAAAGAGGAAACAGAAATCACAAAAAACTACAGATGTTTGGAGAACCAGGGGACTAACACAGGGACTGTGTTAAAAAGAAAGAATAGAAAACAGCAAAAATAAATAGAAGAGAAACACATAAAATGTGATGTTGCAAAAAATCCCTCTAAATGGTAATGAAAGTCTGAAATATATTTCACGATAGGAATAATGGTTGAGCTGTAGTGCTCTGTGGTATTTCCCAACATCCTTTCTATGCTAGAATGGTATGGTGGTTTCATTATATTTGATCATTATTTGTAAGCTGATTTCACTTCCTCTTTATATTCCTTTTTCCTGTTGCATGCTTGTGAGCTAGCACAAAAAAACACTTTTACAGTCTTATTTTAATATTTGATAGCACTTGAAAGGAGAATAAAGCCAGCAGACTACTGATGTGTAATTTTCTTCAAGGAATTTTAAATATTTATTTCTACTGATATGTTGAAAAGAAATATCTGCCCTTCTCTAGATCTGCAGGATTAAGCTAGGCTCTGCACATGCTGAAGTAACAGTAATATAACAAATGCACAAAGATATATCGGGGCTCAGCTTCATCCCACAAACCAGCTTAAGGTATGCGCATCTAGAAAGCACGTGTTGTGCTTTAAGGCACCAAGGTACCGCAGTGTTGGTGAGAAGCGGGGGTACCCAGCGGGGCATACCCAGCCCTCTCCTGCTGCTGTCACTAGCTTGTGCTAGCACGCGCTGCACGCATCTTCAGCGCTGCTGCTGCTGGCGCCGGCTGGAGCGAGCACAGCCAGGCCACAGCTCCATGTTGCCGAGGGAGCTCCGGGCAGTGTGGGGCTTGCGCGGCTGGTGGGACCGGAGGGGGCTGTTCAGCAGGCAGGCAGTGCTGGGGAGCATGGGTACTGCTGAGCACCCTTCTCTCCCCTCGCTGCTTCGCACCATGACCAGGTTCCCCGCATGAGCAAGGTCGAGCATGAGGAATGCGCTCGTCTTCCTTGTGAATCCTCACTCTAGTATTTTGCCTTCTGTCCTGTCTGCACATTCCATGCTGCTTGCAGAGACATATCTAGTGCCTGCCAAAGCCTTTACTCAGGCCCATCGTGCTGATCAATCCCCACATCCAGAGACACTGAGAACAGTTGTGCTGTCCTGGATGGGAAGGAAAAAGCTCCAGGCCACGTTCCCTTAACACTGCTACAGAATCTTGAACAGCAGCCTAGGCAGAATATTTCCTATATTCCTTACTCCAAATATCAGTGTAGGCCACTCACAGATTCCTCATTCTTTTTCAATACTTGTAAATGTAACATTGTACATTTGTTAATAAAAAGAAAATGTGTTTGCGATTCTCTGTGAAATATGAAAAGAAGATAATTGCCCAATGCTTCAGCAATGGAGGGCTCTGAGATGTGTTGTAGTGCTACAGCTGTCATCCTCTCTGTACATGCAAATATCACGCTGTCGGGAGCTAATGTGGTGAAATAGGTTTTCATTTTAGATGAACAAGAATTCCAATTATAATTTCTTTCAATTCCAGTTACAGTGCTTTGGGTGAATGTGGTTAACAGCAATTCAGTGTGCAGCATAAAGAGGTCTTTTACATGTTACTTTGAATTGCGGGACCTACTACAACTTGTTGCAATTGCAGGACATATTGCTGTGGGTATAAAAGGGTAGTCAAGGCACCTCCATTAATGCCACTTCAATTTTTTTTTAATAACTTTTTAAATATGACTTCTAAACTTCCATTTATCACTCTTATTCTTGGCCCAGAAGTTGATTTGTTTGATAATTGGTAGACCTGACTAATTGAGAGCTCTCTTGGCTTATGAAAATAGAGGGGTTACCTAAAGAAAAACAGCCCTAACTTTTTTGATACAAGGGGGAATAGAATACCTAATAGCATGAATGAATTGTGAAATACGTAACCGTAAGCCAAAAATTTTAGTTGACACTTGAATTGTATGTCTGAAGGCAATAGTTTTACTGAAAAAATAACATAGTTGGAAAGAGAGTTAGCAAAGTGATTCCTAAGGTGTATCTGGCTCCTGACAAAAGTTGTTCAGCAAGAAAATGTTCATGCATTGAAATAAACAAAACTCTTTAATGATTTCTTCACATTTTGAGATTAAAATCACAATTTAAGTAGTTTTTAAAATACAGTTTCTAAAAATAAAACATTTAGATTTTAATTCCTTTTCATGATAGTTTGTGGTTGCCATTAAAGCTGATTATAAGTTTCCATTTGGAACTAGATTTTAGTTCCTACTGTACTTGATAAAAATTACATCACTTTTTAGCAAGATGAACATTTAAAATACTAAATGAGTATTTCAGTTTACTCATCGTATGCAAGTTTTACAAACTAAGAATCAATCCTGGAAGCTCACAGATGCCTAAAGTGAAACAGCTGAGGTCTGAGACAGTTAAGATGGGAAGAAAAATTATTCCAATTTATTTCTCTACTGGAGGCTGTGTCCTGAAAAATAGCTTTGGTGCAATATCTTCATTGCCAAAGACATATTCCCTGTATACAGTGACATTAATTCACACTCATGGCAGTTTCTGGTAAGACTTTGAAAAGTCTGCACAGGCAAAAGGGTGTCCTGTCCTCCCTATATGGAGCCTGAGCCACATTGTGTTCGCAGGGAGAGCAAAACTTGACTCCTGTGCTTTTTTAGTTAGTGAATGTGAAATATAATTTTAGTTGTTAATTAGGAACATTTAATACACAAGTTATTGAAAAGCACTAGTCAAATTTAATGTCTCATTTCTCTAAAACTTCTTCCAGGATTAAAAGGTCTATTACTGCAATTTGAATTATTAGTATAATATATATTTCTATTTGAACTGCAACAGAAAGCAATCCGCTTAAGAAAGTCCATATGTGTGTGCAAAGGGCTTGTCTTTTGTAAACTTGTTCATAGGTTTGTAAATGCCTATGGTTTGCAGTTAAAAATACTGTCGGTTTACTGCATATATATATCCATGTCACGGTCCCCTAACTTTAAAAATTGCACAATACAATGCCTTGAAAATGATATACCACAAAATTATGTTAAATAATACTCATATACTTTCTAAGTTTTTTGTCAAATTTAAACCATAAAAAATAATCCATATCTGTGCTCTGTGATAAAAATAACAACGGGACGTATTTTGGTCATGAACTAAAATGATATTCAGCAATCTGTCAACACTGTGATCTATTTTTGAATGCCATTTAATCTGGAAATGAAGACACAGTATCTTCTCTTTTTTTTTTCTTTTTTCCCTACTTAACTGGAACAATCTTTTCAGGTGCTAAGCACCTGTGGCTCCAAAGCAAACTAAGTGCCTTGTCTAGTTTAAACTGAGAATTCGGCAGCAATCAAAAATGCTCTTCAACAAGTCCCGTTTATTGTAGGGATGACCGTCTGCCCTTGTAAGCTCTGGCAGGGCTATTTTGGGATAGTTTAACTAGTTAGCTTTGAAATGATCGGAATACGTCTTAACAGCACCAAAAAAAAATGACCGAAAGCAAGGGCACTTAACTCTCATGCTGACGTGGTGGTAGATTATTTAAAATCACGTAGTAGTTGCTCCTGTAGAAGAAAAACTTTAGAGATATTTATGTTGACAAACAATGGCAGTAGCACTTGAAGTACAGTCATAGACTTTAATTCCGGATTAAGCTTTGCTGCCTGAATGCCAGTGCACTCACTTTCTTAACATAAAAAATCCCGTCTATCGCTTTACTTTAGTTGATTGCTGGAACTTAGTGGAAATGCTTACTCATAGAGTGAGGTAGAGAATGAAGTGCTGTGGATTAGTGCAGGCAAAATTTGGAACGCACAGCGCCCTGTGTCTCTCAGAAACTGCCTGCTCAGAGAGGGGCTACTAGATGAGGAAGGGTCTGGAGCATCTCTTGTGTTCAGCCTGGAGCAGAGAAGGCTCAGGGGGTGGTGTGTGGGTGATCTTATCCGTGTGTGTAAGTGTCTGAAGGCTGGGCTTGGGCACTTCTCTGTGGAGCCCAGCAATAGGCTGAGAGGCAACAGGCACTAGCTGAAACACAGGAAGGTCCCTCTGCCCATGAAGAAAATCTTTACTGTGAGGGGGACAGAGCACTGGAACAAGTGTCCAGAAAGGTGGTGGAGTCCCTGAAATCTCTGAAAATGTGCAGAATCTGCCTGGACTCCATCCTATACAATGTGCTCGAGGTGACCCTGCTTGTGCGGGGCAGGGAGCGGTTGGACTAGGTGATCTCCAGAGGTCTCTTCCAGCCTCAGCTGTTTTGTGTTTCTGTGAAATTATCCCTTTATGATTTTTTAGATTTTTTAATGGGTAATGACAGCCTCCTTCTTATTGATAGAGAAAAGTGGGGTGTGTTTTTCGAAAGATAACCATTTAGCTTGTCTCATAGTAACTCAATGTCCAACATGGCTATGTTGTGCTCACATCCAGTCTAAAATTACCATGAATTACCAATGAAAAATGCAAGCAGAGCCAAGAGCAGCAGCTTTTGCTGGTTTACCCTTCTTCCGCTCCCCATCTGGACCTTTCATGTTAAGGGATGAACATACTTGGTTTATTTGAAGAAGAAATTAATGTTAAAATAAGAGCCGAATGTGTAAAAAAAAAAAAGAGGAAGTTGAGAAAGCTGATCTACCTACTAAGAATAAATATAGTATGAACAACTAAAACATAATTAGTTATATCAGCACAGATAGCTTTAGGAGCCTTAAAAAGAAAACCACCCTGCATCATATATCTAGCTTTCTGATATAAATGTTAATATTTCTTCTTGCTATCCAGTAGGGTTTTGCATGTTCCTTTGCTCATCAACTCCTATTCAAGCAGGAACCTACTCCCACATTTCTTTCAGAGAGGAAGAAGAGCCAGAACGGACTGCCTGTTCCAAACAGATGCTGCAGGGCTTTTCATGGATCACTTAGAAGGGGCATGTGGAGAATCAGTGCAAGGTGCGTTCAGCACAGCCTCTCACCACAGGTGACAAAAAGGCACATTTCTGGGGTTGAACCTATTTATGCTGATAATAGGTGCTATTTTTATTCAGTGCTGAACTGAATCATGAGGAATACTCTCACATGCTGAATTGCTCTGTCCTAGTGAACAGAAATCTAGTGATGAAGTATTTTGGTTAGCGTGTTTTTACTGTGGCCAAGTTCAGAATAGAATGTTCTTGGTGAACTTTTCAGTGCTGGCTAAAAGAAAAATAGCAGTGACAAACTGTAGATTAAAAAATAGGTTATAGTACCAAGGTAAAAAAAATTTCTGTGCCATACATACAGACTTTAGAAGTCTATATGAAGTCCTACACGCAAGGTCCAGGGTATCTCTTTAATGTAGGCCTTCCAAGAAAAACTGTAATGTAATCAAAACTGCAAACAATGAAGGAGTGCAATTAAATGAAGAGAATGAGGATGGCAAGTTGGAAAATGAACATGATTAGGTGGTGGTTGTTATTGTTGGAAGAATTTCTGTAATCATTGTGCTACTGACTCTTTGCGTCTTTGAATTGTCCCTTTTCTTTAATATTAGCACTGAGAAAATTGCCATTAGCAGTTCCAAGAAATGTACAGATCCAAGGAATGTACAGATTCTGTGGGGTTGTTTTTGGAGATGTAATAAGCCTCATTTGTATAGATTCTTTGATGCCCGGCACAGTTGCAACATCACAGTGATCACAGTGAATTGACCTCCATTCACTTCAGAGTGGAGTGAGCACCAAGAGCTTCCCAATACTTATTGACCTGTTTTTGGAGGGTTTCCAATGTGATAGCTTTGTTCCATTTTCAGAGCACTTTCTGTTGCATACTAAGGATTTGAGTAACATAGGCCTAAATGACTACAAGGCCTAGTGGGATAAAATTAAAACTTCTTGAATCTGATATATCTAGAACTCTGTACTTCAAAACAGTAAAGAAGAATCTGGAAAAAAATCAGTATGACAGAACATGGATGAGACCAGAACTTGTCCAGAAGACCTGTCAGAATCTGCCTGCCCAGTGCAGTTGGAGCCAGCAGGGTCAACTGGATGAAAATCACAGACTTTTTTTTAACACTTAAGCACTCTACTATTTGTATCATTCAGAAATATACTCTATGCAGATCAGTGAGGGTGCTAAGTACTGCTTAGCTCATGGAATACAGTAATTTAGGAAGATGCTCAGGAAAAAGATTTGAGGCTGTAGTTTTAGGAGCGGCACAGGTTTGCAATCAAAAAATCTGATTTGGGCGATGCTTGCAAAGTGAGATCCCTCATACTGTATTTCTGCTTTCGTGTGATACCTCACAGACTTCTGCAGAGTGCTTGATATAGTCAGGAGTCTTTTCCAGCATGTAATAACGTGGAACTGGGACAGCACACTCAAATGCTGGCTCTGTTCTGGCTCTCTGCCTGTACAGTTGGGAAACGTTCGAATGTCACTGTCCTCTCAGCAATTAGATGGTGTGATTACTGAGGTGTTTCTTTAACCACCTTTTAAAAAAAACCTTTTTCAGGCTTTCCTGTTCTAAAAAACATTTTTAACTGTGTCTTTTTAGTTCTTCGAGGCTATACTGGTCCAAGACAATGCTGCATCTCCTTAAAAAGGCATTCTTGGTGATGAAGGCTGACTTTGAAGTGATGGCCCTAAGGGGTGATTGATTTTATACTGCTGAACGTGCAGAGATTGATGTGTCAGGTGTAAAGGCACAGGACCATTCATACCCAGACCTAATTCCTCCAAACCTATGTAAAAGATGGCAGGATCAACTTGTAGAGGAGCAATAGCTAAATTGCTCTTACTGGGGGTGGGAGCTGTGTGATAGAAGCATTTCTGTGTGTGAAGAGAGGGGAAGGAGGGAGGGAATTTAGCCTCTTTAGAAAATAAAATGCATCATTAATCTAGATGTCACAGTAGCATAAGCTGTGGGAACTCCCTTCCAAGCAGCAAGCCAGGAGCCCACTTGGTTTGCTGCCCCTTACCAGCTGCAGTCACATTTTTGCCTCGTGGCCAGTTCCTTTCCTGGAGCTGGAATGTACCAACTGCACTGCCTCTGCCAGAAGGAGCATTTCAGGCAAAAAGTATCTAGAAAACATCCCAGAAAGGATCATGCCCCTGGATGCAGCCTGAGGGGAATGGAGGGGCGGAGAGATGCCAGTTCTTCACAGTTAGCAGGCCAATCTGCTCACTGTGGAGGGTGTTATAACTGACAGGGAGCTCCCATATAATGTTCCTTCTTGCTGCTGAACGCCACGTGGGAGTGCAGTAATGGCGTGACATGGGAACCAATGGTATTTCTGCCCAACAAGAGATTTTGGCCAGTTTTTCTTGCACAGCTGGGCCAGATCAGTTAGAGAATCTGACCTGCATTAAACTTTGGCTCACATTTCCAAGCCTGGAAAAGAAGGAAGTAAAAAGTAGGAGATTTATAAGAAGTGACGACTCTTGCAAGAAGTGAGGACTTGTGCCCTCTGCCTGGAGTCTTAGAAAGAGATATCTGTGTTCAATATTGACATGGTGAAGCTAGGGGAAGAAATCAGCTAGGAGAAAAATCTGGCATCTCAGTAATTGTATTTTTAAAATTTCAAAAGTACTGCAGGGTGAGTTTCCATTCTTTTTGAGAGTGATCTTCAGAAGGATCATCTATTTTCCCTTCCCTTCTTTAGAAGTTAGATACAAAGGTAGTTATGAGAGAATATGAATACCTAATAATTTTGTGTATTTGCCTATACACTGTTCTGCATACATAAATTTCCCCTTTTCCATGAATAGATGTTTTCCCTTTAAACACTTGGTAATTTTTTTTTAATAACAAATAGGTCATGTGCAAGAGAGTGTGAAAGCTAACAGATGTGAGGCAAAGAACAATTATGCATAAGGAATGCATGAAGGAATTTTATACATAGATATGCAGGAAGTTTT
Organism: Crypturellus tataupa; assembly: GCA_034781795.1. Taxonomy (NCBI): domain Eukaryota; kingdom Metazoa; phylum Chordata; class Aves; order Tinamiformes; family Tinamidae; genus Crypturellus; species Crypturellus tataupa. Next base: position 1,091,415 of record JAWLRI010001009.1, read on the forward strand.
TAGGAACTGCAGATAAATGTAGTGGAAACAGAAGAGGCTGAGCTGCTGCCGGGAGAGTACTTACATAATTGATGGGCTTGGCTGTCTGTGTGGCTGCTTTTCTCTCTTGTTTGATGGGTAGATCCACTATCCATCAAGGTACATCTCCATCCCCAAGTGTGGTCTTCTGCTCAATGCATGAGCTTTCGATATGGCTAGACATTTCTATGATGAGTATGTCAGCAATCTTTTGGAATGCAGCTTTCTCTGTGTCTTGCTGATTTCTGGGCCGCTTTATTGGCTGCTGCTCATTCAGGGCAAGAGGGCAGCGATAGTTGGTGCAAACAGAAAGTTGGAATCAAGCTGTGCATTCCTGGCAATACCAAGCAGAAGTCGTTATGTTTATTTACATATATTTTCTTGGTTATTTTTATAACTGGAATCACATTGTGTCTGCTTTGTAAATTGTACTCTCTGTCTCATGCTAAAGTAGAAATTTGAGCCCTCATCTTGTGAGCAAGTTAATATGCTGATGATGTCCATGTGAGTCAGGGGTAAAAAAGAGAAGTTTGTAGCTGTGTGTGACTGGAAACATCAGGCTTGCTGTGCCAAGCCAGAGTACTACTGCTTTGCAATATGATTAAAACAGATCCTAAATTGAATAATATATTACCTGTGACCAGTGAGATGAATCTGATTGAAAATTGATTTTCCTATTCCATTTAATTTGAAGATAATTGGATGTCTTTGTTCTTGGTCGCTCTTTTAGACTTCTGCTGTCTGGATGGTCTTTATGGTCCTTTTAAGTTTGTTGCCCCCGTGTGCACTCACCCCCACATATACAGGCACGTGTGCACACACATTCACACTAATAGGTGCCTCCAAGGTACTCCCCTGTCTTAGCATTTTGTCCCATGGATCTCTGCATATTTCCCTGACAACTTGTTTGGTCACTGAGTGACAGTTAGATCCACAAAAACCATAATCTAGATCTTTAAATCCAGAAATGTTGCTTTTTTTTAGGTAAGCTTAAGCAGTTAACAGCCTTGCAGTTGATATGCTTTAGACAAAAGCAAGAAGGAAACTAGCTTAAGGTGTAGACCAGAGGTTCTCCATGATCTGGATTTTATATCCCAGACTTAGGTTCAGTTATGCCGTGCATGACTAAAAAAGAGATCCCATCTTGGTGAGATGGGATAGCTTCTGGTCACTGAACCAGAACAACCTGCTTTTCTGCTCTGCTAGACTTTGCTTTGCCACATATGTATCAAAGCTGGCATGTAGCTTTACTTGGGATGTGATTTGTTAGTTTTGCAAAGGCACAGATCTTCTTGCAAAAATCAGGTGGCGAGCCCTTGGAAGGACATGTAACCCATAAGACATGGGTTGCATGCAGCCTCAGATGTGGAGCATGTTTCTAAGAAGACTAAGTGTTTGCTCTCCAGGGCAAAAATCCCAACTTTTAGAGTGAGATTAGGTCACTTTATACATAGATTTCTACTGCCATTTCCAGTGTTGTAGCATACCTTACTCCCCAGTGCTACTCTGGTCTCCCTTAGGTCCTGTGTCTACCTGCTGTGGGCATATACAGACTTCTGCCATATCCCAGGAAGTCTAAAATGTGCAATGGCACTGGCTGCCATCCTTAGGCAGTTGCGGGGTATTGTAAGAAATCATGGAAGCCTTGGGCAGTGATGATGAAACAGCAAGAGCCTGTGATAAGGGCTGGAGTTTGTGAGGCAAACCAAGAACTGTGTCAGTGCTGAGGAAAAGACAGATAGCTAAAGGAACTTCAAAATATAGTAGCTTGATTTTTTGAAATTGATGTGTATTTCGTGACAAGGAGAGTGGAGAAATCACCAGCTACTTTCTTCCTGCAACAATGGAAAAATATTCACACAGGATTTGTCTTTCAGTAGGTATTTTTCTGTGTATAACATTATTGTTCGTTTGGTAGGATTTGTGGGCCAAATTAATCCAGAGAATTTGCAATATGCAAACCTGCAAATTATCATTACTGTACAAGACTAATGTGAACCAAATTGATGGCTCAAAAATGTTTTGAAATAGATGGGTCTTAGCATAAAGAGGTATTTTCAGGAAACCATAAGCCAAAAATAGAGATAAAGAAGATGTATGTGGCAGTCATGACTGGCGAGTCAGTAACAGGGATGTCACTAACTAGGCCACACACACAGAAAAAGAAAATCCAAGTGGATAGACATCTAACATACGTATGCTGCAGGAGGAGGCACTACCTGCAGCAGCTGCTTTGAGGAGTGAGTGATAGGTTCATGCATTTAAAAAATTGGCTGTAGATGAAAGAACTTGGGACCCAGTCAGCCCGGGGCCAGAGTGGCAAGTGAGGCACGCAGGGCAGTCGCGGGTGCGGGCGCTTTGGAGCCGAGCCCTGGCCTAGTGCTGGCCTAGGCATCTGCTTGTTCTGCTCACGCCTACAGCTGGCTCCAAGTTACCCAGCCAATTACTCAGTGCTATTCTTAATGAATGAGTTGGCAAGAGCTGAATCAGCTCAGATTTGAGATGGCAACACATGGGTAATACATTTGAATTATTATTTTTACTTTTGTAAAGAAGGCTGATGAATATCCTTGTTGTTTAAGTGGTACTTCTTTTAGTTCTAAAGGAAACTAGTTATTTAGCAGGATCACATCCCTTAACGCTCTTGCTTACCTTTTTGGTGTTTTCAGCTATTGCATTGATTACAAAACAACATTTAAGGGTTTTGCATCTTTTTACACAAATATAAGAGGGTGATTTCTTTAATCAAATGAGGCCATTGCAGGAAGAATTGTCTCGTCCTGCTGCAGTGCCTGAACATGAAGAGGAGAGCGGCCACCGTTTTGCTTTGTGGCAGCTGCTTGGTGCCTGGCTGTTTGTGTCCAGGTGATGCCTCCCTCCCATACCACATGTAACCATCTTGTTCTTCTCTTGGCTAGTAACTGTGGATAAACATTAGTTATAAATTCTGTGCCTGACCTTGACAGGTGAGGTTCTTAAGACTCATTTGCAGCTTGTAAGAAGAGACATTTGGAGATGAAGTCTGGCGCTAAGAAGACATTAGTACATCTGACTGCTTCCTGGTGATTATTGCTGTCTCATGAGAAGACCTGTGCTGTATATTCCTGCATCCTCATGTGCAAAGTTATTCTCTTGAGTCTTATCAGCATCAGCCTAAGCTGGAGAATGTGTACACCTAACACAGATGTGGCTGGGAAGTTCACATTGCAATTAGACTTTCAAAAGAGAAACCCTTACCCCAAATGCTAGGAATGTATGAAGATAGGTAACCTCAGCATTCAGTTGTCTAGCTTCTACCAGAAGAAATCAGGTGTTGCACAGGGGATGTTTTGCCTTTGTTTGTTTGTTTGTTTGTTTGTTTGTTTGTTTGTTTTAATAAGCCATTTTCTTACTGTGTTGCCACTACCGATCTTTCTACTTCTTTGTTTTATGGAACCATTTATTCACCCTCATCCCTGCTAAGGACAACTGCTTAAATGTGACCTTTTTATAAAATAGTGTCTATGTTGCAGACGACAAAACTCTAGCAAGTCTTCCGCTTTTGAATATTGAAAAATCTCACAAAAGGGAAGAAGAAGTAGTAATACTAATTAATCTTCCTTCAAATACATTAAGAACTCTAATTTCCATGTGGTTAAGTGCTAGCCTTCTTTAAAGGAAGAAAAAAAGGCTAAAGGATATGATTTTATATTTGTGAGTATAATTCTTATTAATTTGTAGCTGATTACATAGGATGTCTTAGACTTGGAGAATAACTGTAGAAATGTTGAAAAGTAAAACTCTGTCCTCTATGAGTATTTCAGTTCCCCGACTATGAATTTTAAGTTTCCCTTTTGGAGAAAAAGTATCTATTTTACGTACATTCATGTGCTCCATGCTCAGATGTTTCATTTCAGGCCTCCAAATCTTTGAGAATACAGCACTTTCAACCCATCATTTAAGTTCTCCACTGCCACCCCCAAACCGAGAGAGAAAAAAAGTGCTTTCAGATTTTCTTTGTTGCTTTCTACTGGTAGAATTAAAAGTGCAATATTTTAAAGGCAATTAAAAGCTCTGAGCTCCAGAAACATCATGTGAGAAGAGCTGAGACATAATAGAAGATACATAATCACTTAAGTCTTTCCTTCCTCAATGCAGTGCCCTCCTACCCCTTCAGCGCTTCCATCTAGCTGCCTGGTATCTTGTACCTGAGGAAGTTTTGTCAGGGAAATATGGATGGCTTCCCCTCAACTCCATCACTGCCTTTGGGCAAGCTCATCACTCATGATTTTAAGAGGTTGCTGCAGCATCCCACAGCTGGAGCATCCCCACAGCCTCAGGAGTTCTTCATTGTCCATCCCACAGGCAATACCAAGAACTTAAGGAGCAAAGAGCATAGGGCCCTGGGGAGCAAGAAGTGAGGATGCAGCACTGCTGAGAAAGGAAAATAAGTAGAGGAGGTCTTAATTCAGGAAAGACTTGCGGTGCTGCCTGTCTTGCAGTCTGCTTCATAGTAATGTTGGCACGTATGGGAGATGGGGGCACAGAAAAGTGAGGAGGGAGAAAACAAAGCTACCAAGTTGCCACATATTCTCATTGAGTTTCCAGCCTTACTCAGACCACCTGTAACAGACAGGTTTTTCAGTTATGCTTGTAAGAAGTTAACTAAGCCCAGAAAATGAAACTTTTGGATACATACAGGCTTTTTATTACTTTTCTAAAATATAATTTCAGGTCATAAGTTTAGCTATATTCTTAAAGAATCCTAACAAATATAAGGCCATAACAGTATTGTGTTGTCAGCCTTGTATTTTCCCTCTATTTCATAAGTTTCTTTGAAGCTTTACTTTTTTATACCTTTCCTTGTATTGAGGAAATGAAACGTTCAAATTAAGTGTGAAATAGTCATTTTCCCACAAAATCTTATTTTAGATCCACTGTACTATGGAGCAGAAATGGGTTCTTCGAAAGAAGATCTGCTGAATTTGCTCTGAAAACTTTCTCTGAAAAGTTTCTGAAAAGTGGATTTCTTGACTGTGGACAAGTCTGTTAGTCAATGACTTTGTGGCTCGGTGTACGATTATGTCATATATGAAGCCTCATATTTTTAATGCCTTGTTAAAGCAGGAAAAATAGGAAATTCAAGATGATAGTGAAGACAGTTTCTAGTATCTGAGTGGGAGCCTTGTCATTGTTGAATCCTTTTGCAGGTTACATTGTTTTTCTCACTGCTGAAAAAGTGCTTTACAGTAGATTTTAAAATATTGATAGGGAAGCTGATTCTAGATAACAGCTATTTTTCTTCTTAGTATGGTTTTACTAAATACTTTTTCTCACCAGTCACCTTGTGAACTTTGTTGTTCAGTATTTTCAGAGTCATTTAGATAAAATATAACAGAACCTGAATCTGTTAAGTTGAAGGCTTATGATTTAGAAAAGATGGAGAAAAGTTTTGTTGATCTAGAATGTGCCAAAAATATTCATTCAGAATTTTTTTTTTGATAGACAGCAGTATGTAGGTGTGAATTGCTGTGGATAGGAAAAGTGAAATATGCCATAGAAATGTTCATAGTAAGTGTCATTGTTCATTCTTCAGCAGTGTTTTGTTAATAAATGTTTTTGAAGAGAAATAACATTTAGCCTTTCTTGTTATTCTGTATCAGCAGGGATGATTCAGTGTGCAGGAAACCGTTTTTTTTTTTTGGTTGATATCTGTATAGTTGTTTTTTATCCCAGATCAACAGAGACTGATAACAGAACAATATGTGATAGTTGTTCATGCTTCTGAATCTGGACACTTTTTAATTAAGTACTGAAAATGACTGTTCTGAGCAAAAAGCTATGGGGATGATAAAAGGTCTAATTAGTTTCTGACATGGGATGTAACAAAGGTACTCATAGAGAAATGCAGCATTGGGCATAAAGATCCAAGGGAAATAAATATATAAAGTCCTGTTAAGAACTAATATGTTAAGGCCTATTAAGTCCATCTTAATAAGAAACAGAAGGTGAGGTAAGAGTAGGTGGAGAATCTTTTTTCACTGTTTTATTGGTTTTTGCAAGGCTTACTTCTCTTGCTTCTGTAGTAAAGCTAGGAAAATAAGCCCCACAAAACTCTTCACCTGTTCAGTTCACAACAGCGTGGCAGTCGGAAAGCACAAGGTTAAAATAACTTCTTGTTAGTCATAAAGTGACATATTTTACCACCTGCTTTGTGCTCCATAGTTACTCACTCTGTCAGATTCTTCACAGAGCACAGCAGAGGTGGCAGGATTAGACCCCAAATTTGAATGACAACCTTATGCTGTTTGGCTGCAGTGTTATGGTTTAAATGGAAGCTGGTTCATTTGCTATTCTTTCATTCCACATCAAAAACTTTTGCATAAAAACCTGTTTGTTATGAGACAGGATAATTAAACTGTCTACTTTAATTCAAGGTGGTAATTGAAAGGAGTATCATGTACATGACTAGTTATGGAGGAGAAGGGGTCTGTAGATAGTGGCCAAATTGGTGCGGCACTAAGGTCATCTGTCGAATGCAGCTTGGCAGAAGTTGGAGGAGTTCCTCTGCAGTACATGTGCTTTGCCTGCTAGAGCTCTAGAGGACTTAATACCTGCTAGATTCCTAAAATAAAACACAGAAGACCATTTCATGTTTTCAGTGAATATAATGAAAAATATCACTGGGTATATCTCCCCTAAGTCTTTTGTAAAATCTACCCTTCCTGTCTTAGAGTTTCTATCACTCAATCATTTTCTGACTTCAACAAAAAATGTATTTAGTACCACCAAGCTCTGTGGGGATATTCTGAATGCACAGTCAAAAACATTATTTTTTTTCCTGTTTCTCACACAAACATTGCTTTTGTGAAGCACATTATATAAAGGACCTGCACAAGAGAAAAACACGGGACATTATGGTCCAAATTTTTCCTCACTCCAGCCACTTGCAGTCCAATTACCTCTTTTGTCTCAGAGGCAGACTTTTTTGTCTCTAGCAGCAGACTAGTCATGGTACGGGGCATGGCAGATGTGCAGGGCAGGGGGCATTCGGGATTTCTCCCATCTTAGACAGAAACTAGCTTAAAAATCCTTCATTACGAAGAAGAGATTGGAGCAGAGTGCTAGTGCTGGGATTTGGGTGGTCCACAGAAATCACTACAAAGACACAAAGAAATCTTGACTATGCAAGACATTTGTCTGTAAAAAAGAACTATGTTGGACTTGCTTTTAAGCTCTCAGTGGTTTTTTTTTGTTTGTTTGTTTGTTTTTGCGTGTGTGTGAATTTTACCCTGTGGGATATCATCTTTCCTTCCTACTTAGACACAGACTTGATGCTTGGCGATAACTGTGTCTGCTGCAGGGATTGGGCTCAGAGTGGGTTCCATACGTTAAGAATACAGAATGCATGAGAGGCATAAAGCTCTGAGCTCTGTATTTACATCCGAATCAGCCAGGCTCCTGCTGGTTATACTGTGATGGAAGAGAAGTTGCACACATGGAACTTGACTCTTGTTCCCATTGAAGTCAATGTGCTTTCATTCCAAGAAGAAACTGTTTTGTTTTTCCTTTCGACGTTGGAAAAAAATGTCTCTCCTGCTTGGAACCCACTGAAGCATTGTCAGAGATTTTTTCCATTTAGTGCAATTTCTGCTTCCACTTTTTGAAGCTTTTGCTTGTTTTCTTGAAATTATTATTGGCATTGCTAGAAGTAATACAGACAGCAGTAGAGGGAAGGGGTGCGTGTTAATTTTTAAAGAGCCTGGCATGATTTGATTTGGCTGGCAAAATGGCAAGGGTACCTTTCTAAATCACTAAAGACATCAGACAAAAAACAATTTCTGTAACTTTGGCTAGAGCTGCAGAGAATGTTGCTGTGAGTTCAGGGCTGCTTTTATGGCACTATAAAATCATGGCTCTTCTACAAAAATAAGTTTCTGAAACAGTATGGTTTCACTGAATGCTGCCTGTAATTTTTGTGTGGCAAAACCCCAACACATCCTTAGGAAGCTGTATGTTTGTTTGCCTTTTTATTAACAAGCTGTTGGCTAAATAAAGTTCCATTGTTGAATGACTAAGCCAGGCAAATATTTTGATGCAGACGTACAACAGTTCCTCTTAAAGGCTGTAAAAGAAACATCTGGCCAGATGACTGAACACCGTTTGTAGAAGGGGATTTCTGGGCTGAATGGTCAAGGACTCGAACCAACTCTTGCACAATGACCACAGGCACCTGCCAGTGTGACCTGCCCCCTGCTTGCTCATTGCATGGGTGATGCTCTTTCTGAGGGACACGTGTTTTGTGCATAGCCTGTTGCTCTCTTTCCCTGCAGCTCCCTTTTTATCCCGTTACACGTGTCTGCGTACGCTGTGCACACAACAGGATGTCAGGGCGGGTGTGCAGCCATAACCTAGTGCCCTCAGTTAGGCAATAAATCAATTCCTTAGGCTACTCTTAAAAATTCCTCTGGTATTTATTGTTTCACGCTAGACAACTTAGTCAACTGTTTGCCAGTTTTTAAGATGTCTGTAATGCTGTTTGGAGATGCCTTTCAACCCCTCCAGCATAGGCTGCAGCTTAAAGGAAAAGGAGCTCAGGCTGATGATTCAAGGTCCGAATTCCTGCTTTGCTCGTTTGAGATGGATTCGCTGCCACTGCAGGGAAGTGAGGATGGGGAGAGGTGCTCGCAGCCCTGCCTGGCAATGACCCTTTCAGGGAATGGGCCTCAGATGCCGCTGTGGAGCCCATGCAGCACAGATCTCTCACCGCTCTCCTGCACGGGCACCAGGCACCCTGCGCTGCTCTGGGTCTTCACCCTGAGCGTGATAGACCAGGCTCAGGGGGTGGAATCCCCTCACCTGCACAGCCGCCTGCAGCAGTTCGGAGCACAGTTGCACAATGCACAATTGTGAAGGCATCGTGGCTCAAGTCTCCAGGACAGAGCTCAAGCAGAGCAGAAGCTCTTACTAACAGCTTTCCTCAAGTGCAAAGTAGGAAGAAGGCAGTTTTGCAAAAATGTTCAGGTTTAATGTTATTCTGCAGCGAGGCCAGACAGTCAAAAGTGAAACAAAGCAACGAAGCAAAGAAAGCCAAGAAACAAATTGCTTGCTCCTAAGGAGACTTCCAGTTCTTGGAACATTTGGTGAGCTAAAAGTAGTTGTCCTTGTACTCACTGTAAGGTAATGATAAATGAGTGGTTAAAATAAAAATTAATAGGGTGAAACTTTCACTTAAATAGTTCTGTAATGACTGGACAGATCATAAACATCTTCCTCTGGCCGAAAACGTGGTATGGATTAGCCTGGGGTGTGACTTTTTGAAGCAGGAACTTATCAGTACCTCCATGTACGTCCCCTTTTCCCTTGCGTGCTTACGAACACAGCTGATTAGCCAGCGTTGCCTTACAGGGCTTTCTAATACTTACAAAATACTTAGTCACGCAAAATAACGATTTCTTTCTGAATCCCAGACAAAACAAATTAAGATTCTTAGCACCTGTGCAAATTTGTGAGTGGATAAATTAAGGAGGAGGAAAAAGCAAACTCGAATCCTGATTTTGCAAAGCCAGTGTTAAGCTGTGCTGTTTCCAGCCTGCTGCTACTGTCCAGCTCTTGTGGAAAAGCAGCAGCTGCTGTGTTCCATTGCCGGGATCTTTCCTGGAATGTGCTTTATGATTTAAATCACTTCTTTGGGTAGAGAAAATCAGATCTGTAATTCAGCGACAGCCGTTTACATTGACTTGACACCAAGAAATAAAAGCAATTGTAAAGGATCACTGCAAGCATAGAAAAGAGTAAGTCGGACTAACATGAAGCTACCAATAGCAAAATAGAAGAGAGAGGTGTGAATCACTGCTTCAGAACGTACAAAGCACGCACGGGGTTATTTTGTATGCTTAAAAGTGAAGGCAAATTTGAAAAATGTAGAGCTGTTTTTATAACATGCAGTAATTATAGATCTGAAATAGTCCCTTATATCAGATCACAGCATTCAGGTGCTGTGTGGGCATTTCAAGCAAGGGGCTGACTGTTACGGTATAAAATCCTTTTGCCTTTTTTGGCTGCAGGAGCCATGCTTCCAAACTTGGAACAAAGGCAATAAGAGGGTCAGAGCACACGGCCTGATGTTCGTGACTTTGTGCCATGCGCTTTTAGCGGTGTGTGGCACGGCTGGTGGGTAGCCTTTTATTTTTGCTTTTTCCCTCCCCCTAAATCAGATTACCTAACAGTTAATCTGTTTTGTTGATGTGCTCAGGGAGGGGGCTGAGCGACTGCAGCTCATTCAGGAACAGATTCTAGAGGGAGAGGGAAAAAAAAGAAAAAAAGAAAAAAAAAGCGCTTTTGAAAGCAAGCTGTTTCAACCAAACATTTTCCTTTTAGTGATTTGCGGGATTAAATTTCAGGCTGTTGCCTATGGAACTTGACATTAACAACCAACGCATCCATCACATTAGCTTTTCTCCTCAGCTTTCCTCTTGGAAAAAAGCAGAGCTATAGTTTTTCACCATCAGCCTACCTAGGCAGCTTCTATAATTGTGACCACCTTTATGCATCTTTTTTTTAAATATTAAACAAAACGTTGGTGATTTAATTCACAAATCCATTTACACTCTCCCACCCCCACCCCCTTTTTTCTATTCGGCGTATGCAGAACAGTTCTGAAATAAGCTGATCTAAATTACTTTTAACCTACTGTGGTTTTAGACAAATAATTATTATTTCTCAGTGTAACAATGCATAATCAAATAATGTAGCAAGCCCAATACAACTGATTTCCCCTTAAACTAGAGGGAGGTGGGAATATGTTTTTTGTTGCTTTGACAGTGTTTGTGGTAGTGTCTTTCTTTTGCTTCAGTCCTTTAGTCTCTAGATCTTTATATGACTCCCGAATAACAGTTTATGTAGTGCTTAATACTTTGTATGATGTCTGAATAGTGAAGCGTCTTGCAGTCATCTTTCTTTTCATGACATAAAGGGAAGCAGGGAAGACCTAAGTCTAATTAGAGTGAATCAATCTGCCTTGTGCATGCTGCTCAGAGGCTTTGCTATTTCTTATCCACATTACTGTCGCAGCTGAGGAGCACTTTGCAAGGGCACCCTAATGTGGACCAGAGTGCTTTATCTGTACAGATTACTGCAGTGTAATTCATACAGGGTGAATCCAGACTGCATGCAGCTCCATTTGCACAAAGCCTCTTCACAAGGGTAAAAAAAAATGTGTTAGCTCACATTTAGCAGCTGCCAGGAGATAAAAGTCTAATGAAATTAAGAAAATGCGTAGGTTTCACAGGTTGCATTTGGCGTTATGAAGTAGCTGAGCAATAATCAGAGCTCAGTAATAAACATTAAAACCACATATATTATACATTTTCTAGAATTGTATTTCACATTAATTTGTGTGTTAAATGGTGTAAGTTTATGTTTTGACATTGCAAAGACAAGATTTCATCTGGTACAGGCAGGATTGAACTAATGTCTAACCCGCCCCGCAACGACTTAGAGGACAAGCCAGGGACTGGACCATCTTGCTGGGATAGCAGGAAACCTCAGTATGGAGTCACAGGGTCGTGTGTGTGTATCTTGTTCAGGTAGGTTGTGTTTGCATAGCTGGACCTGCTAAACTTGTCAAGGCTCCTATATGCAAGTGGACTGTCTTATTATATGACTATGTTGCCACTATCTGTGTCTTTTTGCCCAGGGAGAGTGTGAAAGCTGCATGATACCTCTCATCATGCTATTTAGAAGATCTGGAAGGTAACAGTTTGGCAGGTGACATGTGGCCTTTTAAATGGGTTCAGTGCTGTGAAGTGCTGGGGCAGGCTGTGATTCTGGTGGTGAAGGAGGGGGCATATTGTGCACATACAGCTGTGACGGCTGCAGGGATTTTCCAGGGCTGTGAATAATTGGGGAGCTGCTGTAATCAGGCAAGAGTCTCTTTGGCACAGTGACTCCTTGGACTGCCATGTTCATTAAGTCTCTGTCCAGGTCAGCATGTGTCATTGGCAAGGGTCCAGGGTGGAGGGAAACCTCATACAGCCCTAGCCCTCGCCCTCTTCTGAAATCCTGTCCAAGCAAAAGCAGCTGCTGGGGCCCACAGGTTTCAGACAAAAACTTTATTCCACTTTGAAGCCCAGCATCAGTCTACCTTGGCCCAGTTCCATTAAAAAAAAATGAAAAAAAATTTGAAGATGAACTATCTGAAGGTCATGTAGTATGTATGTACTTTTTATTTACTTAAGTAATTATTTTTAACTGGTGAGTTTCTACAACTACAATTTGTTTTCTGTTTCATCTTTAAAACGAGGAAATGCTGAGAGTCTTGTATAATTCAAGGCCAGATTCCCCTGAAAGACTTAATATTACATACATGAACTGCTATGCAGTTTAATAAACAAGGGACAAGGGAAAGGGCAGCATTTCCTGTGATCTAGATGTCTCATTAATACATATGGATATTTGTAGCCAAGTAAGGAACACTGCCTGTACTCAACACTGAAGTGTATTTGAATGAGAAACAAGGTAGGGAACTGGTAAAATACATCAGTGGCCAACCACATTATCGTAGTGTAACAGTCCTCTATTCCTGAACACAAGAAAACTTTATCAAACCTCTGAAACCTCTGGGGAGTCACTTTCTGAGTCATTAGTAGTGGTATGAGAATTTCAAAACTGGATGTTTTAACTTATTTTGCTCCAGATGAGTATTATGTATTAATAACTACAGAAACTATTACCTACAGCCTGGCAACATGCGCCTTAATTTCAGCCAACATTGTAGGCTCCCACTTAAAAGCAATATGAGAAGTTCAGTTCCATCTGTGGTAGTTCCTTCCCAAGATGTTGATGAAATGGAGAGCTCTGAAAGCTTTAGGTTGTTGTAATCAAAGCTCCAGTGAACCAGACTTTGTTGCAAGTTAAGGAGATGCTAATCTGAAGTAACGTCATTGATCCACAGAAATTACTTTGCATCGTTTGGCCCAGGTGTCTTTTTTTTTTTCACTCCACAGCTAAATCCGAGCTGGAAATAACCCCAGCAAAACCCACCAGAGACCGATCTTCAGCGTGGCGCCTGAACCGCTTGCTTTCTCTGAGGCCCCTGGTGCACTTCAGTGTTTTGGTAGCAGCCAGGCGAGCTCTGTGTAGGGGCTGTGGTGGCTGTTGCTCCCTTGCATGGCCTCGAGTTTCCAGGCAGCAATGCAGCTCGCTGGGCCCCGGTGTAACCACCCTGAGCACTTCCACAGGGCTCGCGAGAGCCGCTTTCCCTGGACTCGCTGGCAGAGCTGCCGTCACGTCTGCTTTAGAAACTGCCCACCATTCTATGAGACAGAAGGATGTCTGAAGAAATTAGGCAGAGTGTTAACTAACGGGTAGCTTAATTTTTTTGTGTGTGATTTTGTCCCTGATTCCAGAGAGCTGTGAATCTCTGCACATGCTAGGAATGAAAAAAATAATAGACTGGCATGGATTTCAAACGTCTGGGTCAGCGTGGCTGAGCAAGATAATTGCCTGGTGACCTCCCTTTGGATCCTTCACAAAGTCTGTCTTTTCAGCAATGCGTCTGACCTTTGCTTAAGGATAATAAAGAAGTCCATTCTGCTCCTTTCTCTCGCTCCATGAAAACAAATAGGTCGTTGCCTAGTGTGGTCATTCTTCCCAAAAGGCTTTTGGTAATCATTTTTCGAGTAAGTTATACTTAGATGAACAGCCTTGTGGGGTAAGGAGCAGCCTTTGGTGTGTGGAGCAATGAGTTCTCCAGTGTCTCGCTGATTTTATTGGTTGAAACTGCATGGATTGCATTTCAGGAGATTCATCTTTTTTTTTTGTTTGATGGTTAATTTTAAGCCAAAGTAGTCTAAGAGTGAGGTCACTTGTCCAAATGAACCGGATGGTTCCCATTTATTGTTACTTAAGTTAGCAAGGTACCAGTAGAGAATGACTAATTTATCTTTTTTGACTGTAGCATGAGCCTTGAGATAGCTAACTTGTTGTTAGCAACCCAACTGAGGTTAATTCCATCTTGTGATTTTAGATCAGACTGCTCATTGATTGTGATGGGCGCATGCCTAAGGACCCTTCTCTCAGTTCCTGGGTGCTGACTCAGCTGAACTGAGGCATCCTATATTCAGAGTATTAAGTTTAAACTGTTTTTTTCTTCTCTCTCCTGTAAAGGTTAAATTGCCATACCCAGGTTGTGAGATGAAACTCTCAAACGACTTCTAATCTACAGAAACGTCTAAGGAAAAATGCATTATTTAGATTGTTTTTTCCTTTTTTTTATTTGTTAAAGTACATTGCGACTAAATATTTTTAGGAGCTACCAAGCTACTATGATGTCTGTAAGTGCTGAAACTAGTAACTGAGAGAATAATATAAAAATAGCATTGAAAAGGACCTCAAAAAGTCATCTAGGACATCTCTTTACTTCAAGGCAGGAGCAACTATAACTCCTTTGTTTTCATAGGGCACAAAAATTTGATCCATATCTTTATTAAAATGAGTGTTCTTACTGGTACTCATTCTGAACAGGCATAAACACATTTTACAATACAGCAAGATTTTAAAAGGCATTTCTTTTAGTAAGTTTTGCTGTGTTTTGTTCACAGGTGGGACAAATACTATCGGGGACTGCAGCATCCTGTGCATGGGAATCCATCTTATGTTGTTGTCAGTAACCTGACAGTGCTTCATATAGCAAGAGTAGTTTGTGACTAGGGAGAAACAGAGGACTAAAAGGATTTGCTATTAAATGTGAAGCCTTTGTCAATATATTTTGTTGCTCTCTTGAATCTGTCAGAAGAATATTGAAAACAGAAAAAGTCTGGATGAGCGACCATTTCCTTCTATTTCTAATCTTTTTCTTACTTCTAGTTCCTGGAAGTGGCTGTCTGGGTCTAAATGTTTGGTGTGTATTTTTGGAGTAGAAGGTCCCTGTTCATTGACTTTTAATGAACTAACCTCTTAGAGTGCCAGACTCACCTTCTGGGAGAATCTTTATTCCAAGTGTAGCTTCACATAGCTGCAGCTTTGCTGTAGCTTCTTGCCTAAATTCCTTCAGACTCTCTGGTATTTCTCTCTCTCTCATATCTGAAGTTTCTTCATTTTTTGTCTTAAATAGTACCAAATTTGCTGAACTGCTGCCCTTGAATTGCTTCAGGACTTGGTGAACAGAAACAAAAAGAGAAGTGAGAGTGAAATTATTCAGATTCAACCTTAACATGAGCAAGTGGCATTTTCAGGGACTGCCTTAAATATCACAAACGTCCAGAAAATTACAAAAATTATGGAACTGAAACACGAAAACCATGCTGAACTTCAGCAAAATGAGACCTATTAGCAGAACAGAGAGTATGGTAGCAGTGCTGCTCTTCCATGGCACCAAAGAGATTTAAGCACTGAAGAGACAGCAACTGTTTTCCTTTCTAGGAACTTTGGCTCCTGATACAGGCACAGCTTCAATAGGAAAGATATTGCACACTCCTTTTCTGCTGCCTTTTCTTTATATCATTGTTTCCATGCCCAGGCTATCTTCTTGTGGCAGAGGAAATAGTTTTATTTATTTTGTTTCTAACCTTTGCTTAGTAATAGTCTTGAGAACCTATGTGTAAAGATAACTTCACGAGAGATGTTCTAAAAGTTTGCAAAGGGAAATGCCTGAAATAAAATTCTTTGATGATATTTTCACTGAAGGAAATTACTCTAACCACTCTAAATGTTATAGATAGTATTTTTAAGAAACACAAGATTTTCTTCCTCTAAATGTAGTATATACCAATAGAAACATTCAGTTGTGTATGTATCCTAGTGCAGTCAGATCTATTTCGCAGCTTAAATTATTTGTTTTCTTAAGTCTGTATTTCCAGTGAGAATGCTTGAAAGGTCGAGAAGCCAATAAGCATGAGAAAGATTAATTCCTTTATATTGCTCAACCTTGAATCATAGATCTTTATAAGGGTGATATAAAAATAATGGTATCTTTAAGGAAATACAGAGATGTAATGTCTGAAGGGCCCATCGGAGCTGTAATACTTTTTCACATCATGCCCACGTATGTTTGACAGCGAAAAAAGGATACACTGAGCAGATAAAGAGGATTTCTTTATCTGGAATCAGAAAGTTCTTCAATAATTATATCTCCTTTTAAGCAACTTTTAGAAATCCCTGAAATGATTGCAGAGTTGTTTTAGCTAGGGTATATATCTGCCGATGGTTCATTTGGACACTGCATTTAATACGACATTTCATGAAACCTGCAATTCTCCTTTGCTGATGAGCACAACCGTTTAAGTACTGGGACGCAGTATAGCATTTTAAGAAAATGTTTTGCTCTTACACCTGGCAGGGTGTTTGGGGCCTTATTCCCTTTCTCCAGGATGTCTGTAACTTCTATACTAATCAATGGGAATTGCTCACATCCTGTGCTGAGAAAATAAGACCTGTATGCAATTTTATTAAAACTTGTTATCTGAAGAGCAGCATGTAAATGAAAATATACAGCTTTTTCTGTGATGGCAGATGCCTTTTCTTCTCTTACATGTACCTCAATGGAAAACTGGACCCGGCTTAGGTATCTGCAGATAGATTTAAATTTAAGCTGCATAAATTGGATGTTTGGCCTTACATAAGACCAGTCCTGCATTGTTTTAAGTGAATGGGAGATTTGACCTTCATTTGGCTGAGGGCAGAGTTGGCATTGCATAGAAAAGGCAAATGGAAGTACATACCTTTCCTCAGTGATTATAATGTGGAAAAGTAAGGTGTATAAGGCATTTGTTCTTACATATGTTACTTTTATGTATTTATATTACACCGAAGATTTTTCTAAAGACCTTCTGTGGCCAGGCTCTACATAAATTTCATAAACCTAAGCTCCCAGAGTGTAATTGTTTCTGTATGTTGCATTAGAAAGCTTGCCAAAGAACTTGTACACGTGAAATCGGAAGGGAGAAACACTGTACCTCTATAGAAATGTAAATATTTTTTCTCTGAGGCATTTAGACTTTCACATGTTGTTGAGGTTGTTTCTCTTTTTTTTTTCCCTGGGAAGGCCTGCACATTCAAAGCGCTTTCAGGCTGCATGTGTAGTTGTAGCTGAGAGTGGGTGTATCTTGCAGAGCTTGAGGTTTGACTAACGCTGCCAACTATTTCTGGGTTCACACGGTTCACTCGTTTAGTTCAAGCCTGAAAAAAACACTTTTCCTATGTTTCACTGGTGGTGTTTTTCCTCTTTTCAGTTTGTTTTTATTAGTTTTGTTTCACACTTTAACTGAGGGTTTCAGCTCTCTGCCTGGAGCTGGAGCATCGTGTTTGCTCCCCGAGTCAAAGGAGCAGGTCTGCAACAAACACGGAGACATCTTTAGTGAGGCTGCTGGATTTGGACAACAATGTCTGGTGAGCTTTAGTTCCTGTCAAATAATCCCGTCTCAACACTCAGTAAATCTCAGGAAATCCAAATGCAAAGGGGAGTTGCAGTTGCCATGGCAGATATCAGCAACTGTATTAAATCAACACACATACACACACTCTATGGGGAAAATAGTATTTTGTCAAATTTTGTTCTTGTTTTGGCTGAACATTTTTGAAATTAGACCGCATAACTTCAGCACCCCTAAGTGTCAAAGCTGTGGAAAAGTTGGGGTTTGCATTTAACAGATGGCAGAATGATTTTTAGATTTTGTAATCTGACTTATGTACCACAAATAGACACGTTTCAATCTGTTTCTGCACTCCTCTTGAGTGGGTTATTCAACTCCAAGTATGTGTTCCAACAAAAGCAACAAAATACCGAACAGTTAGGCATTAGGGGATGGAGAACTTATCACTGACCACAATCATCTGTTCCTCTGTTTAGTCTCATCACAGTTCAAAAAATTGTGCTTTATTTCTGCTCTGAGAAGTCTGCCTTAAAACTTCCAGTATTGGTTTGCATTAGGCCTTTTCCCAAGCAGGCAAATGCTTGGGAAACTAAACTTTGCTCAACTTTATTTTTTCCCCGTGAGCATGCGCATGCTGTAATCAAGTCACCTCTCTGTCTGACACGCTCAACTGCCAGCGTTCTCTGGGGCTCCATTCAGGAGATGTTTTCTCTGCAGCTGTGAACAGTTGCCTTATTCCTATGTGCCTCTCAGTTACTCTTTGCTTCTGCTCCCCGTTTCCTGTTTATAAATCCCAGTCTGCTATTAGTTTCTCTGCCACGAGGTTACCCTTGGCCTTCATCATGATGTGGCGCTTGTTTGTTTGGCTCTGCTGCCAGAATAGCTGCTCTCTGGGTTTTACACACTCTTTCTCTGCTTTTTCTTTTCCTTTTCTCGTGGTTTGGCTTACTAACCTCTAGAAACAGGGTCTTACTTATAGCTGTGTGCCGTGGTGTTAGAAAATAGGGGGATCTGTGGCTGCTTTCCTCTGCCACCCGGTCTACTTTAGATTGGAAAAAATAAGTCTGGAGGGAAAAGCAGCATTTTTAGGTGGCTTGTCCTCAGGTATGTTTCTTTTTCAGTCTGTCTTACAAGGTAACCCAAGATGTTACTGAATTTTGTCTTTAGAAAACCCTGACGCCATAGTTAAAAATGGAGTTTGTTGCTTGCCAGACGTTCTCGGTGATGTATGGAGAGGACTTAGAAGTTTTATTTTGCTCTAGGATATTTTCTCTCTTTTGCTTCTTATATTCTCTTGAGCTATGTTCTTAAAAACAATGTTAACCTGGTTTGCACTAGTTTGCAGTGCAAATTAAAATATATCAACTCTAAATTAAATTTTAGTTAAGCTTATGCTTGCTTATAACGTAGGGGAAAAATAACATTTATTTTCTGCTTGTATTTTTCTTTTTACATTATACATTTTAAGTGTCCTTTATCCTAAGGGATTGTGTGGTCAGCTGGAGAATTGGAAACTAATGATGTTAGCAAGACTAATGAAGTAAAACTTGATTCCTTAAGAAAGGAGGTGCACAATATGTTTTCTGAGGCTGAAGAATATATTTTTGCCCTGACCTGTGTCATATTTTACTAGTTTTTACCTTTCTCAGTTCAGCATGTGAGTCAGATCCCATTTTCAGTGACTTTTAACAATATTACCTAAAAAAAAAAAAAAAAAAAAGAAGAAGGTTAAAAAAAAAAAAGTCATTGTAGCCTTTCTTAAGGATGGAAAGTTTTCTTTATAAGGCTCTCAAGGAAACAAAGATCTCCCCAGAAAAAGCAAGAGTTTATATTGCTGTTTGTATCTGAGGTAAAATGAAGTAAACCATATCCCTCTCTGTTTGGAGGTGTTTGCTTGATTTCTGTTTATTTAATTCAGGTCCTCCCTCCATTCTTTGCTGACCATAAACAGAGACTATAAATGTTCCTCTATAGTTGGTTTATGGCCTTGATAGTGCTGGGGGAAGTGGAGAAGCTGCCATTGCTGCATTGCTTAGTTATTTTTCCTAATGATTTTGTTACCACCAATAAATTAAGTGCCTGGCATTTACACTAAGGATAATGATTGGAGACTTTTTCTTCCCAAGGAAGTCTGTCCTTTAGATGGTAGCAACATAACTAGGTTATGGCAGACATGCCACTGTTAATCAAGCCTAACCATTCCCTATATGGAAAAGCATGTTCAAAGGTATGGAACAGCTTCCATATGAGGAGTGGCTGGGGAGGTCCGGGCTTAGTCTGCTTGGAAACGACATGACTTATGGCACATATTGTAGAGATCTACAAAACTTCAGTTCCCATAAAAATACAGTGGCACTGAAGATGTTCAGCAATTTCTGGAGCCAAAGCCCCAGTGATGCTGTGCCTGGGATCTGGTTTGTTTGCCCTTTGTTTCATTTTTACCACTCGTTTCCTCGTTTTCTTTCTCTTACTCAGTTTTCACTTGCTGCTGTCCTCAGTTATTTTGATTCCCTATGCACAGAGCGATAAAAGCAGTTGGTGTTTATACAGCTCTGGGGAAGCTTTTTCTGAGTAAGAAAAACAGAAATCCCTGGAAGCCAGAGTAGCAAGTCCTGCGATTGCTGCTGTGAACCTGCCTCTTGCAGGGCACACTAAGGCTGACATCAAGCAGTAGGCCAGGTCTTGAGGTAAAACTGCTGCCTGCTGAAGGCAGGAGGTGCTGGGAGAGGTGGGCGGGAGTGGGACAGGAGGGCTCCTGATAGGAGGGACAGGAGAAGACCAGGGCCAGAGCAGTGCTGGTGCCTGGCAGAGGCCTTTGGGCACCTTCCAGCAGCTCCTGAATGCTGGAAAAGCTTTGAAGTGGCTCCACCCTGTGCTGGGAACGGTCTAGCTCAAGGTGTGGGGACTGGCAGTGAGAATAGGTGATTTGGCTCTTCTGCGCCTCATCTGTTCCCTACAATGGAAGAGTTTGCAGCAACTCTTGTGAATGAGGCATCCTGGGTGTTTCCTGCTGTGTTTAAAAGTGTTTGAAATAGCATTTTCAGAATCAGATATTTTAGTTAAAATGAGATTTTTGTATACATCTCTCTCTTTTTTTTAATGTCTTAGTTCTTAATGCTATTTGGCTCTCTTGGGTGAAATATTGTTTATTTTGCATATGCCACTAATAGATATTGTCTACTATCTTCTTTGAATTTATAAGTAAACGAGCAGGATTTATCACTACATTGAGAAATCACTAATATCTCTGAATGTAGATGAAAACCTGTCATTGATCTACATAATGATGGCTGCATATTTTCCTGTGGCTCATCTCATGCTTATTTCATACTTTTGACTGTGTTCTCAATATTCTTTGTTCATAAACTGTATAATAGTTTGCAAAATGCACGCAGAAATGTGACTCTTATTAGCAGCGCATGGTTCCATGTAAGCAAATAGCAGGACCAGGGCTCTGTGCTCCCCAGTGATTCAAGTGCAACCTGCTACCACATTTCTCTCCTGTATTCTGTGTAAGTGTCCCGATTACCCTGACACGGGCTCCCCTGGGGAAGTATCTGCAGTCTGAGGGGAGGAGGGCTAAAGCGGGGGGGACATGGGGGCAAACTCAGCGTGCTGTGTGCCTGGCAGGCAGGATAACAGCAGCCTCTCTGCGAAGCGTCTCCCACTCTCGCTGCATTCCTCGTGCCCAGCGGAGGAAATGACATCTCAGGCAGGGCTGTCCTGAACCCTGCCCTGCTTTTACTGCTTGCTGTCCAAGGGAAATGTGCAGCTCCAGCCATTCTGCCTTTCATCCTTCCTCTTTGCATGTGCTGCTGGGGACATGGCTAGAAATGAGGTGCAATCTTATCAGCAGTCTACCTTGACCAAGTTATTCAACACGTGCACCCTGTTTTCCCCATTTCTAAATGGAAATACACTTAGCCTAGCTTTGCATTGCGCAGGACTTCTTAGGATGCTATTTAAGATGTAGTTCCTTGCCATAATTCCACTGGAGACAGCAAAGCAGCTCTTGCTTGCCTGGTGGGTGTGTTTTGCTGCAGTTCTGGAAGGGTTGTATTTTACTAATAAATGATCCCTGTAGCATATTTCACTGTGAGTTGGAGCATATTCTAGCTGTAAGGCCCACATGAAGGATTCCTCTTGGCCACCTTGTAAAAGATAAAATCCTAAAGCATTGCAGGCTCACAGAAATTAAATTCCAGAATCAGGAGTTTACAGCAAGTGGAGTATGTCATTAAAGATACATAGTGTTTAGAAGACGCTATGGGAGATTTCTAGAGAGGCCTTCTGTACACACAGTTTGCAGTTAGAATGAAGTACTTTCCCAACTATGAGAGCAAAACCTGTGCAGATATTTGTAGCCTGGGTTGGGGTCCGAGGAAACCTTTCAGAGAAGTGCCCGTTTTCTGTAGCTGGGCATAAGTAAATGTCAACAGTTTGGTTCATTAGAGTTGGTTAGTTCAGCAGATTGACAGGATGGGAACCAAGCCCAGGGAAAATGCAACTGTTCTGCTGAGTCTGGGTGTGTGAGATTTGTAGCATTTGGGTTTTGCTGTTTTTTTTTTCTTTTTTCTTTTGCTGCAGTTTCTGCATACAATTAGGGGAAGTCAATATATTCTGAGCTCTTACAGCCTTGGCAAGATCAACATTGATTACAAAAACATGAACAGAAATTTCTTTGTCCCTAAGCAGTAATAAACAGTGGCTGAGACTGCTTTTTGCTGGAAAGATCACAGCCAGAAGCGTCTCGCCTCTGCCTGGCTTTAGCACCGAAAGAAATTAACTGGCTGCAGCTCTGCTGGAAGTTATTGCTGTGCACTTAGTGACCAAACACAAAACTTGCCTATCAGTTACTTGCAATCCTGTAGCCGGTCATTAATATCCATTGAGCTCTTTACGGGTCACTTAATTATCCATTTAGAAAGTTCCGTTTCTGTGACCAAAAATGATTCAAGGAAATAAAATTGTCTGAAAAGAGATGAATCATTTGCATAGAAGTTTTTTTTTTTTTTTTCTTCATTTAAAAGCAGGGAAGAGGAATTGCTTGAAGGAAGAGGCATTGCCCAGCTCTCCAGTGGTTGCTGCATTTGCCGTATAAGGGAACCTGATTTACAGTTAAATATTTTGGAAGATGGGCAGGGGACCAAGGAGAACACTAACAGTGCCAAGAAGCAACTGGAAAGGAGAGAGAGAGGAGATGAGTTAAGGGAAACCTCTCTCTGCTTTTCAACCAAGAGAAGGAAAATGAAGTGGAAACAGAGGAAGGTGAGGGGAGAAAAAAAATGGAAGCAGCTATGTCACTGCAAAGCAAGGGCTCTGGAGTCAAAAAGGAAAAAAAATATGTATGCTAAAAATGTATGTTCTGGTAGCTTCAACACTTCAATGTGCACAGAAGCACGTATCTGCCCTGCCTGGGCCCTCAAAATGTTAGAGGCGGGAGCTGTTTCTGCCACCAATCCCCTCCTGTTTGTCACTAGCCGCAGACACAGCTGTGCTTGATCCTCTGCAGCTCAGAGGGGCTTCTGGGCTTACCTGGACCTCTCGCCTTGTTCCCTAATAGTTTCACTGTCTGTGGCTGGCCTTAATCTCTCACCTACCCAGAGGAAGATCCAACTTTCAGTTCCCAGTTAGGAATATAAAATCTAGTCTGCAGGTTGAGAGCAAAGGTCCATCTAGCCAGGGATTGTGTTTCTGATAAAGGCTAGGGCAGGAGGGTCAGAACAGGTGAACAGTCATCCACCTCCAGAATGATTCCTTCAGCCTCCGGGAATTTTTGTTTCCCAGGTATCTTCTGTATTCAGCACTTCTTTGGTGCTGTAGAACACAAATATCCTATCTTTTAACCTTTTGTTTTACGTATGAGGTCTTTTCCACATATTTTGTAACAACTATTTTTCCTTATGAGCCTTTGGTGGAGAACCCAAGTTGAATCCTGTAAAGAATCTGATCTCTGGCCGCTCATATCTCTTATGAAACCTCATTAGAAATCGGTGTCCTTTCTTGTCCTCTGGCACTGAGACATTTCTTATGCAGGAGACTGCAGATCAGTTTGTAGTCATTTTGCCTATGATACATGATGTATTGACTAGATTTTACTATTACTTACAATATACTGCTGTTGTCTTTGCCAGTTTGGTCTGTAGTCTCATTTGCAGATATTTCAATTTAAGATCAATGCAGTGCATGTCACATAAAGAATGGTTGCGGCAGGGAACAGTCATCTTGCCCAGTTTGGTTTCTTGCATATAACTTCACAGTTGGCCTATGCAGACTCCAGGCCATTTAAATATTTTTAAATTATGTTATGCTGCTGCTTCTCTTGAATGGGAGAGCTCAAAAATCAATTGCTGCAAAATAGCACTTTGGCAAATATACTTTTTCATTTCACAAAGAGTGTTTATTTGTGAAGGGTAAACTTAAAGAACAGGCTTCGTCTGATATTCTAGCCAGTTGTGATAGTACCATAAAGGGTAAGTATTTCGTTTAGCACAGCAACTAGGATTGAACTCTCTTT
Source organism: Crypturellus tataupa (assembly GCA_034781795.1). Taxonomy (NCBI): domain Eukaryota; kingdom Metazoa; phylum Chordata; class Aves; order Tinamiformes; family Tinamidae; genus Crypturellus; species Crypturellus tataupa. Next base: position 1,115,301 of record JAWLRI010001009.1, read on the forward strand.
GGTTGGTCTTAAAGACCTTGTACCCTTGTTGCAACTGTGCAAATGATGCAACAAAACAATTTGCATAGTATTACAATTCAGTTGAAATGCCACCTGATTAAACTTTATACTATTGCCTTCATAACTTAATAGCAAATTATATAGTAAAGAAGTAAATAGTAAAGAAGCCCAGCAATTATAGAGGAACAGTATTTTCAAAGAGAAGAAAGAAGAAAAGGTAGCATCTTTTCACAGTCCAGCAAGCCATTCCTAGCTATATCCTTAGACAGCTACAGCACTGTCACCCCCGAGTCCTTTTTTCTTCACTACGGATTTTTCTGCCAAGTTACTGTTTGGACAAAAAAAAAACAGATTCAGTTCTTTAAAACATAACATCCGCATTGTGCTCCCGTTTGGCCATGAAGGCTGCACACGTTGCAGACCATGCTGTAAACGCCCTGGCACAGAGGCGTGCAGCAGCGGGGGCTGCAGGCACAAGGCTTAGCCTCGCACAGCTCTCCGGCCTCTCGTGTTTCACACGCTGCTCTTTTCTCCAAGAGGCAGGCGTTACCCAAATTGCTTCCTAAAATTGAAATTATTCCTTCAAGAGGCAAAGGACTGATTGGTAAGGTTCTGTGGCACCGTTCTGTGAAGCTTCTGTTCTTGGCTTCCAGCAAAAAAGAGATACTCAACTGGACGCTGTCTGATTTCATCAGGGCAACTTCTGAACTTCAAAATACTTCTGGAGCTTGTCACATGGCATGCTTAAATCCAACAGGGAAATACTCTAGTGCCTGATTTTGATATACAACATAAGAAAAATCCGTCCTTATATCTTGAAAGGAAGTCTGTATATCTCCCAAATTGGAATTCTACTCAAATAATTCAATTAATTATTTCTCTAACTGAATCCTAGCTGTTGCCAAGCAGCAAGAATTAAATCTTGCCTTCTAAAATGTGCTAGGAACACATCACCTTTTAGAGCCTCAATCAAAAATCAACAAAGCTTTAAAGCAGCAGCCTGCTATGACAGGGCCTGACTGCTAATTCCTAAAGAAAGGGACCATCTTCAGTATCATCCTTGAAGCACCCAGAGCAGACTCAGCCTGTGGTCAGGGTGGAAAAATGTCTTTTTCGTCTGCCTTCAGTTTTTCAATGCTTTTTTTTTTCCCCTAAAGGTGAGATCTGTTCATTCACTTAGTAATAAAAACCACCGTTATAGAACTGAAGTCCTTTTTATCCCTTATCCCAGGCATATAGATCATTAAACTGGGAAAAGTTTACTGCTCACCATAGCAAGCTTCCAAGTGTATTTCCACAGCCAAGAACTGAGCAGAGGAGGAAGATTTGGAGATCATCAAGGGGAGGTCAAGCATTTACCTTCAATAGCACATCTTGCTATTGAAAATAATCTCTCCAACTTCATTGCTACTTCTCAGCTTTGTCTTCCACCACCACATGCAGGTGGCAAAAGAGAGCTTGAGTGAGCTACAGGCTGAGCATCTCTCCCGACTCCACACTCCCTCCTGTCTTTAGTCAGCATAAAATGGGGCTCCTTGTGCAGGTTAGGGTGAGGAAGAGTTGTGTAATGCACAGCGGAAGGTATGGTGCCCAGGTGATTCACTAGACTATGGTGTATTAGTTCCTTGGAGGTAAACAAAGCGGCCACAGCTTGGTAGGGCTGTTGTGACACTAGCCCCTGGGTTGCCTGCTTGTCCCTGCAGTCAGAAAACAGCCTGAGCCGCTGGGCAGCTTTTGAGCATCGCCACTGCCAAGCCAGCGCAGCACAGGCCTCCTGAATGCCCACCAACGCAATGCCAGGGCATAAAATACTGCTGTGCATCTTTCCAAATATTGGCAGCGCAGCACAGAGCTGTGCTCCAGCCAGGAATATTTTAATGCTTCAGCAATTAAAATGGCTTAAGTCATCCCAAATGCCTGCAAATTCTACCTTGCCATTTTGTTATTGGTACATAAGGAGAAACCATTGATGTGTTAAGTGTTTTCTAAGCCAAAGAAGAAGAAAATCCGTTCACTTCAGCTTGCATACCTTTGATTTATGAATCTTCATCCTGACAACTACTAAAAAAAATCATGTCATACTCTACATTAATCATGGCCAGAAAAAGAAAAGGAACGTGTTAGGTAATGGGCTACCACAAAGTGTAGTTACCTTTGTGGGTGTATGTACTGAAAGGCATCGTATGCACTTAACTCTTAAGGGAGGTATCTGTACACGTTAACAGATATTTTTTGACCCGGTGAAACAAATATATACTTAGATATAGGACTCTTATCATTGAGGTCTGGTTACTTCTCTCTTTTTTTTTTTTTTTTTTTCATTTGTGTAGTTTTGCTGTGCTTTGGTACTCTCCATGTATTATCAGATACAGTAACAGAGGAAACATAGGCATTTTGTTATATAAAAGAGAAAAAGGGAGTAAATTAATTTCTCGCTTTTTCTTTTTCCTTCCTACTATTAGCATATTTGAGATTAAAACCTTAGCCTGGTGATTACTTAAGTAAGATTCATTGTGGCATGTTGGCGAAATGATAGTAAACTAAAAGAAGCTTAAAAAAGAAAATCATCCTCATTAATATTTGTTGCCAACTTTTTTCCAAGAATGCTTTATTAAAAATGGTAATTAGCTTGCAGTTGGACTATATTAAGTATTTGAGTAAATAGAAGCCACTGTTTTCCACTTGCAATTGCTCAGTCTTTTCATTTACCTTTCTAAACACAATTGTATTTAGTGTATGTACACCACAAAGTATTTATTTTAGTATCTTGTTGTTTACAAAGTATCTTAAAAGGCTCCTGGTCAAAGGTTGCAGCAGAACATGCTGCCAGCGAGAGGTGGAGAGGCCAGAACAGAGAAGGGACACGCGTTTGGCTGTGGTCCCCTTCGAACCCCTCAGGCAGCCACCAAGAGCTGCAGACAAGAGAGTTGTGCTGGGCTCGATCACAATGTACAGGTGAGGAAGAACAAGGAGGAGGTTAGGCTGAAGCAGGACATTGCAAGTTCTTTTCTCCCTCTTATTCCTTTAGTAGAGAAATACAAAGAAGACTGGGCGTTCTTATGAGGTGCCAAGGATTAGATGTTAAGTATCCTTACTTTATTATTATATAAATATTAATTACACAAATAAATATGATTCACAGTTTACAACGTGTCATATTTGGCCTGTGTCCATTATATACAGTTGCTCAAAATATATGCTAAGCTATATTTAGTTGAATAGTAGCATAATTAAACCGTTAACATATATTTTTTTTCCACTATATATTTTTTTAATCTGTCTCATTTGTATCGGTTTCAGGCTATGTCATGTTCCAGGTAATATTACAGATTCTCTTAGATATCCATACTGGGCAAGCGAGTGGGTGAAAATTATAGTTTTTTGAGTAGAGTTGATGAAATTCATCTCGATATTTTTTGTGCTGTGGGATTTTTCCCTTTGAGTGATTTTTCCCCTTTTTAGCAGTGGGTGAAGCAATTGATTATGTTTTCTTACTTAGAGAGAATTTTAAGCTTTTATTTTTCTTACAATTGGAAGAAGAACCAAGTAAGGCATGTGAACAGTTGGAAAACAGAAGCAGTGCTCCAGACCACTTGTCTTATTGATTACAGGAAAATTACTGGTATGGTGCATGATCAGTGCCTTTCCCAGCTGCTTTGAAACTTGGCAAACTCTCCCTGGACTGTTAGGGTAATATTTGAATTAGCGTGGAATAAACAGGTTTCAGAAGTGTTGCAATGGTAGATGTATTTTGGCTGCTTAGGGTGGGCTCTTATTAGACTAAAGCAAAAGGGAAATAGATTAAATTGGTTCATACTTAATAGGCAAGTATCGATAGGTTAAAGCTACAGAAAACTAAACTTCTTCTAACCTGGTCAAATCAGTGATTTTGCACTTCATTGACTGGCTTATTCAAAATCAGGGAAATGTTACGATGCAAAGTCTCATGAGAGGAGAATGGAGCAATTCCCAATTCTGCTCCAAGTCTTGAGAGAGAAGAGTTCAGGTCCCAGCTTTGCAGCTGATTCCTCATATGAGGAGATACAGTCTGTCACAGCTGTCTGTGGCACCCCTGCATTTCTGCAGGGATTACACCAATAACTTCTGGATAGGTCTCAACAGTACTGGAAAACTGTGTTTTTCTCAATCCAGGAAACATGTTTTACTTATCTCACCAATGTTAGTGTACAGAAAGCGTGTAAGTGTATAAGATTAGTGTGTAAATGGTTCTAGCATCAACAAATTTGTCAGCCTTACCTCTTGATGAAAGTAGACAGAAAAAAAGGACTGCCTTTTTCACCATACCATGTATTCTTGCCATTTTCTTATGTGGCAGTCACCATTCTTACTTTATTTTTCTTTCTTCCTCTTGTATTACAGGTCTAGAAGATGTTGTAGCAATAATGATTCCTGAACCCAAAGGGAAAGAGATAGTGAGCCTCCTGGAGAGGAACATCACTGTGATGATGTACATAACGATCGGGACGCGTAACCTGCAGAAGTACGTGAGCCGGACCTCCGTGGTGTTCGTCTCCATCTCCTTCATTGTGCTGATGATCATCTCCCTGGCATGGCTGGTGTTCTATTATATCCAGCGATTCCGCTATGCAAATGCCAGAGACAGGAATCAGGTGAGCAGTGCTCCAGTGGATGTCTATCTTTCTGAAATAATCTCCATAGGACTCAAATCAAAATAAGTTTTAAAGTAACGTTTGGGGAAAACATGAATGTGTGACAAGAAAGAAAAGAAGAGTGAAAAGACTGGAGATCTTGAAATGCCAATATCTTAGAAAAACCAAGACTTCTTGGCAAGGTAGATGATACTCACAAAAAAAAAAAAAAGAAAGAGTAAATAAGTAGTGCATATATTATGGCTTTATTTCTCTATGTAAAATACACAAAAAATAACCAGAAAGATGATAATGTTTCTTAGCAAAAATATTCCGATAGTACATATAGCCAACTGATACAGAAATGTATACAAATTAATGATTTTAAGACTTAAATGATGACTACAAAACAGTGAGGTGTGAGGTAAGTGAACATATGTGTGCAAAACAAGAATTCAATGTAAATGAAAAGAGAAAGAAAAGCATAGGATATGTTTTCATTTTAAAGCTTATCTTGAAGGGTCCTGAGTTTGAAAGGGGAATAGTTGCCCCTGTACATTTGACAGCAATCCCTGAACACGTAACTGTTGTAATGCTGGACAATATTATAAAGTGTTGCTTCCTTTTCAACATCTTATTGGAGTGAAGGAAACCTGTATCGCTGCACAGCACCCAACTGCATTGTGTGGGGCTGGGAAGTCTTGCAGTGGGTCATAATTCTGATGGCTCCTGGATCTGTAAAGATACAGTGTGCATCTTTATAGTAGTTTAGCTGTGATTAATAGCTATAATGATAATAAATTTAATCTTCTCTTGTCTGGATGCAACTATCTTAGCATGAGTAGCATTTGGAAGGTAGAATTCTACTGCACCATTAGAATTTCGTTCTAATGGTGCAGTAGAAAATGTTTTGGGTATGTGACAACTGAGGAGATAAATAACCATTTTATTGCAGGAAAAATAAACATGCAGAGATGTTTCTGTATCCTTAATAAATTACTGTCTGGGAGGGGTTGCCTTGCTTGAAAAGTTAAAACTGACTGTTAATGATCTTTTTTTTTGTAGAGAAAATACTGCACACTCTCTACTTAGTTTATAGGGATCCCTTACCCATCACTGAAATTCAGACATCATCGGTGTTAGACACCAGCTGCTGTGTATTTACAGATAGAAAAAAATATATTTTGCTTTTAAATATACAGCATGAGGTCTTGAATAGTAAGAATGTAACTATGCCAGCTATTAGCACATCACTGGCAGCACTTTTGCTGTGGTGATTTTTAGATGCTTTGGCTGCAGAAGCATGCGTGTGCCTAATTTATGTAAGTGACTACCATAAGCATGCTTTCAATCAAGTAATTATACAAGCAGATTAGCAGTGTAAATATATATATGCACAAGCACAAAACCCAGCAAAATAAGAAGCTTACTTCAGGTAATACACTGTAGTTTAGAACTGCTAGGTTCTTCTGTTCAAGGAGATTTTCTTTCCCTAGTTTGAATGAGACTTGTGTGTGTACAAGCAATTGTCCTGTGCAGAGGTTTGAATAACCCTGTTCTTAATGTTAGTTCTGTTCTCAAGCAGCATAGGAGAACAAAGCTCAAAAGAAATTATTTATCATTAATTTTTTTGCCTTGATAACATTATGGAGCTAACTCTAATTTCCTTATGTACTTGCTTCACCTTGGTCTGCCTGACTTTTGTTCTAATCTGTTTATTAGCTCCTACTTTTGAGAAATATTAGTCATATGTATGGACAAAGCTTGACCAGCTGTGTTCATGTTTATCTTTTTTAGTCTTGGCTATGGAATATAGCAATTTAGGTATGTAGGTGGCTGTCAGAAGAACTCACTGTGCTCTTTCTAGGAGGGTTTTCTCCGTTTCCCCTAAAGTCCTGCTTGTTTCTTTGTTGACACATTTTTTGCATGTAGTGGAGGGATAGAATCACAAAGTTATCCGTTACAATGCTGGATATATGTTACTGTCCTGATAAGCACAAGAGAAATGGTTTGTGTTACTTTGCTGACATATAATTTAGAACACTTTTTTTGTCATTGTGCTCAGAAGCTTTTGCCAGTATCCCCTGCATGTGAGTCTGTCTGCATGAAGTACTGTGCTTCCTTGTTGGAAGGCCGTGTGTGTGTTTTAAGTGCCTTCACTGCTGGCAGGCTTTAGGAGAGATGTTTTCTTTCGTTTGTATTTGATGTATTCCAGATAAACTTTATCTGAGGGGTAAAGTTGAAATGTTTGGATAAACAGAGCTTCAGATGGAGAGGGAGCCAGCTGGCCAATTTAGAGAAAGTGCCATTGGTTCCTATCCTGGAGTGCAATAAAATCCAACTGTGTGAACTGGCTGCCATGCTCTCTAAGTGCTAAAAACTGTGACTTATTTATTAGAATTTAGTTAAAAAGAGAGTTTAGTTAAACTTGTTTTGACATCTAAATCCCACACTTTTAAAACAAGGGCTTAACCTACACTTACCTTTGTTAACCTCTGCCATGCATATCCTTCCAGGGCCAGCTGATAAGCCAGGTTGTCAGTAGGCGCAGCTCAGCCTGTGTGCAGAAGCAGCCCTCGAGGCAGAAGTCTGGGCATCATCCTCCCAGCACCCCAGCCCTCAGGGAGCAGCTGGCCCTTGTTGTGCTCTCACACTGGGATCACTTCCCAGGATGCTCCAATAACATAAAACCTGGACATAAACCTTGCAGGATAGCTGAAACCAAAAACAGTCATCTCGCTGACCGTTAAGACACAAGCACTTACAATTATTTCTCTTACACAACATTTACTGTCTTTTACTTCCTCAGGAAGTGACAAACGGTGTTTTCCACACTACTGTCTTTTGTTTTTAACTCTTATCACCATCTTCACAAGACCATTGCATCTGATACCCATAACTCTTTCCAGTCCAATACTGAATGTCACGGCCTCACTAAGAAGATTATGGGATTTATGATTACCAATCTCTATGCCTTGTTTTAAACCCCTAAACTGTTGTAATGCTTCTTAGCTCTTAGGGGCATTCATTGATTAGTGATAGCATGAATTTCATTCAAATAGAGGAATCTTTTGAAAGAATGACTTTAGGATATTCTTATTTTTTCAAAAGCTAAATATTTCTAATTTCTATTTAAATCACGAACTTGTCTATTTAAGATGGATCAGAAAAAGCAAACATGAAAACAAGCAGATCAAAGTTGTACATGAGTCTTTAATCTTGCCCTTTCCCCTTGAAGATTGTGCAAAAAAGAGCTGAGACATTTCATTAGTTTAAGTAATAATAACGATAAAAAGGAATCAAAAGGAATTCCTGAAACAGGACATAATGGCTCTTGTATTGCTGTATGCTATCAGCCTGTCTTTGATTTACGTTAAAGAAACAAATAGCTGGCAAGAAATGTTTCCAACTCTTTCCTGATCCCTTTATTCAAGGGAGATTGTGAGAAAAATGTACCACAGATAAGATGTTGTGTAAGTACAAGACCTCTCCCACATGTAATAATTAGTTATAGTTGAAAGCTTACATGTAAGTCTCTCATGATAGCCAGGATCTTTCTCCTAAGATAGGTATGAATTTCCTCCCTGATTTTAGTATTGTATTCATTTTGCCACTCCTCTTTGTCTTTCTAATCCAATAAATTAAATTTAGTAATTTTGATGGAATCAGAGGAAGAAAGTGGTAATTTCTTAATCGTATCTGTTTGATGATTAGGTCTCAATTTACAGGCTACGTCCAGCTTCTTCCCAGTTTTGGCTTCAAGCTCTTGCCTCTCCAGCTGGAATCCCTTCCCACTGACAGGGCTCTTTGAACTCAGTCACATTCAGTATTCCAGGCCTGCTGCAAGTTGAATGTCTTCTGAGTCACCAGCGCTCCTCCATCTCCCTCCTGACATCACTTAGCTCCTAGCAGCACATACTGTAACCGCTGTGGTGGATGGGGAGGGGAGTTGAAGAAAAGAGATTAAGATATTTACTAATTGAAAATTAGGATTTAATAAGAGCTACATAAGCTGCTGTAAAAACTGTAAGAATGTCTCAGAGTAGGTGTTACAACCTGATCCTGTGTAGGAAAGACATTAACAAATTGGAGGGAGCCCAGAGGAAGGCGCCCAACATGGTTTGGGGCAGCAGCACATGATGTAGGAGGGCAGGTGGATGGAGCTTGGTTTGTTATCCAGGAGAAGTGGAAGCCGCAGGGTGTCTTACTGCAACATTCAGCTGTTTCAGAGCTTGACTGAGGCTCTGCTGCGAAGTACACAGAGACGGGAAAGAGTAGTGTCCACAGGCTGCACCAAGGGAAATTTGTATCTGTTTGGATATTAAAAAAGAATTCACTCTAGGAGTAGTGAAATCCTGGAACAGGTTATACAGAGAGACTGTGAAATCTCTGCTCCTGGAGATATTCAGATATTCAGAACTCGAGACAGCATGAGTTGCCCTGGCCTTGAGTAGGGGACCGGAGTACCAGACCATTCAAAGTCCTTTCTAGCCTGCGCTTCTGTCTCCCAATTGCCTCACTGTTGGGTTAGCAGCAAGTCCTTGATGATACAGGCACAAGCACAGGAGCATGAGGTGCAAAGGTGGCTTTGCTGAGCAGTGTTTCTATCCCAGACTGCTCCCAGCCTCCTGCAAGAAGCAAGCATCTCCAGCTTTAGCTTTTGAGAACAGGGTGTTTTGCTTCAGGCTGTTACTGCTTACTCTAATCCTGAGTGGCTGTGATGCTGCCAGCACAGTAACAGTGTCCTGGAAATATGGGAGAACAGTCAGGAATGTCACACGGTGAGCAATTCACGGTCCACTGGAGAGAGAGATGGAAAGGAAAAGAAAAGGCAAATGATTTTGTGGGCATAGGATGTGACAGCAGGACTATATAGCGCTTTCCCTGGAAGAACCTGCAGATGCTTTAACCTCATTTTTATACCTTGTGGTACTCCTGTTAAGTAGACAAGGAAAAGAGAGAGGAAGATTTGTATTTTTCCGTTGTCAAACACAATTTCAGCACTAAAGTTTGGGGATCATGAACTGGTTCTGTAACAATATAAGAAGAGAAACCATATATCCTGAGAGAAGAGTTCACTTTTCTTACCAGCCCAGGCCTCATTTAAGAATGTATTTTTTAGCAAGTATAATTTAAAAAAGGAAGAAGGAGGATATCCAAATAATTAATGTGTATGTTGATACTCACCTGAAGAGTAAAAATGCCGTAGTGTAGCATCATGGCAAGCCTATGTATAGTCTACTCGAACTGCATTATAATTGCTCTGCCTCATCAGTCACAGGTTACCAAAAAACCTAGAGTACTGAGTGCTTTTTCTTAACAAAAGCATGCTGCTTCCAACATTGATCTGACTGACCTCATCTGTTTACATTTATGCAGCATTTCCCTTTTTCATGTACAAGTTACTTCAGATTATTAAGTCTTGGGAAAGAAAGGTGATGATTTCTGCGTGAAGAGACACTCATTGCTTAAGAGCAAATTTTATATTACAGCGCCGTCTTGGAGATGCTGCAAAGAAAGCAATCAGCAAGCTGCAAGTCAGAACAATCAGGAAAGGTGATAAGGTAATTTTTCAAATTACTCATTATGAAATGCGTCCGTGCACCAAGGAGTCCTTCAGAGCACCTAAACGGAGGCAGAAAAGAAATTATGACTGTTTTCTAAGCTAGTAGGTGTCCTCCAGGCAGGGGACAAATGCTGGTAAGCAATTTGTGGATGGAATGGAGCAGCAGAAAGAGGTAAAATTATACAAAGATGCAGAAAGTCCTGAAAGTAGAGATATGCTGACTAAATCTGCACGCCTCACCGGGCAAGCTTCCAATTGGATGCATGTTGAAAGTCTGGCTTGCGTATACAATGTACCTCAGTGACCTTTCTACTTTGACACGTAGACTCTTGTGTGAAGAGATTAGCTGACAAAGTCAGAGAATGAAAATGATAAATGTTCTCTTTCCCCTAGGAAACTGAGCCAGACTTTGATAACTGTGCTGTTTGCATTGAAGGCTACAAGCCCAATGATGTTGTCAGAATCTTACCTTGCAGGTAAGTTAACCTGAAGGTTAGAGGCATTTTTAGCTCTGATATTCTGCCTACCTGTCCTGATAGGTTCTCTTCTTTGAATATCACTTTAATGAGATGACCCGAGAGCTCTGTGGGGATTGGCAGGGTGATTGTTTCACTGTACTTGCAAACTCTGTTCTGTAAAGATACCTGGAATGTCTCTTCCTTCCTTTCTCATAGGAAAACAATATTAATGAGGTTGAGAGCCATTTACACTGAGAACCAGAGTTTACCATGATAGTCAGAAATTTTGTCTGCTTTGAATTTTTAGCTAAATCATGCTGAATTTTCTGGTAACAAGAACAGTTATCTGTCTTCTTAAGATAGTAGTGCCAAAACCCTTTAGTGTGAACAGTTATGTATCTATACATAAGACTTTGTAGCTCAAGACTGCAGGCTGCCCTGTCTGGTTATATGATAAAGTCTTCTATAGGATTTTTAAACTAAAGAGCTTAATTCTTCTATTCTTCCAGCTGTTTTTATACCAGTTTAGTATAACTGACTTAGAAGACTACTCCTGTATTCCAGGCAAGCACTGGGCACAACAGTCATAGGCCCAGAGCAATCTATCCACTCACCATGGAGCCTCTTCTGATATACTGTGATACGACCAGATGCTGGAAAAGGGATGACATCTATCAGAAAAACAACCAAATCCACAGATATGCTGAGTAGAAACAGGAAAGCCAAAAAAAAGAATGACAGACTACTTTTTTTTTCTTGCTTTGATGAAAGCAGTACCAGGCATGTTGGGACATGTTGCTGACAAGACCTTTTATGGTTGTTTCTCTTTTCTTTCCCCTTCACATGTATGTCCTGTGATGTAACACAGGAGCACAGCTTCTTGCCACCCATAACAGCTGTATTCTTCTCTCTGTGCCATTGTATTGTCACACGTGGAGTGTTAACTAATGTGGGATTTCTCTAGGGAGATCACTTTCTTCAGAAACTGCTAATTGGGAATGCTAATTCTCTTAAAAAAGCACAAGTGTTCGACACAGAAACAAGAATCTCAAGTGCTGTATGCTATGGAGAGCATAGATTGTTGTTAGGGAGTTTTTCCTTCCGCTTCAGACATGTTCACTGGTTTGAGAAACTGAAATGTTTGTTTCTTTTCTGACTGTGTTGTTCCCTAGAAGATATTCGAATGTTGCAGGCTATCCACTTCTATTCATTCCTGTGACTCATTAAATCTGTTTTCTGCTGTCACTAAATGGCAAACAGAAAAACAACAGATTCATCATAAATTTGACCTGCCGTGTACCCCCCAAAGACAAACTGCATATTGCATACCAATTCTTTTTCTAGAAACAGATGCAAATGCATTTTCTGTATGAAGCAGAAACACAGAAAACTGAGAAATTATAAGAAAATACTAGTTTGGTTTGACATCAAGCCCATTTCTATAGAAACTTAAGAAAGTCTGGGAATTTTGCACTAGTCCATCTGACAGACTAAACTGACAAAGGTTTTAGAAGAAAGCTGTACAGTAACAGAAACAATACAGGTAAGCTATTGCATTCACTTGTGGCTTGCTTCATAAATTAATGAGTCTCCAGTTAGACTTTGTTATGCACAGTCTGAAGTAAAGCACAGTGAATAGGAAACACACAGTTAGCAGGTGATGTGCAGTATTTGGCTGGCTTAAAAGGTCACCTAGAAAATGACTCATGCTAAAAGGTTGCCAGCAGCAGCTCTGTCTTGTAAAATACCCACTGCTGGAGCCTAAGAGGTTTTGAATTATAAAAATTAGAACTTCCCTAAGCCATTACTTCACAGACCCTGGCTTTCCCACTATGCAAATTGTGAGGGTAGTAGCTTACACATTCATAACGGTTCAGTGTTCCAAAACAGGAAATAATAGTCACGAGCCTTCCAAACTGTTGTCTGTACAGATTAATTTATCTCTAGCTCTCTGTTAAGTAAGTAGGAGAGCCCTGTATCTTGATAAAGACCTACAGACACTGTATGTGTAAGATGAACATAGACATGCGGTGTAAGTGCATCATACAGAAGTACACACTTCATTAAATCTTTTGTGCATTAAACCAAAGCTCACACCGTGATACCAGAGCTAGCTGACCTTACTTTTTTATCCAGAAGGTGCTCAAGATGCAGGATTTTTTCCCTGCAAAGCCAAGCATTCCCCAGGGACTGCACACAAGACTGCTTTGTATTGCAGGTAGGATTGGGAATACCATTGCTTGCAGATGCACTCTATAGAAAGTCGACATATAGTGTGAGATTTCTCTTTAGGGCTACTAGAGCTACTACTTAGAAATTGGTACAAAAATCCACTGACCTACATTTTAGTGGATGAAGTCTGAAGCCATAGCTAGATGTTTCTTAGTACGTATGGCTTTACCCCAGATATTCTCTTTTGCTGTTTGCAGAGGATGAGTACTGGGATAGCCTGTTGTTGTGTATCTCATGCTGGAGACTATGAGGAGAATTCCAACTAACTTATACTTTCTTCCTTTCCATCTTCTTAAGAAGCCAACTCCCACAGCTGAGTATATTGAGTTTCACTCTACAGAGTTTATAAATTAAGTAAATACATACTGACACTGACATTGCATTTGGTGATGAACTAAGTGTTGGCTTACTGTTAGTTTTATATTTAATATAGCAAGCATCACTGAATTTTATCTTTGAGGACACTGGCACAGCGTCAAATGCAACCAAGCTGATTGTTCCCAGAATGGCACCTCTTGTCACAACCCTAGTTCCTTCTTGTCCTCCATCTCTTGTGTTGTCTTATCTGAAACATCTTTGAAGAAGTTACTGGTACTGCTGCATCTTTTGTCTGCCTTTTCATAAACTTTTATTTATCTTGCTGTCCAGGATCACCTGCCACACAAAGTGGCAAGACGGTTCTTTCAACCTCATCTTGGCTAAGAACTTTTTCATTCTTCATTATCTCCTTTTCTGGTTGTTCCATTTCTATTAACAATAAATGCCCTTTCTGACCCCTTTCCAGCTCACATCTCTCCCCTGAACCTTCAGGCCATTAGCAATTGTGAGTTCATAGACTGCTCCACTTTTTTCTTCTTTTTGTTAGTCTCCATGAAAATCTTGCCACCACCATACTACATCTTCCTCAAAAACAGACAATATTATCTTGCTCAAATGCCCAACCTCCATGTTGGATACAAACATGCTACTAGGTCTCTCACCGGGCCTCTTGTCACTCCCCTGTGATGTCTACCTCAGGCCACTGCTTCTTTTACTCAAGGTCCCTGGGAATGGGACTTTCTTTCAGTTTTTGCCTCCTTTTGGAAGCCTTTGTCTTGTATGAAGACTGTTAGAACACACTTCCTCTCTTCTCTCCATCCTTTCTCCAAACTGATCAATTGCAGTTCTTCTGAGAAACTTTTCAGGCAACCCAAATCAACAGTTTTGCGTGCGTACAGTTGAACCCAACAGCAAAAACATTTTTTCTAGCTATGACATTTATTGTCAAAGTCAGGATCCAAGCTTGTGTTTGAAACATCTTTCAGTAGCCTTCCTATAGGGATCACTTCTGAACTCATCCATGCTGCCTTTACCATCTCCTTCCTTGTAAAACTTGCATGAACCAGAAGCGCAGATGGAGATTTTTATAGGGAGGGATTTTTATAGTTGACCCTGCAAGGTCTTAGCTTTTGAGCGTGGAATATTGTAGTTGACCTCTCATTTTGCCTTGTTTTGGCCCTTACTTTTTCTGAATTTAGATGGTAAACTTATTAGTACCTTGGTAAGTTGCCAATTTGTTGAAAGTCATAAGTGTGCATATAATGGTATAGCTAACAGAATAAAAACTTCAAATCCAAATTTACAAAGCTTGGCACCTACCTTATCTGCACAAGATGTTTACATATTCACAAATAGATAATTTGAGCCTTTTAATTATATACTTTGATACAAGTATTTAAAAATACAAATCTTTAATTTAGTAACATTCTTTTTTATAGATTTCCAGCTAATTATCCACATCCTTTGACTGTACATATTAAAACTAAAATTAATAGAGCCATAATACACTACTAAATTCATATTGAAAAGTGCAAAGTAACATGATCTGTCATGTGTTTAAATTACTCAGCATTACCTTTAGAATATTGTTCTTTGAAAACAACTTTAGAAGCAGCTAAATTTCAGATAAATGTCTTTAAAACATGAAAATTCCAAGTCCTGGGTGGTTAGCAAACATTACAAAATGCTGTAGTATAAGACACAGCTTTACTGAGGTTTGCAAAGCTTGAGTTTGAAAACAAAAGAAAATTTTCTAGAAAGTCTACAGTGAAATGGTTTGACAGATGTTGCATACTTTTGATCAGAAACAGATTTTGGCAGTACATTTTTTTCAAGACCATAATAAATATCTCAGTGTACTGATTATTTTGGCCCAACTGTGCTTCAAATGTTTGGTAGTTAAACATATTTGTCCATGAATTTGAGTGAAAAAAAAAAAAAGAAAAAAGAAAAAAAGGAAAACAAATCACTGTCAGGATTTTTGTAGTTATTTTGAATAACTGAAAAGCAAGACACTGGCTTTCAGTACTCTGCATGAATTAACACACTCAAGCAAGGAATTCTGTTGGTGAGAGTTTGAAATATAAAGTTACACAAAGTAACTGTATCATTGTGCTTTCACCTAATCAAAATGGGTGTCTGATGATGCGCCGAGTATGTCCCTACTGAGGTAGAAGGATGGGGGAATTAGGACCGAGACTGAAATTGGAGGTATTGTTTTCTATCCAGTAAAGGCAACTGTTTTTGAAGAGTTGTGAACTTCAGTAGCCTTAGTAAAGTAGTGGCTTAAACTTACACTTCACTTGTGCTAATCATGCTGACATACAGGATCAGGTGAGGCCTGACGAAATTTGGTGTAACAGCCAGCTGATATAATTAGAGCGGGTCAAACTTCCAAGAACACATTTGCCCTTTCCCATAGTTGTGTGAAGTCAGCCCAAGCACGGGAATACTACAGTTCGCCATGTAGCTTTGATTCACAAAGGATCCATTTCTTCTAGAAGGAGGAAGAAAAATATTGAAGTGAAAAGAATCACAGCTTCTGAAATATCACAGAGTTTGGGCTTTGAATTGCTAGCGTTTAGGACTGCAGCCAGCTAGTATGTGGGTTGATATCACTTCAGTAAGAGGCAGGGATACAAATCGATACTGATGAAAGTGCACCTCAGTATTTTCCATCAAGTTGAAAGGTTTTGTGTATCTTGCTAAGTGAGAGCGGCTGCCTCTGGAGCAATGTGACAGGATCCAGCAGCCGACCTAGTAGCTGCACACACACCACTTCGGATTTAAAATTATGTTGGTACCTTAAGTGATTCTGGCTTTTCCAGAGACAGTGTTTCCTAGTAGAGGCCAGTACGTGGTCAGTTGCATGCCCAGCCCATACGGAGCCCGAGGCCGTGGCTGGCAGCTCGCATGGTGGTTGTGTGTGGTGTGCTGTACGC
Source organism: Crypturellus tataupa (assembly GCA_034781795.1). NCBI lineage: Eukaryota > Metazoa > Chordata > Aves > Tinamiformes > Tinamidae > Crypturellus > Crypturellus tataupa. Next base: position 1,131,427 of record JAWLRI010001009.1, read on the forward strand.
ACCGTACGAATGGGCCCCGGCAGCACAGGGAAGCAGAGGCTGGAGATTGCTCAGATGTCAAAGTTCAACTAGACTGAAACTTGATTTTCAGGCTCTGCCAATCTGAATGTGCAACACCTGTTGCAAGCCTTAGAAAGGAATTAAAGCTCATCCATAACTTGTACCCAAACAAGCAAAACAGTGTTTGTTTGTACCTTTTGGTGCAAAATTGTGTATATTGATCCTCTTATTTCAGTATAAAAATACTCTCTTTCAGTTTTGCTCAAGTTTATAAGATTTTCAGGAAGCCAAGTCTGTTTTCAAAGTCCTACATACCTGTGGGGTCTTTAAAGCTATGAGTATAGTAGATGCCTTCGCTCTGGTTCTTCAGGAGTAGAGTTGGACCAGCACAAAACATCACAAAGAAGTTTCAGAGCACATTGAGGGAAGAGAGCAGGATTATTACATGCAAGATAAATCAATATGGGGCCCATACATATGACTTGCAATTTAAGTAAAAGAGAATGTATGAAGAGAAAGGAGCTTCACCACCTTGTACTGCTCTGCTGCTCTCAACAGCATTTCTTAAATCCCACACTCTGCAGCAGGGACCATTCCTGTAATCTGTAGCATTCGTCCTCTAAAACCACAGTGTAACAGAATATGCTCACAGGAGAAAACGGAGCTGTCAGTCAAGTATGTGTAACAATTGTCTCTGTGCTCAGTCTTGTTTTGTATCTGGCAAAGCTGGACAAGAAGCTTTGCCTGGTGGTCACTAAGTGTGGGAATAGCAACCACCCCTTCAGGTCTAGAAATGTTTGGGAGCTCACTTTGATGGGCGTCTTCTGAAGAGCACAAAAGTAAGAGAGAATGTTTTAAAAACCATCATCATATTCTTTAATTTAAATGAAAAGTGGTGCATACTTGTATTTAACTTTCTTTTCCCTATCCCTGCATCCTTAGAAAGAAAAGGAGACCCCCAATTGTTTCACATTTAAATTATGTGTAATCAGGTTATTCTGTAGTACCATCAAGAAACACTACTGTGATTTGACCTTTTCCAGCAAGATGATGTTGCTTGCTGATGGCCTTTAACATTTAAAGAATATAAGTTTTGCTGCTGCACACCATGTACTTTTTTTTTTCCTGATTCTCTAATTGTGTACATGTCTTCTTTCCCAAACTCAGCTGAGGAGTGGTGTGGTGGGCAAAGGTGCTTTTGTTGCTACAGAAGTCATTGTAAAGTCCTGTCTGCACATGGTCTCGTTATCCTTGCAGAAATCACAAACCACACTGGTTGAAATGCTTTCACTTTACAGAATTTGGAAGAAACTTCTAGTACTAAGAAGAGGTAAATTTTGCTGTGGTAGATTTGAATTAAAAATATCCTGTTTTTCATTGCAGGCATCTTTTTCACAAGTCCTGTGTAGATCCGTGGCTGCTAGACCATCGTACCTGCCCTATGTGTAAAATGAATATCCTAAAAGCTCTAGGGATTCCGGTAAGCAACATGCAGAGCAGTCTAGACAGGGCAGGGAGAAAATACCAACCTTGAGAGGTTATCCCCAATTCTCTGTCTATTCCTTTCCTATGTCTCTTGCCCTGTTATATTGCTTTATTTAGGGGAATACAAGCTGAAATGCCTGTCTCTAGCTCTCTCCCTGCACTGCAATTCAGCGATCAACAAAGAGTGTGGGTATGGGATGGGGCTGAATGTTAGGATTTATGTGTCTGCAGCTGCCTGATTTGCGGAGGTGGGTATTCTTTAATATGTTTTGGTGGGCTTATGTGTTCTTTCAAAGGTGTTTTTTGTGTGTTTTAAATCAGGATTAGGTTTATTTTTAATTATGGTCTCTATTAGTCTCTCAAAGGAGAAGGTCTACAAATAAAATTTTCTGAGATGTGCCAGTCTGGAACAACTAATTGCTCATTTTAGGAAGCCATCTCTCTTCCCTGTCAGATTTCTGTCAAAGTCTATGGGTAGCAATCAGTGTACTCCCAATTCCATTTAGGAACTGTTTTCCCCATACCTAGGCATGTAGTGGACGCCATGATATATAGGAAATTGTTAGATTCTTTGATATTTGGTACATTTGGATGTGATTAGAATCTGCCAAAATGATGTTTTTAGGTTGCATGTTTACATTCAGATAGCACTTCTGGCCTACCATACAGTTTCTAAATACACTTTTCACAAAGATCAGGGTCTTCTCCAGGAAGAAGTGAGTCACTTTCTCACAATATGTAAAGCTAATATGTAAAGCATGTAAACATGATAGGGAAGTTCGATACTGAAGCGTGCTGGTTGGCATGTTAACAGGTCCTATAAATACCCTCCCCAATTACAGGGAGTGTCACACCAGCTTATATATGAAAGAGTTGAATAAGGTAAAATAGATACGCGAACATATTAAGAGCAGTTGCTATGGCCATTCCTCAAATGCAGCGGTTCATTGTCACGGAAGCATGGAAGCCAAACAGCTTGTTGCCAAAGAGGTTTCATAGCAAGTGATAGAATTTGTTTTTATAGAAGCAGGCAGATATGGTAATCAACAGCATAATCTGAGCTAACAACATAAACTGTAAAAAATATTTTAGAGCATTGTAGTTAGGGTCATACCCTATTACACTTGGGCCATTTCTTCCTGCAGTATATTTATCTTGTCTTTGGAATATCAAAAGACCCATTTTTTTATGTCAGTATTTCAGATGTTAGGAAGGGCCAGGACTAAGGCTGTCTCTCCATTCGGCATTGCTGCACCCAACCTTAAATACAGATTTTTTTCCACAGATTCCATGTCTCAGTTCACACATTCACCAGAGAGCAAATGATCCAGTATTTTGACCCCTACTCTCCTTGCCTAGTATACAGTTTCCTGATTTTTTTCTGCAGTCTACAATACCATGCAGTTCCTGCACTCGGTCCAGCGCTCTTGGGTTTCTTGCACCAGCAGAAGAGCTAAGTATTTATTAACATGCTTCTGATGCAGCTTCGTAACTCAGGGATATAGCCAAAACTGGCCCCCACTCTTTGGTGGGCTGCACTGAGCTGGTAAGGTCTTTCCAGAACGGCTAGTGCTATCAGTCCCTGTTCACACGTGGCTCTTGCTGCTGCTGGAGGCTGGGCATGGTGGCACATGCTGACTGTGTTTGGGTATGCTGAGGAAAAGGAAAGCCACGTGCTCAGAGGCCAAGTGTGAAGGTTTTGACTTTATTAAATACAAACCGCTCTGTGGTGGCAAGTGCAGAAGCTAATTGCCAGGAAGAGTGAAGGACCTCACTTTCAATTTCCTCAGCTTTCCCTTTGCACAGTTCCCTGGCTTGTTCCCTCTGCAGTGTGTAGCTGTTGCCTGAAAATGGTATCTCCCTGCTTCCCTCACTAAGAGTTTTCCACTTGGAGTTTCTAGGAAATAATTGTGTGTGATCTTGTAATTAAAGATACTGTTGTAATTGACACAGACAACTGGGTCAAGTTAAGATCTCAGAATCAGCCTTAGTGGTTGGTCTTAAGAGGAAGTGCTTGATTTTTAGTGTTAATGTTCCACTAGCAAAGGATTTATTTTATTAATTTCTGTGAAAATTCCCTGGGTTTCTAAGACAACAAACTGAAAACAAGCCACTCTCTCCATCATTTGGAGAGAGCATGCAGCCTGCCCCTCGGCTAGGACATTGATTTGGATTGCGGAGGCAGAACTGCACGTCGGAGCTTCGCCCCTTGCAGTACTGAGCAGACAATATTCCCCTTGTCAGGGTCCCTCTGGCTGACAGCAAAGGAAACGAGTGTCTGTCTGAGAGTGTCTGGGAGCTTGCAGGTTAAAAAAATCTTATATTGCTGTCAGTTTCTGCTCCCCTTCTGTTTTCTTTGTCTTCTGTTTCTAAAATCTGCCTTAACTCCTGCTTTTCTCTCTCCTACCTCATCCCCCTGTACCTGCTCTCTGCTGCATAAGCCCCCCCACCTAACCCTTATCCTTTTCAACTGCCATCCCCTGTCCCTGCCCAGGTACCCATCCTCTCCTTGGCATAGGGACTTTGTTCTCCACATTGACAGAAAATACGAGTGCGAGTCCTCCTCCTCCTTCTCCTCCACCTCCTTGCCGTGCTTGGGTGCAGGCTGTGGGAAGCAGAGAAGGGGCCATCTGTCTGTCCTGTGTTGTGGATTCTGGTGTCACCACAAGCTTTCCAGTAGCACAGAAAGTCCTGTTCTCTCTTTGGAGAGCGTAGCCACCAGCCCCTGATAAGGCATCGATCCCTATCAGCTCATGCAAACTTATGTTTTCATAATGTAGCCTGCTGTCAGAAGACTGTTGTGGGAAAAGACATTTCCCTGGGAGAAGCTGCAGAGCTCTAGGGCTTCTCAAGGAATGGTGGCAAACGTTTCTGCAAATGCCATTCCCTGACCACAGTCTTCAGTAGTGCCAAACTGTCTTCACTGAAATTTCCATGCACAGAAAAGCAGCCGCAGGCAGGCAGGCTTCTCTAATGGGAAACTTGAGCACAAATTTGCTAAGGTCCTCCCTGTTTTCTATAATGGCAAGAGCAAGGAAATCTTGCCTTAGGCAGGGCTGGAGTAGTTTCTACCAGCTTCATGCTTGTCTTATAACCATAAGATACAGAAGAGCTGGCTTGTGTGACTGTGGATATATTGTGCTATGTTGAGCAGCAAGGTCCAAGATTTTCCAGGAAGTGATTGGTTAAAAAATAGAAAATGTAAGTGTTCGTATGTTAGACTTTCCATTCATTCTGTAACAAAGACTTTAAATATTATCTGCCTTCAAACAAGAATCCCCAGGCTGCAGTGAGGCCGGAATGACTGCCCGGATTTTCACAGTAGCTGAGCACCCTAATAATCCAGCTTTTCACCATGGTGCCCTGCAGCTCCAGACGATTATTAACTAAACATCTATCAGCAAACATTTGGCATAACATTTTCTACTGTTTCTTTGCGGGTGAATCCAGCTCACAGAGTTTACTTCTTTTGGCCATAAGATTTGAAGTGAATTATCTGTGAAAGTGTCTTTTGCTTTCAGCCAGCTACTTTGCTATTGGCATGATCATATCAAATTAAATAATTTCCCTCTGCTTCTCCCTCTTCTCTGCAAATATCTGCTGGATATGCAGACAGCTGCATTTTTGGCAGCAGACTGGATGACTTGAAGCTATTCACCGAGAGCCTTAGCTAGGCCCTCAGAAGTCAATACAAAGACTTCCCTTGACTCTAGTGGAATTGTGCCCTAAAAGCGCTTGCATGCAGGGAGTGAGGGAAACCAATATAATTAAACTTCCCAAGTGTATGTGGGTCATTCTGAGAGTGAAAACTGTAATATATATTTTTTTTTCAATCAGTACTTTATTTCATTAGTTTTATAGTGTGCAGCTTAGTCTTTTTTTTTTTTTTTTTCTTCTCAACTAAAATGACTTGGGAGTGAAGGGATTAATTATATTGAATGATGTGCTTTTCATATCTTTAATGTTTAGTTCAGTTTTCAATTATAATCCCATTTTTAAAGGTTTAAAAGTTAATGATAAAACCCCATTCTAAACAGGGCAAAGGACAGAAAACTGGTCCCTTGGGGAAAAAAAGATTTTTTTTCAGAGTAGAAAAAGAGATTTTTTTTCTTAAAGAGATACTGTTCTCAAAGACAAATTCAATTTAAAAATAAAATTCAGAATGCATTTTTTATTGATGGAAGAAGTGATAGGTTTAACAAGTAATTTTGTGTTCTAGTCCTATAGAAAAATGCTTGCTATTTTGCTTAGGAAAGTACCAGTTTGCTGGATTTCATTATATCCTTGTATAGTTCAATGTACCTTTATCCCATCTCTGAGGAAGGCTTGTAGATTAGATTGGAGCAAGATGATGACAATTCTGGTTTTTATCCTGAACTTTCTTTTGCAGATACAAGTCACTTGAGGATTGTTTTAAAAGCCTTCATTGTGAAAAAAATATTTATGAGGTGGCAACAGTCAGGGAATTTATGGGAAGAAAAGAAAATATGCTACGTTCCTGGTTCTGCAAAACACTCAAGCATATGCTAACTTTCTATGCCTGAAGGCATAGGCAAAGGATTAACTCATGCTTAAAGCTGAAATTGTACTGAAGACCCTTGCTCTATCGAAGTATAAGGAGATGTTTCGCTTAGTTTGTAGGTGCCTTCTGTTGGAGATAGGCACCTAGTGAGATTTTTACAAAAGCCATAGCCAGTGAGACACCTAAGCATAGGAGAAGATCTCTCTAATGTCCACACATGGGACTTCCAGCGTAGCAGCTTGAGCCTCCTCTCCGTGGAGTGGTGAGTGGCAGGAACAGGGTGATTCATACCTCTTACCTTAGGGTGGGATGAGTCACACAGCAAAATTACTTCAGTCCCTTGAAGAGAGAGGAAGCCTAAGTGACTGATTGAAATGAGCCATCTAACCTTTGGATAATAAAGACAAGTGGGAACAACTTATGTTTCTGTGCCTCCCAACATAACAAGCTACCTGCATAACTGCTTAGCCTATTCAACCTTGTCGAGCTTGAAATCAAGTTCAACTTTGCTAAACCTATCTGGTATTTCAGAAGTCTTGCAAACAGTATCCTCATTTCTGAATTTGTCATATTTTTTACAGTATTTTACAACTTCAAAACCCAGTTCCTGAAATAGTTATGGAAACAAATTTTCTTGGAGGGAACTAGACCTGATTCTGTGGTTAAATGGCACAGAAATTTACTGCTGCTCAGAGCTTTGCTCATGGCTGCCACAGATGATTTTGGGGAGTTCCACAGAAATCACTGCTTTGTGAATAAATAGGAGCACCAGACTTGTAACAGGCCTGGAGAGATATGGAGTAGAACCTAGTTTGACTGCTTCAAGTGCTCAGTTTGGACGTAGTCTCACGGGACAAATAATCCTCTCCGCCTTTCAGGGCGCGCTTGGATTCCCAATGCTCTTCCTGCTGCTGAGGATACTGTGCAGAAGGCAGGTACCTCAGCACCCCTCCCAAGCTTGGAGGAAGTCAGACACCTGACTTGAAGAGCTTGGCTCATTCTGTAGTGGTAGCTCTGTTAATTATATAATTAAGATACAGAAGTACCTAATTACGTGGACTGGAGTCCTTCCTTGGTCTTTCTGGATCACAAAGCAAGAAAGACTGTAGACTGAATAAAACTCCTCAGATTCCCTTTAAGGCTTGTTTATTTCTTTTCTCATCATTTTATTTTGCAGAAAATATAGCATTAGCAAAGCCTAGGTCTTTGATGTTAAAATGCATGTCTTCTCTTATCAATAGCTTTAGCTTCTAATCTTGCACCCCACGCACAGATTACCCCACAGCAGTTACCATGAATTCCTGATCCTGAAAACTCTGATATGAACTCTACAAAAACATGGATTTAGGGAAAGCAAAGAATTTGAAGGTAATCATTCCCCTTCAGCTACTGTTTGTGTATACGTTCCTAATCCAACTCAGCAATCTGCCTGTGTTGAGCAGATTATATCAATAAATGAACTACTTTTTTGCACTCTCCTAAAACTTCCGAAAAGTGTAAATAAAGTTAGATATTTGTGACTACACTGTTCATAATAAACACTTGCACTGCATACTATGGGCCATTCCAACAACCAATTCTCTTAGGAGGACTTAAATACATAAATACATAAATATATTAAAAAAACTCAGCAAATTGAAGCAATAAAAGACAAATTCCAAAATTCCTTGGATGTTGCCATTTACAATCCTCATTCAAAAGCAGTCCCAAGGAAATCAAGAGAATGACAATAGCAGCAGTGGGTATAAGGAAAAGAGAAAAAGCTTTACAAAGTGGGAGCAGGTAGATTAAACTCGTCTAACAGAGGAAAGCTCAGATTTCTTCTTTTTCTTCCCATCAGCCAAATGCAGATTGCATAGACGATATACCTCCAGACTTGGAAGCATCCATAGGAGGACCACCAACGAACCAGATAACGGGAGCTAGCGATATAACAGTCAACGAGAGCTCTGTAGCCCTGGATCCCCCGGTCCGGACTGTGGGAGTACTACAAGTCATCCAAGATGTAGACTCTTTTCCCCAGGTTGGGGAGGGTAACTTCACAACAAGCAGTAAGTTCCTCTTTCTGCCAGAACTTGCACTGAAAGAAATGTGTAGAAACCTGAATCACAAACCAATCTTTAATGGGAGAAAATGGCTTTTAAGGGCTTTTTTACTAAAGTGGTCTCCTGACTTTAAATCCAGCAGATATCTACGAGGTAAGTAGATTTAAATACACATGTCATTCTAGTGCAGCACAGACAATTCCAGCCCTGTGTACAAGTCGGTGTATTACTTTATTACTCCAAAGAGAATTCTCTGCCTGGATAGAAAAAGCTGTTTCAGTCAGCCCACTGCAATATGAACTTAAAATCATCTTAGGATGTTTTTTACAGAAAGTTGTCTTATTTACCATGATAGCCTTGATGTATTTCACCAAGATTAAGGTTAAGTAGATTGGTGCATGTTGGTGCGTGTTATTTTCAGCATTGGCCTTGGCCTGCCTTCCTTCACTGCGCAGCAAGTTATCATATAGAAGTTATTTTTACCCACATATCATAAAATAAATAGTAAGCAACACAATCGCTTTCATTGCCTTCAGACGGAAAGAAAAGACCATTGAATTCTGGTTTTGCCTTTATTTTCTTGTGTCAACTGAAGACTGGTTATTTATTCATACTTGAACTTCTCATTTCAGAGAGATTTATTGTCAGAGTTCCTGAACTTGAAAACATGACTTACTGAAACAACACTGTCAATTTGTACTAAAAAGGACAAATATGGATGCTTCCAGGGTGTTTTTTCGTGCTTAGTTCTCACTTCTTCAAGGAGCACTGTTTGACCAAGTAACTCCCAAAATGTCTGCTTCTCTCTCTGTTCCCAAAAATGATGTTTTTTGTTGAAAATCTACTTTGACAGTTTAGAAAAAGCAGTTCTCACCTCTTCCAAGTGAGGATTGTACCAGTCTAAAATTTCTACTTCTAGATAAAATAGCAGATAACCGGGACACATATGTTCAGCATCGGCTTGTGTATAAATATTGCCAAGAGTATTGTAGAAAATCATCAGATATAATTGAAGGTATGTAGAAGAATGTGATAAAATGTAGGTTTGGATATGGAACTTGTGCAATCCATAGAGAATAATTATGTATTTCAAGCACTTTTATATGCTATTTTTGGCCTGGGTGTGAAAAAGAAAGCTAATAGTATGATTTGTAAAAGTGGGAGAGAGATGAAGGGACTAAGTTGAAATGATTCTGCCTGAATCTCCTCACTCATTGGAGAGACTTTATAATCTCATTTTCTCTAATATTGCCAATCTGTTGCAGCATGTTTTTGCTACCTTTTTCTGGCAATAGATGGTGTTTGGCAGCAAAAGAAACTTCTGGAAACACTGGATTTGGTAGCCTTAGGCACTGAATCGTTCGTGTGACCCAGCAGTGGATTTCAGACTAGCTTTTTGGATTATGTTCGGGTTTCAACTTGGATCCTTTTCTGTTCCAAATCCCGCATGCAGCAAGGGGGAAGTGGCAAAGCTGTACAACTCCTTGTAGTCTGAGGCCAGCATGTCAGCCGGTGGGATAAACCTTTCTCAAGCCTCCTTGGATGCTGACAAGGGCTGTTCAAAATAAGATACTACCTCCAGTGATCATTTTTAAATGCATTTGAGGCTGATTAAAGCAGTGGGATTACTTCATGGAACAACAGTGGGCTAGATTAGCTGTACCCATTTGACACTTCTGAAGCCAGTAGCAGCCTGGCAGATACCTGTCCTTGTCCCGCTGGTCTCTACCATGTCCAGGGGCCATGGGTGCCTTTACACCGTTAGCCGCTCAGCATGCTGAGAAGAGCCTGCAGGCTGGTGGCTGGCAGAGCACGAGGGATCCTGCTTTTGATCCCACGATCTTGTCTCACCAAGAAGCACTCTTGGAGCTGTTTGGGTTTGCATTCAGTGATGACAGCAGTGCCAAGACAGCCAGCAAACACAAGAGCTCTGAAACCTCCAGGCTTTTTCCTCCCCTCCAGATTTGTTTCCAGAGTCTGTGGAAGGATCAGTGCCAGGCAGGTTCATTGTTCATTTACCACGTCGGGGGATAGATAACTGGGTGGCAAGCTTGTTCTGAGGTCAGGGAGCTCTGCAGGGCCTGCTCAGTCACTGCATTTTGCTTTTGTTTTCTTCCCCCCTGCCCTTTGATGACTCTGGGCAATAGTCACTAACACGAGGCAATCCTGGGCCCAGATAGCAGTGCCTGTGGGCAAGAGCAAGTGCAGGGCTAGCAGTCTGTCCAGGCACACTGCTGTCTGAGCAGCCAAGTGTGGGGCTCCAACAGGAGCCTGAGGTCAGTCACCTGAAGAGACTGGCCGCAAGGCCTGGGGGAACCGTGCAAGGATTTTGCAAGGGACAGAAAGCAGAGCAGAAGGGAAATGTTTGCACGTGGCCTGAGCCCTGCAAAGGTGGTCAACATCACTGTGACACAGGGGGAGTGTACTAGTGCTCTGCAAGTGTTTTGTAAGGAAAAAGGGGTCTATGGAAAGCTCAGAGGACCCTGGCAGCTTCTAAGTCCTGCTATGTACCTGTCACGGCCCTGTCAGTCACACACAGTCACTCAGGAAACACTGCTTTAGTACTTGCTCTCACCTACCCATGTAAAAATGAATTTTCTTCTGAATTTCTCATTTCAATGTGAGTGTTAGTAGTAGGTGTGCAAGTCTATGTGTTCTTATCATATCCAAAAGTGATGCAATTTGCATTGTGCTTGGGAGCAGAGCCTCTTGGTCCCATTTTGCAGAGGAACTCACAACAAAGAAAGCTTGTTTTGTTGAAGTTAGGGGCTGAGGTCCAACTCTGATGGGAATTTATACTTCCAGCTAATTTATGGTGCTATTGTAGGTGTTCAGGTAACCTGAAAGGTTGAGCCAATCATTTTAAGCAAATTGAGCTCTCAGTCAGTGAGAACATCTAGGGAACCACCATATAGCTGGGATATGAAACCAAGTGGTACCTGAATCAGAGGACATCTGTGGGGTAAGTAACTGGGTCATAGCTGTCATAGAGACAGGACTTTATAAGAATTGTGTCTGCTGTGTTTAGAAATTTATTTCCCTTTTCCAGAATGCTCGCAGTGACACAATGCAGAGCTTGCCGAGTTTGCCCTTTCTGTGAACTAATCTGCCTGGGACTTCACAAGTGATGACGCTCGTTGCTGCTAGGAATCTTTGCTGGAGTTACTAGGTTTTGGCCTCTTCATTTAGCATTAGTGGCAGGAGCATATTCCTAGGCTGAGTCTGTGCTAGACATTTTCTTGTATTTACTGAATCTGTGCAAAATGCCTCCAAGTGCAGTCTTGACGTGGCAGCTGGTGTCCTGGGCCTTTCCCTGCGTCCCCGCTTATCCCTGGCAGGGTTCAATATCCCAGGAGGTAAGGGACTCACCCTCTCCCTTCCACTCTCTTCTGCAATAGTTCTTTCTGCTCGACTGTCGTCGCATCCCTATTGTTTGTTGATTAATTGTTCTGCTATTATTTTCTCATTTGGGGTTTAATTTCATTGCTGCAGAAGTCAGCTGATTCTTTTGATGTTTCCAGTGAGAATTCAAATCCAGATGAGCTCCCACAGTGTGTCTGGAGGGAGGATGTTTCCAGAATGCTGTTCACATTGGATGAAATCCGTTCTCCACTGAAATCTGGTGGCAGAGTTCCCACCTACTTCAGTGGGGCCAGAATTTCATCTCTGGAGCTTGGCCAGTGCTTTCCCTTTATTTCTGCGCATATGCTCAATGAGCATTTCCTCTGCACTCCCTCCCTCTGCCTCCCCGTGCTCCTGAATAGAAAATGTCTTCCCTGGGGCCCTCAGTGATGTTCTGTCACTTAGATGATGAATGGCGGGATGGACTTCGTTCTGCAGCCTTTCCCATGGTTTCTTGCTAAAGCAAGCATCTCCTGTGTGATAGTGCTAAAGAAGGGACCAGCAGTTTCTCTCTGCTGGCTTCTACCAAGACGCAGACTTCATCCAGTCCTCTGGGCATGTCTACAGCCAAAGACTCTTCATTATTTAGTCTTAATGACTGTTCTTTATGATGAGATTTTCTGCAGAATATCTGAATAGCATCTTGAAATATGATAGCTCTGAGTGGCTAAAAATGGATGAAAAACTGGAATAAGAAAAAATAGTAGGTGAAAAAAAATGTGTGAAATGCCTACCTGCTCTTTCCAGCTGAGTTTCCTGCTTTGATCCTATTACTTTTCAGCTCTCCAGAGAGTATGAAAGAAGATATGCTAAGAATCTTTTCCTACAGTAGTGCATCATGATGTTCTGTGCTGCCCAGTTTTTTTAGTAGAGAGTTATACAAAGTGCTGCTGCCATCTTTGGAAATTCCAGAGCAGGTGGAATCTCCTGCTTTAAAGACGTGGTAGAGTGTGAGCTAGCCTGAGGCTTGACTATGGGAAGGAGAAGGGGCTCCAGCCTCTGCTGCTTGGGTGGAATGGAAGATGGTTTTGATTTGCGGAAGACACTTTGCAATGTTCTTTGGGTCAGGCTCAGCCAGTATTGAATGGTAATTTCCCTTTAATTTTAAAAATATTAGGAAATTAAATTAACATCTGGATATTTGGAAAGTCACGTTTCTGACATTTGTAGGGAAATAAAAAGCAGTCATTTTTTTTTCCTCATCATTTATGGCATCTTATAACATCAATCACTATGTGGTGCTTGCTGATTTCTTCAGTAGATCCTGTGCACTGCCTAAGTCTTTGCTCCCTGTTGATAAATACCTCTCATATTTCAGATTGCACTAGGTTTTATGCATTTTTCAGTGAGATACGCTGTTTGAGAATGTGCCATACTGTGCAAGGCCTCAGAAATCCCACCACTCCTATCTCTGTAGTTGGAAGAAGATCCATAAATACTTCTGCTCCAAAAAGGGTAAGAGTTTAGCATGAAAATACACAAATTCTCTCTGCAATTTGTCTGTATTGTGTCACCTACGAAGTCCACAGAGTTGAGCAGGCTCTGCGGCAGAGTGGGCACTCTAGGGAAAACCACAGTTGCTTTTCTTCCTTCAGCTTTGTTCTCTCTATAAAACCCTGCCAACGTGTAGCTCATCATGAGTGTTAGAGTATTTTTGGGTCTCTGATAGTTCTTTCTTAACGCTATTAATATAACTTTGCAAGTAATTATTTTGATCTGTGTATGTCTAAAATGTCTTTTTGAAGAATAATCAGCCTTTGGAAGAAGATGAAAGTGTATGGTAAGAATCTGATCCACTGGTGTTTTGCAAGTGCTTGACTGTTCTTCCTTGCTATTAATAGTTTTGTTTAGGCAGAAAGTAAAGGGGGAGGAAAAGGTGAAAAATTCCCTAGACAGTACTTAATACTGAAAGTTATTAACACTTGCATTAGCACCTAGCACTGTCCTGGAGACAGAATCCTCATGGGACCTACTTAAAGGCTGAACAGATTGGGTCCCCTGTGCCTTGAGGATGACATAAGTCTAGCATGTGGATGTTGCATAAGTAGTTACCGTGGACCGAAATTTGCAGCTCAGCTGAGATCTTGGACTAGTGCTAGCATGGCATTGGTGATCTGGAAGGCCAGCAGTGGTTTGAGAGTTTGACCAAGTGAAACCTAGCTGCAGATGGCAAAAATGGATGTACAGAAGTGTAGTGAAATCAGAAGCATATGATAAAGACTAAATTCTCTTTGTTTTCTTGTCTTCTGTTTCACATCTGCTAATTGGATTGACATTGACTATAGATAGCAAGGTCAAAACTGTTGGTTTCCGAATCTCAACTCTTCTCTGCATAAGCACTCGGCTATGCCCGTGGCATGCCTAGGCTGCTGGGCGAAGTAAGCTCTTAGTGCCCCCAGTCTCTCTCTCGATCGGACTTGTGCTTCCCTCACGCAGACAGCGAAGGGAAGCAGTGGAAGAAGGTGCTGAAATCTGGCCCAGACGTAGATTCAGGAAGGGGCTGACAGTCTTTGACGTAATTGTCAGAATGGATTAACCTCCCATCGTGAGACCTATGAAATCTCTGGGTAACTCTTTTTTTAAACCCTTGGGACATTGTTCTGTGGCAGCCTGCCCTGCTGCCAAGGTTGGGAGAGGCTGGGAGCTCCCAGCTTGCTGCTGCTTAGCAGGCTCAGTGCTCTGCTCCAAAAAGGGGCCTCTCGTCCTCCAGTTGAGGGCATCCTCGTCCTCAACCATAGAACAGTTGAGAAGATCCTCTACCCAAGGCCCTTCTTGCTGGGGACAGTTGCTCTGAGAGTAGCTCAACAAGCTTCAGCCAACAGCATGAGTAAAGTAAGCTGAGCACAGAGAGAAATTGCTATACAAGGTACCACCTCCTCTTTGTGTCCTGCCTAAGCTGGGATGCCCAACGGGCCACATTAGCCAGCTTTCACAACGCTGTTGCCAAAAGCAAGCACATGATCTCAGTAGCACATAGCGCTCTGTTCCCGTCTGCAGCAGGATGAAAACCAGACACATTCAGCGTGAAGTTTCAAATGTTATTTGAATGAAATGTGTCTGAATGTACAGGCATTATTTTATTAGTAGCCATGAAATGTGAAAGACCGGAGGGATTTATTATTATTTAGATAAAAATCAGTAAAGTAACCTTTTGAAAGTGGTGACCACACAGAAGTGTGTCCCTGGAAGTTCGATTCCCAATTGTTTTGGATAGGGGGTTCCCAACTGCTTTGGAAATTTGTGCGATGGAAAAGTGGGCATGAAGATTGGAATTGGTGATAACAATTTTTATCTTTATGCTTCACTGTTTCAAGCAGAGACACTGTTTCACAGTGTAAAGAAAACACTAAAAAGCATTGTTTTTAAAGCAAAATGGATATATAAAGTAAAGTAAAAATCTGATGTGCAGAAACCAAATGACTTCCTGCTAGCTGATCTCTTTGATATACACTTGGGAATGAAAGATTCTGCCTTGCAAGGGATGTTCAGCATCTTGCATACAATCTGTTTGATTAATTAGGATCCAGTCTTACATCTCTAACATCTATGGAGCTCTTGTTCTTGTCAGTTTTTATACAGAAGCTTCCTGTGAAATGGGCAGGAAGTGCTGTGTAACGTACCATGTGCTACTATGTTTTTGAATCTTTGCAACCCGTTCAGGAGCCAAGACAACGGGAGATGTAAGGACCGCCTGGATCAGCACCTGGAGGTCAGGGTTTCAAGCCAAGGAGCTCGTGAGTTGGAAGTGAGGAGGGCAGAGCTGGAGGATCCGGGCTGGTGCTTGCTGCCGCTGCGCCAGGCAGGCAGGCTGTGCCACGCTTCCACGGGTGCAGACAGACAGCAGAACGGCAGTTTCGCCTATGGCAGGGTGAATTCGTGACGCGGAGATGTAGGAGATGTTCATAAAAAGTAGTGAGACTTGTGCATATGGTGACCCTTAATTCTGCTGGCTTGCTTTTTTTCCTGTTACATTGTTTCAGAATAGAGAGTGTATTTTCCTCAATGCTTCCACAAAGTCCTGTCCAATTTGAAGGTAACTCAAAGTGCACTCTTTCCAACAACTGTTGTTGAATTTTCTTTGTTCATCTAGGTTTTAAGGCTGTGAACAGTGAAGAGAATTTTTACCGCTGCAGGAATGTACTCAAGATGCCCTCAGCATAATGCAGTGTGGAAACAGAGCTGCCTTAATTAATATCTGTATTTCCAAAGCACCTAGAGAATATATGAGAGAATACTCAACTTGAAATCTTTTTTCCTTTTTTTTCTGTAAGAGCTAATACCTCTTTTCAGTTACTTTCATTTTAACTTGCATTAACGCGCCTGAGGCACACAGAGTGAGCAGGAACATATGCTCTGCTATGGCAATAATTAAACCCTAGCTTAAGACACACAGACAAGACAGTCTACCTCGAGATCTCAGTGATGAATTTCTCTTCTACTTGTCTCTATCTGGTTAGCTCAGTGCTGTGCGATAATGAAGAGCTCCACTCCTGCAGGAAAAATGCATAGAAAACATGTAGAGCTGGAGAAGTCAGAGGAGCATAGAATATGAAACACAGTTAGTTAAAATAGATATACTAAGTCATAGCATCTCAGTGGAAAAAAAAATTAACCACAAGAGAGATTTAAAATCCGACAGTTCCTAGTGCTTTTGGTTATATCAAAAATACTGCTGAAATGAATCCTTACTCTGAAAGCACCCTAGAGGAAATCCAAAGGGTACTTAACAGGTTTTACTTTTCCAAAGCCAAAATTTTTCGAAAAAGAGTCTGGATTTTTTTTTCTGATTTCTAAACTAATGAAAAGAGCCATGTTTCTCTTAAAAACATTTATTTCCAAATGTACTGAATCAGGTTTAGTTGTTTATGTTTATAGGAAGTCCTAGCAATGTTCCTGCTGGAGAGAAAGGGTTGTTCTGAGCGGTATAGATCTATCCCGTTAGCGCTCAGTCTCAGCCATACGAGATTTATGGGTTACACCACAGCTGCTGGTGCCCAACTGCCAGTCCATAAATGTCCACAGCGGTTGGCATCAGCCCTGTGCAAGATGCCAACACTCGGCCTGGCACAGAGCAAGTTCTGCTTATAGCTGCCTTGCAACACACATGGGTCTTAATGGTGTGCAGGTCATCTGGCTACTGGAAAGTTCTCATTTTAGGAAGGTTCAAGTACAGCAGTTCACAGTTTGATCCTAAGAATTTTGGTTTTAGCCAAGTTCAAATTCGGTGGTCAGTCAGAGCAGAGATGGCCACAACTAAAGGTAGAAAATCTGATTGACAGTGAAGAGATTGAGTAGATTGCAGGAGAGATGAGAGCTGGAATCATTTGTCTTGAAAACCCACATAATTGCAGCAATGTAAAACTTCCTGCAAGGTTTGATAGATTCGTGAGGCTTAAGAGAAAGGAACATTAGTAGCTGAACTGATCTGTCAGCATAGGATGCGAAACAGAGTTTTAAATCTCTGAGTTGATGTTCGTGAAGGGTTCATTTGAAAACCAGGTATTGTAGCTTTTAACTGTCTTCCAGCTGTGGTTCTGCACTGGCAGAGATGAGGTAAGTGGCTGGAGCACTCCTAGAGTGAATGATAGTAATAGCGGTCAAATATGAAAGGGGTCATCTCACATCACCACTACAACAGCAGAGAGCAGACTCAGCTACCCAGGACCTCCCTTTCAGTGCTGGTTTCCTAATGCTTCCTCTTTAGGTAAAGAGAAATACTTCTTGCACTAAAAAACTCATTTTGCTAGAGCTAGCTTGAAGTGTGATGTCTGTGCTTTCCACCCTTGTTACTGTTTTTAAGCAACAGTGTCACTTAGGCTCCAGAGAAGGTGGAAAACTGAAAACAATGAAGCATTTTAGGTTCCTGACTTTAAGGAGACGTGTATGGTACCACCAGCAGTTCTAGTGACTCATGTTCAGAGAGTGCCAGAGCTGGGGAAGGCCAGGGCTGAGCTTGCTACAGGTGTATGAAGGAGAACTAGACACATGAACCCTCCACGAATGCATCTGAAAACAGTTTGCTAGACAGGAAGCATAGACTGTCTCCAACCAGGGTAGATTTTCCATCTAAAAACAGTAAAATTACTGTGGAACTGAGTTTTAAAGAAAGTTTTAAAGAGAAATTCTTGCAGAATTTTTGAATTATGTTAGTGACTTCGAGAGAGATGTGTATGCATGTTGTAAGGAGTCTGTAGGAAGGAGAGTCAGATTATGTAGAAATATGTTACTTAGAAATCTAGAATTTATTTTAAAAACAACTGCAACTTTAATGAAATTAAGAGGTGATGTTGCTGCTTGTCACATCATTTTTCTTCATTGTTAATGCATATATAAATGTCTGAAGTTGTTCCTTGTGTATGGAGACCTTAATGTTTGTGGGTTTTTTATTTAGTTGATCATTCTATTCATTCTTAATTTTTTGTAAACATAAAAATGACCAATCTAGCTCTTCCGTAAAGTATATCTGTTTATCTCTTAAGAAGGATGATTTTTGCTGTTCTGCCCATCTTAGCATTGCAGAAATAGGATAGCTCAAGAGTATGGCTATAGTCATCTCTTCAGGTTGTTGCTTCTCCCAGTACATGCATCAGACCTAATTGCAGCAAATGGTGTTGCCACCAGTGCCACACCGTCAGGAGTGACTACGTCTTCCTGCCCTAGGTGGCATTTCTGAGGCTGGCAGGTGACAAGCAGTTGCTTTGCTTTTATAACAGAGATTTGGTTACAGAGGCACTGAGATGTAATACAGCTAAGGCTCTATGATTCTGCTTTTAACAGGAGATTTTTCCAAAGCTGTTTTGCACTTAAATCAGTGCTTATCTTCCAAAATACAGTAAGAAGATAAGCTATGGCCTATGACAAAAATAGATAATTAAGACGTTCAATTCCCATCAGGTTAAACAGCCTTCTAAAGTTCAAGAATGTATTTGCTTAGCTTTTTTTTTCTTTTTTTTTTTTTTTAGTTTGTTTGTAATGTTTCTATCCTGTATTTTCTGTTTTATGGACTCGGAACACTTGATCTTTAACTTAAATATGTTGATCAAATTCTCAACAGGTTCTTTTGGCATTTACCTGACAGTGCTGCTGCCATAGAGTGAGCATGTAATGACAGACCAGGAGAACACAGATGGTCAAATACAGGATTGGATTAAAATTCTCTTGACTTTTTTTCAAAGCACCAGATCCTACAAGTCAGCCTCTAACTGGTAGGAAGCAAAATACTGATTTCAGTGTGAGGTGTCAAAGGAAAAGGGGAGCAGAGGAAGCGTTACCGTGCTATGGTCTCTGCAAATGTTGCTCATGGCCAGTCTTGGGGAGGAGGAGGCTGGTGGATGGTGTGGATGGGTGGCCACCAACTGCCCTGCCTTGGGGGCCCGATGTTCCCACAGAGGAGGTCAGCTGTGCTCTGCCTTGGGCCAGGTCTCAGGTGTGTGGGTTCCTTGCACAGCACGGAGAGGAAGGCTCCCTCATCTACCTACTTCATACACTCTGTTTAAAGTTGGATTTTGGTAGTGTTGTCAGTATGTGACTCCTGTCCTTCCACGACCATTAAGCGTTTCAGCCATTTCCTTCTTAGGCATGTTCCAGTTAAATCTTCCAGTATACGCACAGGCATTGTTTTGACATCTTTGCACACAGATGTTTGTTGCAACTGCTCTGGCAAGCTCACTGTATGATTCTCCACTACTATGGTTTGCTGGTAACCTTAGTTTCTTGAGAACTTATACAGTAAAAGGTATCTAAAGAGACAGAGTGGAAAATCATGCACGTGCTGCCGTGACAGACTAACTCAGCCAGACTGACAAGAGCTGTTTCAACCCCATCATTCAAGAATTAGCAGAAGTTGCTTTTAAAGCAAGCTGTTTGTGCTGCAGCTTCAGCCATGGAGTTCCCCAAGCAGAACTATCAGCTCCCCAGCATGGTCAGGCCAGAGAAAAAGATTCTCAAAACTACTAGCTTGCTTTGAGCCTTCAGAATTAATGTTATATTCTGCTTGATGGCACTGTGCTGCGTCTCTGGTATGACGATGGTGAGCGAGTTGTGAGGTATTGGCCAGACTATCTCTAAATCACCTCATGTTTCTTCCATGCCTTCCTTAAGGACAAAGCAGAACTGAAGTCTCTTTGACCACTGCAAACTCGTATGTTCAATCCAATACGTTATGTGTCTGAGTCGGACCGTAATTTCCTTCTTTTCTCAGGATTGCAGGAAGCAAAATGTGCTGCTGACATGGGGTTTTAAAATATAAATAAGAAAGCTCAGTCACAATGGTTGTCACCAGCGTAGCCCGTGGAAATTGTGCAGATTAATTGTATGATCGTACTTTCAGGATGTAAAACTCTTTATCTTATCGTGCCGATAGTCCACAGAGCATATAAAGCACATTAGTGTGCAACCCATTCAATCCTACTTCTGTCCAACGGCTGTCCCCACTTTAGATTTTTATATGGGTATCGATTAAAGATTTTTGCTTGCTCTTCAAAAGACGTGTGTATATCCATGCTTCTCACCTTGACTGTTGAAAAATCCTTTTAATAGTTCTTAAACACTATGAACACAGGCAAACATGATTATTTTCTAATTTATCATTTGATGTTGTTTGTTTTGGAGTAGCACCACGGAGCCCTCATCATCTAGCAGCTGCTAAGAATATGCAATAAAAAAGTAGTTCCCATTCCACTGCTGACAATTTAGAGTTATAACCTCACAATATAGCAGGACTCAGTGACAGCTTGCAGATGCTAAATGGAAGAGGGGATCCTTGCTCTCTCCTTGCTGTCTCCTTGATGTCTGCTGCTTTCCTTAGGCTGGCTGCAGCACTAATCTGCTGGCGAGGACAGCCTTTTCAGGCTGCTAACATAGCCAAAAAAATCTCAGGTTAATTTTCATCAAAGGAACTGCAGAGCTACTCAAAGTAAGTGGCATGAGCATGTGCCCTGGGCAGGGGCAGAGGAGGGTAAGGCAGGCAAGTGGGACCTTCACTGCTTGGCCCTGCCTCAGGCTGCTCCTACCATAAGTCAGGAAACCAGACATCAGCTGAGTCAGAAACAAGGTCTGGTTACAGAAAATGAATGGAAGAATACTAGAAATGATCGGAGAATATGCCCTGCACACCAGGGGTTGGTGCCAGTGCTGGGACTGCGCACGCAGTAACAGCAGCTTCAGTTCAGTGTGAGCCTAAGAGATTTTTTGGAAGGGCATCCGGGGAGGAGTTGAATTAGATGTTTTGTTTAACATGAAGTGGAAAAGTTCATTTAGTGTTTCTTAAGAATCCTTAAGACGAGGTTAGGAAATGGAAGAATGTTACAAAAAGAGCTAAAGTCCTTTCAGAATTGAGATTCAAAATTATCACATAGTTAGAGCCATATGCATTGGTGTTTCTGAATGTTTTCCTTTGTTACGGCAGATCTCACTTCCTATTTTGACTCAAGTACGTAAGTAGCTTCACCAGTTCTAAATAACAACCATTTTAACAGCCTATGCACTGCATAAAATGCACTCAAGAGTTATTTCTGGACCATCCTGTAGGCATAGAAGAGCTTACTGGTCCTGACCAGATGTCCAGCCAGCCCAGTCTGTGGCCCGATGCTGGCCCGGGACGGTGCGCGGGCAGCACCAGTGCAGGTTGGAGGGAGGAAGGAAGGATGGAACAGGCTTTGCCAGCACCGCAGGGCGAGCTGCCCTGCTGTGAAGGCAGGAGAGGGAATTTGCCTGGCATGGAAGCAGAAAACATGGGAATACTTAGTGGGCCAATGATGGAAGAAGATGCTTCGTAAGAAATAAGACCAGATATGGACATAAACTGTGAAGACTTTGAAAATGAGTATTCAGTGATATGAGAAAGTACAAAGCAGCACAAGAGATCTCAATGTGACTATTGCAGTGACTGTGCAGATAATTTTTCTAGTCATATTTTGACTGACTTTTCGATAGGCAAGGAGGGGAAAGGGAGTTGCAATAATTGGGCCATGTAACAAGTTTCCTAAGGCAGGGACATAATAAATGTGTGACCAGAAGAGCTAGGAACAAGAGGAAAGTAGGCCCAAAGCGAGGGTACGAGGTGTTCCTGTGTCGGGCTTGGCAGATTTGTCCTCGGGTACCACAGAGTGGGCTGGCAGCTCCCATCAAGACTTCCCAGATTGTCAACCAGCCTGGCAGAAGACTCTCCAAATAATGTTCATGCTTGCTGTGAATTTCAAAAGCTTTCAAGTGGTTGTGGATGATAGATGTAATCCCAAAGAATAAGTATAAGCCTATTTTATAGATATTTTTATATATGTATGTGTGTGTGTATGTGTATAGATGAGAAAAATAGATTTTGTTTTTCCAACCACTCAGCCCCAAGAGTCTCTATGCTGTAACATCTGGTACATGTTCTTTTCCTTTTGCTCAGCTTTCTGGAAATGTGTTTGGTATCTGTTCCATGTGTTTTATATTATTTGTCCTTATTCGGGTGGATTTTTTTCTTTCTCTTTTGGATAGAACAGTTGGGGGCTGATATTTTCCATGCTGTTCATGAAAAGGGGTTTATTGTTTTTTGCCAAAACACAAAATTCTTTGTCTGGTATTTGGTATTAAACTTCATTTGTAAAGTATAACATGCTCCAAATTTAAGCTTCAGAGTTGGTAGTAGCCTTTCATTTTAAGATGTTTGATTTGAGGTACTAGGATCTGCTTTCCACAAGTGCTGAGTACTTACAGCTGTACCTGCAGTAGCAGATGGCGTGCTTGGAGTGTACAGTGTTTAATACTATCACTGAAAAAAACATGGATTATGGCATATTAATTGGGCCCTCAGTGGATGCTTTGCATAGTCACGTCTCTCCAGCTCAGTAGCTCATCTCTAAAATGATGGCAAGGCCTAAGATGGTTGAAGATGGGAGACTATGGCTGTTTTTCATAGATATGTTGTATGTTCTCCTAAAGTATATCTCCTAAAGAAAGAATAAGGGAAGAAGGTTTGTTGACACTCAGTTAAGAAGGAAAACAAGGTTGCTTTGGGAGTGTCTCAGGATCCTAAGTTTTACATCATCATCATCAGGGCCATCTTTCAAGTCTTGGCCTCTGAGAGATTCAATCCAGTTAAAAACATTTTTGTGATGTTGCCTTGAGGGAATCTGGCTAGGTCCCAGTGCGGGGCTCCTTCTAGCTTGCCAGCGTTTGGGTGCCCTTTGCAGCACCATCCTTCCAGAAGTTGCCTAGCTGCCCTATCCCCTGAGTGTTGCCACTAATGTATTCACAGAGCTCTGGCTTGTTCTCTCTAAAAAATATGCTACCCTTTCCTTTCCAAAGCACTTACCTGGCCCAAGTCCTTTTTCCCCCTGCTGCTAAAAGAGGTCAGTCTCTGGTGCTAGAGAAGAACGAGAAAATATTTCTGCAAATATTTTATTTGTTCTTAGTTGCTGCCAGGCAGACTGCATCCATTTTGTTAGGCTCTGGGTACAAAAGGGCCATGTGAATAACATTTTTTATAACACCTGCTCGACTGCATTTCCAGGGGTCCCTTTGAATTACAGGTTTTATAGGCATTTTCTCAATGCATTTTATTTCAGTTGTTTTGTTACTGGAGTTATGGCCTTTTCCAAAGTGTTTATTTCTACAGGGAGCCAATATGAATGGCTGGTGGATTCATTTGAGAATAATTTTAGTCATCTGCAACATTTTTTAAAGAAGGTCCTGGAGATCAATTTGATAAGTACTATTGTGGAAGGAGTTGCTGTTTGATGAACTGACTTCCCAGGGTGGGACTGCGCTCCTTTTCTTAGACATAAGCATCAAAGTGATGCTGTGGCAGGGTTGCCCTAGGCTCTGCTTTAGTGCAGTCCTGCCGCATGTGGCAGGGAGCAATAAACTCTGTTACAGTAAAGTACGTTCTTGGGTAGAGCTGTCTCCTGGGAACCGGACACGGGATCTTGGCTATGATTTCTGCGTGTCGGTGTTGTCTGTGCACCGTTGCTGTGTATGACCTGCCTCTGAGCCAGCACTGCAGAGCAGAAATAAGGGGAGTTGCTCCAAGAAAGGGACTTGGTTTCTGTATCACTGATTTCTTTTTCCATAGCAAGAGCCTTAGAACATACTTTGCTTCACTGGAGGTAGTCATATTTTCAGCACCTACCTTACAAATCAAAACAGAGGATTCTAGACATATCTCCTCTATCTCTGTCATAAATTAAATACAATCATACTGTCCTAGCGGTTATTATACCAAAACAAAACCCAAATAAATGCTCTTTGCCGTGACAGATCGCTGTGGCTTTATACAGACCAAATTCTGATCTGGTAAAAGTCCCGTATCAGAGCTTCTAACAACCCTGCTGTGTTTTCACTTCCAGTCCTCAGACTTTCAAGGGTTGGCAAAATTTCTGGTTCCTTCTAGAGCAAAATATTTCCAGACGTATCTAACTGGGGAGAGTGCTCTTAAAAGAGAATTGTGTTCCAAACTGGAATGGAGCTCACAAGAGCACATCTTTCAGGTATGTGCCTAGGTCGGAGGGGGCACTTGCCACTCAAGATTTCATGTTTTGGCTTAGTTCTGCCATCAGAAATGGAGAGGTCTAACTTGGATAAATTTCTCACTAGGAAGAATGAGGTGAAGCCTTTTTTTTGTCATGTATTTAGAGTCAAAATCGGGTTTTAGACAGTTTCATTGTCTGCTGCTAAGTGTCTGCCAGCTAAGGATCCAGCTTGGATGATATAATAGATGATCATTTTTTAAGCATTTCATTTAGATGAGGAAATCAATAGTTATACATTTCTCCTCAAAGTCAGGCATCGACCGTCAAGAACTGAAGAAACAAATTACCAGAGGACAAAGCAAGACCTATTTCTCCTACACATGCAGCCTTGTGTAGCTGGCCGAAGCGGCTGCTCACAAGTCAGTAGCCCCGCAGCGCCTCATCCTTGCTCCGCGCCGCGCGCGGCCGTCAGGAGAGGACAGCAGAGCCGCGGGTGCGCGCTCGGTGCTCTGTGAGTCGCGGGCGGCGCGTGGGCGTCCGGGACCGGCCCCCGAGCACCGCGGGGTGCGGGGAGCAGGGGACGGAGGCGATGGAGGCCGACTCCCCACTGCAGAGCCTATTGCTCTGACCTGTGTATTTCATCCGGGAACAGGAGGTTGCTGGCTCGTGTGGTGCTGCATGCGGAGGAACTGCGTGACAGCTTTCATGTGACATGCGATAATCAGCTCTTCTCTGCTTGCAGATTGGTGTAGGAGCAGAGAGCGCTCTAAAGGCCCAGAAAAAAAGCTGCCATCCTAAGCAAACCTTATTTCCTTTTAATCCAGAGAAGTTTTCGCTGTATGAACAGTATTCTGGTTCTCCTATTAGTCAAACCCACGGCAGCCATATGAGCTTGTTCCTCATCCTTGACTGCGTTTCTGCAACTGTAGCCAGATTTGTGTCCATGCTTACCTGTTTACCTATGCATGGGAGACAAATATGTAAATAGGCTTTTCTGTCTTTTTCCCTTGCTGCTGTTCATGCCAACAGTATCAATTCTTAGAAACTTGTATTTTTAGAAACTTTTTTTATTTTGGAATATTTATTAGTGTATGAGATATTTGAAGTAGTAGGGCCATCATCAGTAGCAGTGTGTAGCCAGGACTGGTGTGCAGTCTTACTGTTTTTAAAGCACCAAAGTGATTAATTAAACATTTTAATTCTTGTTTGACTGCAATTACACTCAAGTATAAATATTACTTAATGAACATTGCAACAGGTAAGGATGGCACCACTGTTGCGTAGTGCACTTCTGTGTTTCCCTGGTCATACTCTCCATGCATTAGTGCAGTTAAGTTTCAGGTAATGTTAGCTAGAGAAAGGCTTTGGGGTTTTGCACCTTTATCAAGCAAATGTGTGTCAAGAGACTACAAGTGGGAGGGAATTAATTCCAGTGCTGTCTGGCGGCAGGCAGCGCGCTGTGACGTGTAGTGTTTCTCTCACTGACGTGAGGGGATGGTGGCAGTGAGGCCTGCATTGCCTGCTGTAGGCACTAGCGCTCAGGCTGAGGCCTGGGAAATGCATTTTGCTTCATTAGGCAGTGTGCCTGTGGCATAAAACCCTGTAATTTGCAGGGGAAGTATTGCAGTGCGTGTTGTCAGGCAGGGCTGTCAATCTCAGACATCCACAACCACAAGGCCTTTGTCCCATAATACAGCTTTTCTAGGAATTGGAGGACATAAAGAAAAAAATCTCTTCATTTCTTAGGATTTTTTTTTTCTGTGAAAGCTGAGGTCTTCACTGAAAATTGAGATCTGCACCTGACTTCAGGACTTTAAGAAAAACACCAAATCACACAAAACTTGGAGGAAAAAAAAAGAAAAAAAAAAGGTCCCAGAAGTTCTTACTCGTGGCTCAGGCCTGCTCGCATCGCCTGCAGCTGGCAGAGGCAGTGCTGACCCTTCGGACACGGCGCTCGCAAGCGGAGCTTTTCTCGCCCGGCTGCCGGCAGGGCAGGCTGCAGCTCAGAGCAGGCTGCAGCTCGGGGGCTTGGGGCAGCTGCGCGGTTGGCGAGCAAGGAGGATGGAGCGTCCGTGTTGCTGGGCACTCAGGGAGGCAGTGCTGGCAGGAGCAGGTTTTAGGCTCCTCTGTGCATTGTTCTTACTGACCTGCCCTTCATCCCAGAGAAGACAAGTTTGGGAAGGGTAAAATCCAAGGATTCTTTTAATGTAAAAGTGAAGTTCACTGATTTGGAAAGATTTCAGGTGCTTCTGCACATAAAAGGGCTAGAAAGTTGGAAGTTGAGCAGCTCTTTCTATTCTGTCTCTCTGTTTTGTATTCAGTTGAGATCTTTTTCTGCTGTGCAGCCCTGAAAGAAGCAATAATTCTTGAAATAACATTTCAGCGCTGTAACACTTCTCCCTTGACACTGTGACATTTAGTATTGGCAGCCCAGCCTGCCAGTCCAGTGTAATTCTGGGTAACTCACACAGTGCAGCCAGTTGCTCTTTCCTGTGCAGTTCACACTAAAGCAACTTTCTCTTAAAAGTGCTCCAAGTGGCTGTTTACATGGCTAAGTCCTAGGAACTCTCTAATGCAAATGGAAACTTGCTCTTAGGTCACCATTTAAGTAACTATTATCACTGTTTCTAAAAATTGTTTTAGTTACAGGGGGCTGATTGATAATCTGGTAGGCTGGAGCCCCGTCGTTCTGGCTCAGGGAGCAGATGACCCCAGAGGTGACATTTGGGGTCTCAGAGATGTGTGTGTTTGCTTTAGCGCTCTTGGATCTGACAATTCACCCAACAGTTCAACGTAACTGCAGCCCACTGAAGTCTGTGTTGCATTTCCTTCGGTCAGTAAGTACTTCACCTCCAGGAGAAACATTTCTAGTCAGGAGCAAAAAAAAAATATATATATACAGTTATAAAGAGGTTGTGTGTATTAATTATTTATCTTGCAATCAAGAAAGTACAAAATAATAGGGTGCAAACTCTGTAGGGTTTTGAAGGAACGCATTGACTCTTGCAGCAATAATAATACAGAGCCCACAGAAGCTTGCACTCTAGAACATGAGATCCAATCAGTACTTACAGTACAAGTAAACACATACTTTTCTGTAAAAAACAATTTCAAAACCATAGCTCTTGCGAGGAGACTAATCGTGCTCATTAATAATAATTAAACTGCGAGTTATTTTCCTGGCTTTTCTGAAATATTTCTTCCTTATTATTTCTTAGGTACTCAACTTTAAGACTTTTCAGCATGAGTTAAGCTCTGCTTCTGTTGTCTGGAAAAAGAAATTATGTAAAGGAAATCTGCCACAGATATAAGAATAGTGTATTGTTACAACAGAAGTGTCATTATTATAATTAAACCACTTGAACATATGAGCCATCAACTTTTCCTTTAGACTCTCTCTGGGGGCGGTGATAGGACAACGGGTAATGGGTACAAGTTGAAGCACAGGACAACTCCCTGTGAGGAAGAGCTTCTTTCCTGTGAGGGTGAGAGAGCCCTGGCACAGGCTGCCCAGAGAGGCCCAGAGGAGGCTGTGGAGTCTCCTTCTCTGGAGATCTTCCAAACCCGCCTGGATGCCACCCTGTGCCCCGTGCTCTGGGTGTCCCTGCTGGAGCCGGGGGTTGGACTGGATGATCCCTAGAGGTCTCTTCCAACCTCAACCAGTGTGTGACTCTGTGACTCAGCCACCAGTATGATCTTTGCACCTTTCAAGACCTTCCCAGAGAGCCAGTGCACTTTGTTTCTCTGGATTGTTCTTGAAATAAAATTAGCTTTTAGGCCTCCATAATGTGTTGGCTTTGCCTTCTGCCAAGTACTTGTGTAGTAAGGGCTGTAAGGTTAACCAAGAATATGTTATTTCTCCCGCACTAGTTTTCCTGGGATTTGCAGCTGGATGAATGCTGTTAATCTGACTGACAATGTACTTGCGATCACACTGCATTAAGGTAGATTCATTGATCCTGCATCAGGAACCTACAGGGTATGTGAAAATTGAAGTAAAGATTGAATAGAAAACAGGTCTGAAATGGACCTGGGAAGGCAAATAGTCTATGCTGGAGTCCAGAGATAAAACTAATGGCATCCATGTTATTCCTTACAGAATTTTGCCTAACCTGATCTTAAAAGACGCCCATAATAGAGATTTTATCACTCAGTGAGGTTTTGGGCACCTTTTTTTCCTGACAGAGGTGTTTTTCTGGTGCTTAACCCCCTGCACCATTGGGTGGAGGCAGGAAGGTGCCAGGCGTCTGCCCTCAGGGCTGTGGGACAGAAGAGAGAGGGGAGAGCAGAGGGACCTGTGCGGGAAGTGCTCGGGGTGGGAGGAGAGACGTGGAGATGACAGGCCTGGAATGAGAGTCCTGGGAGGAGGAAGAGGAGATCACAGAATCATAGAATCATAATGGCTGGAAAAGACCTTCAAGATCATCGAGTCCAGCCATAAGGTGCTGAGCACTATACCTGCTAAACCATGTCCCTAAGCACCTCATCTACACATTGCTTGAACCCCAGCTCCCTCAGCCGCTCCTCCTTGTAAGGTCTGTGCTCCAGCCCCTTCACCAGCTCGTTGCCCTCCTTTGGATACACTCCAGCACCTCAATGTCTTTCTTGTAGTGAGAGTTTTTCTTGAAAAAGAGATGAAGGCATTACTCATCCTGGCTTCTTACCTCGTTTCTCACAACTGCTGGGGTGAACTTTGTGGTATTTTTACAGTGGTTTAGAAACATACTGAACAACAGCAAAGCTCAGACACACAACTTTGTTGCGATGGAAAAACCTGGATCTGCCTTTGGGTCCTGTCTGTGGAGTTGAAAAATACAGTAATACATTGACAGAAAGACATGAGCATAATGTCCTTCTATCTTTTCTCCCCTCACAGATGAACAGGAGCCAGCAGTCAGCAGTGACTCAGATATTTCACTGATCATGGCAATGGAGGTTGGACTCTCGGACGTGGAGCTTTCCACTGATCAAGACTGCGAAGAGGTGAAGTCTTGAAAACCGCACAGAAACCCGACACTAAATGACAGGGGAGGGTCACAGGGAGGGACCGAGTCAGCTTTGTAGGGTTTGGACCAGTCATGCACTCACCTCCAGAGCACTGTCACTCCAGCACACTCATCCTGAGATGGTCACGAAAAGCAATAGCAACAGTTGTGTCTGCCTGGTTGCAGGTTGGTCATCTGCACATGTCCATTAGACTCACATGGAAGATGAAAGCTTCCCGTTTACCCGTGTGCTTGAGAGCAGTCATGCAGCTCTTCAGTGGCTCATAAATACACAACTGAAATGACAGCTTGAGTGTTTTCTACACTTGGTCAATGTTTTTTTTGTTTTTTAAGACTTATGTATGTTTGTTTGCTATGGATGGACGCTATATTTTTGTTGACTGACCCCAAATTTTTCAAGAGTTCAATCCAAAAAATTCAGTTCCCCTTCACTGGTCACTTCATGATCTGAATCCAGGTTTTATTACTGCCTTGACATTTCTGCGTGATCTGCACATGGCTTCAGAAGGATAGTGCTTCAGCACCTGGTGTTAAAATGAATCCTGCTTTTGTTAAGCAGGGCCTTGGAAATCATGTATTTTGAAAGCTTTTATTTGTAGGAGGGCTCTGAATTAACAGAGATCAGTGAGTTTTTATTTGAAACTGCATTATGCTGGCTTTTACTTGGAGCTCTATTCAAAACAGGTTTGATACCATATGAAGGAGAGAAAGAAAAGCATTAAGCTTTACCATGTCCTTGTAATCCTTTGCTCTATCTTAGGTTGTTGGCCTTCCTTCAAGTCCCAATTCAATATCCGGAAAAGATGATGTACTTAGAGCATTCTGCATTTTCGTAATTTTGCAGACCAAAATCGGCCAATAGGCCAAAGGATTGTCTGAGAGGTTTCCAGAGGGTGCTCGTTAACAGCTGCTCATTATGTGGATGACAAAAATATTCTGAGAAAGGGTTTTGGGATGCTAATATCGGTGTCAAAAATTGCTAGTGAAGTGAGGCAGCTGCATGCAATGTGTACTTCTTGTTTTACTTTTTTTTTTCTTGATATATTTCACTTCTAATTATTTAAATGCAGTTTTGCCTGTTTGTTATGAAACGCAGGAATCCAAAGCCTGAATTCCTCTTTCAAAGGAACCAAAGCAGTTCCTTGCATCCAGAGTCTCTGCTAATGTTATCACAAGCATAGCAGATTACTTGCAATTTTCATGGAACTATGTATAGCAAAAATTTGGGAGAGCAAATTTGGAAACAAACAGAAGTAACATAAAGCATCTAAATAATAATGGCCTGTAGTTATTATTTAGTCCATCCTGAATTATGCTTTCCAGAGAAGCAGCTTGATTTGTCCCTTGTTTAGTGGACAATTTCATTTTTCAGTCAAAACATTTAACTGCGAAGAAGGACTTTTAGTTTACACAAAAGTAAATGGTTTCTGCTGAGAGTCAGATGGATTAAATCACATTACAGCCTCCTGAGTAGGTCAGGAGAATCAACAATTCACCTTGCCTCAAAATCTCATGGAGAGTTGAAATATTTTCACTTAGCTGTTTCACTGCAGCAACTCAAAATGCGACTATAAGGGTTCATGCTCCATTTAATCTCCTTGGGGTTTACATGTTACCTGTGGAAATTAAGTTCCAGCCAAAATTTGCCTGTCACATCTTATTAAGGAACAAATGTGTTTACTAGCGTCCCTGAAATCTTTGGTGGCTTGTTTTTCAGCTCCAGGAAGAAGGAAAAGATATACTCCGTGCTTCGTGGTCCAGTTAGATCTCAGTTACTTTTTTTTATTATTTTCCCTAGACCATAAACTGCAGGGTAACTTTGAGGCAGAAGAACACAAGCTACTGAGATTTCAAAGTCGTGATCCAGAAATGTGCCAGTGTGTTTTTGTAACCCTTTCAAAATGACATCTCTTTTAATTGAAGAGGTGCAGACAGTTAGAGATCCGTTTGGTTTAAAAAGGAAGTTAGAGATAGTTCCAGACTGTGTGCCTGCCCTTGCCAATATTTGTGCTTTTATAAAACATTTTTTTTCATGTTCTTTAATGTCCTCTCAATTTCCTGTTGCTATGTGAAAAGCCCATAGTGTAAGGGTTATTAATGGTGAAATTCACCCTATGCAGAGAATTAGCACTAGGAACCACATAAGCTCCACCTGAGCCCTGGAAATAATGCTGAAATGGGATTTAAGTGGTTCATAGGCCTAGTACTGGCCTTTCACATAGGAATGAAATTTACCTCAGATGCTAATGCAGAGCAAAGCAAGAAGCTGCTTGTGTGCAGCCAGCTCTCCCGGCCGGGGGGACGTGTGTGCTGCAGCGCATGGGAGCTCCCCCTGCTCTGATTTAACGTCCCGCTTTGGCTGGGGCCGGCGCGTGACGTGTCGCTGACACAGGAGCCTCCCGCGCAGGACGGCTGAGCTGCCTGCAGTCCTCCAACACCCCTGCGTGGCTGCGCAGCGACGAGCTGAGCTCCTGGCCCGAGGCAGTACTGTTTCGGCTTTGGAGGCAGTGTTGCACAGTCTTGCTTTTATTTCACCAACTTTGTTAAGTTTATCTCGGTGGACAGGCTGACCAGGTACCTGTAGCTGTAACGGAGCCACCACTGTGCAGCAGAGCCGGCCAAGCGCCCGCTCGCGCGAGGGGCTGCAGGAGGGTGCGGGTGAGCGGGGTCGCGAGCCCAGGGAAAGGGGGCAGAGACCGAGCACGGCACATGGGGCCGCGCGCTCTGCGCCTGGCAGGAGGCACCCGCAAACCCGCCTCGTCCCGCGCCGCACGGTGCTTTCCCGTGGCTTTCCTCTTTGGCTATCCAGGTCTGCACGTCGTTCGGTGGTGACCAGGGCCAGGCCAGGATGCATCACTGAGCCTGCAACTTAAGTAAATATTTAAATCCGTCCTGGTTCACAAAAGTACTTTTAGCTGATTAGGGGCTTGTACTGAAATCACATTGTTTTCAACAGGTCTTATGTGAGTGTATTCAAGCCCCAGCGTCAAATGGAAAGGTTTGCCTAAAGCAGGACCTGGCTGATGATGTGTTTCTCTTTTTTTTTTTTTTTTTCCTGAAAAAAAATGTGAAATGCCTCAGGAACTTGAGGTGCTTCGTAAATAGATTAGCCCCTTCCTGAGCTAAGAATCAGGCTGTGCAAACCAATAGTGATTTTCTGATTTCTATTTCATTAGCAATGATGGAGTTTGGTTGGTTGGTTAGGGTTTTTTTTTCTTTTTTTTACCATATATTGCTTTTGTAGGTGCCCAGGTTACGGATCTGCTAGGCATAAGCAGAGTAATCCTTGGCCCGCGATGCAGCTCGGCTGATGGGCTTGATAAAAACGGGCCCGGGTGTGGGGTGGATGGGGGAGCTGGTGCTCCGCAAGCAGCTCCCTGCTGCTGGGGACGGGTCAGTACTTCAGTGAGCAGCACTGGGCATCGACCCATGCGCTTCGTAGGGGCAGACTGTTTGAGCACACGCTGGGCAGCTGGTGTGACAGAAATGAGCAGCTCTCATGAAAGCAGTGATGGAAAAGAGCAAACCGAGGTATTTTAGGGCAAAATGGGGGTGGAACTGCTGCTTTACAGCAAAGGGGCAAAGGACGCAGCACATGCAGGCACTGCCTTTATTCTGATGAGCCGTGTCCCAAACTGCTACTCCTGCGCTGGGAAGGAGAGTGGCAAAATCCAGCGAACACAAGCACATCCCTGCGGCCTGGGGTTTGCCCGTAGCAGCCGGCGGCTGGGACGGAGCGAGGGGCACGAGTGCCCTCTGCTGCCCGCGCGGCCGCTGTGGAGGCTGCCCGCTCGCCTTGGCACTCGGGGACAAAAATAAACAAGGAAAAGTGCTGAGCGTGAGCCGTACTTCGGAGAGGTGGAAAAACAAGCAAACAAGCAAGGTAAATGTGTTGTGTTTAGAGTGAAAAGCCAGCGGGCAGATACGCTATCTGAAGTCAATCTCGCCTCTCCAAACTGCGGCACTTGTGAGCTGGGGGAAGTTACTTCTTACTGCAGTGAATGCCAGGAAAAGAAAATAAAAAGGTAAAAAATAGTGTTTTCCTTTTTTTTTTAGTTTACTTTCTCATTTTTTAGTCCTGTGTAGTGCTGAACAAGACAGCAGGAAGCTTCATTGCTCTGAATGTATACAGTTATTAAGATGTCAACTATCTAAATGTTTTGTATGTGCACATAGCAGCGTCCTGACTTCTCGTCTCATGTTTAGGAACCCAAAAAGAGTGTACCATTTTGTAATTAGAAATGTAAAGGGGGATAAGGGGCGGGAGGGTCTGTTATTTTTATAGCAAGATGTTCCTTGTATTTAGCAAGCATTTTACATGATTTTGTACTTGTCAGAAATATGCATTCCATCCATTTCCAGAGGAGAATTATTTTTGTTCCAAGTAGTTTATAAGCAAACCAAAAAAACGTCAGCACCCGCGTCGTACGCAGCCCACGGGCAGCGCCAGAGCCCCCTGCTTTCCAGGGATGGCTCTTCCCGCCCGCCGCAGAGCCCTACCAGCAAGCGCCACTTTCAAAAAGGGAAGAAGCGAAGCAAAATAACTATCGTGTGCGTTCTGCTGTGTGAATCAGCGCACAGCTCACGGGAACGGCTCCAGCGAGGAGCACGCGGCGCGGGGACGGGCTGTGCCCCGCGCGGGAGCGGAGCCCTGTTCAGGCCCGGGTCTGCAGGCTGAGCGCGACGGGTTGTTGGGACTGCGGAAGCGTCCCCCTCGTTCAGGTGGCTACGCCCGGGTTTGTGAGACCCCCCCCGCCAAGACCAGGGCAAAACCACCCAGTGGCACCTGCATAAACAGTCCTGGGGTTTTAGTTAGAGGGTTTGAGGGGAGGGGGTGCTCGTTTGTTTTATTTTCCTGCAACTGGTGACTTTTCTGCCAAAACGGTGCAGTGGCAGCCTGTGAAGCCAGCCTTTTTTTCTAGCGTTGTTTTCTGTACAGTATTGCAAATATCCTTTAACTCTCGGCTGATATTTTGTAATGTATACATCTTCCCCTCCAATGCACTTTATCTCTCTTGAAAAACGTGGGAGTCAGAGAACCACCATCATAAAGGGATATGCCTGAAATCCTAAGGCACACACTTATTTTTTTTCTTCTTCTTCTTGCTTTGTTATATACTGTAAATGCTGAAGAGCATGGACAGTGACTCAGCTGGAGAAAGTACTGAAATGTTACGGCTAATGTTTGGAAGCATTCAGTAGTACAACATGGCTATTTTTGTTAAATAGAGGATTATAATGTAAATACGTGAGAACTGTGTTATTATGTACTAGTAAAATATTGCAACTATCAAAGTTAAGATTGTGAATTCCAAGGAATTTTATTGCAAGTTTTTTAATAAAATGAATCCGATTACTGTGTCATACCTATTTCCAAAACGACTGTAAAACTGGCATTTCCTGGTGCGCGTGAGGTGAAGGGGAAAGGGGCGGAAAGAGCAGGAGCCCTTGGCAGGCCGGAGCGCAGGCGGCTGCCGATGCTTCTCCTGCAATCGGAGCAACGCGGCATCCGGGCTGAGGCGGCACCATCGGCTGCGCTGGGAACCGCGGGAGCACCGGGGGAACCGCGTCTCCCCTGCCCGCGCTGCCTCCAAGCCCAAGCGCCCGTGGAGGCGGCGCTTCCCGCCACGCGCGGTCGCGCTGAGCTGCCCGTGCAGCTGCCGCCGGGGCCCGCGTACCCGCGGAGCAGGGAGGACGCGCTGGAGCTGCCAGGAATGGCATCAGCGCTCTAAATAACGGGGGCGTAAGGCCATTAATTCCAGGATATAAGCGCATGCTTAGGCCCGGGGTTGCATCATGCTTTTCTCATGGCTATGAGAAGTCTGAGCTTCATTTCTTGTCCAAATATGTGTGTGACACCAGTATGTGACATCACGGTATCCGATGTTTTCCATAAACCCCCAGCTTCCGAGGAAACTGAGCAAGGGTCAGAGGGAAGGGGGCAGGTGGTTCAGAGCCCGGGTGACGGAGGAGAGAGCACTGGCGAAGGAGCAGCGACGGCCTGAAACGCGGCGGGCAGCAGCACAAGGGGGTCTGCGGGTGGCCAGGGCAGCAGGACCTGTGTGAGAGCAGGGCAGAGCACGAGGGCTCCAGCTGCTGCCAAGCTGCAGGTGAACGAGATGCCTCCTTTTAGCTAATCTACTGATTTGAGGGTGATCTTAAAGGAAATCAGCTGAACTTCTGTTTGCACAGACACATCTGTTTGGAAGTGGGTTATTTTGGCACCTCTTTGGCTGCCCAACAATCAGCCACAAGCGAGCGTTTCCTTGCACAGTCGCTCAAACCCGAGCAGGGCTTTGGTGTGGCGTGGAAGGAAACCCGGTCGGGAAGGTGCTCCTTGCTCCGTGCTGGGTTTCCCAAGCCATGGCAGCCCGGACAGCCCAGCGAGGGATCGGGTGTGCGCGGGCAGCGCTCCGCTCAGCTGACGCGTGTTTCACCTCAGTGACGCTCAGGACCTTCTGCCAAGGCCCTCCCTTCCCCTGCCCTGGCCGAGCTGCAGGCCCAGGAGGGGCAACACGAGGCGGCCGTGCAGCTTGGCTGGGGGAGACACTCCAGCGCCCCGAACGCAGCCGCCTGTGGGGAGCAGCGAGGTCCTGCTCCCTCCTCCCGGGGAGGGGGGAGCTGCAGGGAGCAGAGGTGGATCATTGCTTTCTGTGGGGCTTGGAGAGTCAGTAGCAGGAGTGCCGCGAGGAGAGCTGCAGAGATGGGAGTGACTTGCGGTGTTGTCTGCAGGAGTATTTAAATACCTGTCCCACAAGAGCAGAGAGGAGGCCCTGGGGAGGGTGGGCTCTGAGGCGCTTGGTGGGCAAAGGGCCTTCCCCCCCCAGCTGCTCGCGTGGCCCATGGGCTCCAACACTGCTGCCTGCATGTGCCTGCTGCACTGCTGTCCGCACTGCTTGCTTTGCCTGCATTTGCGTTAGAAATGGGCTCCCCAACCAGCGCTCAGAGCTGGGGGCCTCCCGCGGGGCAAGCGCTGCGGCCGGAGGGGGCAGTTCCCGGGCTGCGCCTGAGGAGCGTGGGGAGATGGAGCTCTGCGTTGGGGATATCTCGGGCTGAAGGGGCACATCCCGGGAGAACTAACTGCCCCAAGAGCAGTCACCTGCCTGCTCTTTTGGTACCCACTGCCATGTGCGTCGTGCTGGCAGCTGGGCTTCCTAAACGAGGAGCACTTTCACTCTGCCCTTAAGAGGTTTTCTCTCCTCTGTTGAAGACAATCTTGAGGGAGATAAATCTTGCAGGTGCAGAAAGTTATTAAGTCTCCTCAGCAAAGGAGGGAATCAGTGCTACTGACCTGCCCTCCTCCTGCATGCCTGCACCTGAGATGGTAAATGAAGCCCTTCAGGAATGTGACTTGGGATCTCCAAAATCTGGAGCCTGGCTGCGTGTAGGTGATGCATTAAAGGTAAATACAATTTTACCTTTCTGGCAGCGCAGTGTCCGCTTGCTTCTGTTTGCCCTTACTCATAATGCCAAAGCCCTCCTGAGTGCTGTTGACCCTTGCTGGCGGCAGGGAACACCCTCCGTCCTGCCCAGTATCCGGTTTGGGCAGAAGCGGGGGTTTCTCGGCCTTCTGCGTCGTGCCACCCTGGTGGCAGCCGGGGGTCGAGCGCTTCCTTCTGCGGTAAGTGCTTTGCTGCGGCCGTGCGGTCCCCGCTCCTCCCGACGCGGTTCGCTGCTGAGGGTCTTGGCCCTGGCACCAAGGAGGGAGGCGGGAGCCCCCGCTCAGACCCCCATTTCGCAGGGAGCGGCCACCCGCTGTTGCAACCCTGGGGGCTTCGATGGCTCGTTCCCAGCTCCCACCCCCTTCACTGAGATTACTCTGGGCTTCTGTTCCTCCCTACGTGCTTATGTTTCCTATATTCTTTCCTTCTGCAGAGTCTGATGCTCAGGAGTGTTTTTCTTCCTTCCCTACATTTCATCCCACTCTGTGCTGAAGTTCCCTCACCTCTTTGCGTGGAGCTGATTTTCATCTTGTCACTGGCAACCAATTAGCACATGGAAGCAGCTGCAAACGAACTGCATGTTAAACAAATGCCTTTCAAAAATAGCTACCGTGGAGCCAGATATTTTGAAAAATCTGATTCACGCACTATCTTTATAGATAGATATATGTTCTATATATGTCCAATTTGCCAAGTGGAAGAAATCAGGAGGAGGGCAGACTCAAAGGAGAAGACACATGGGAAGGGCGAGAGCCAGGCGCAGCAGCAAAATGCCGGGTGGGAGCCCTGCAGGCCGCGCTCACCACCGGCCCCAGAGCAGCAGCAGCAGTGGGATCGGGGCCCGGCGGCGCTGGTGCTGCGGCGGGCAGGGGGGTCCCTTAGAGGGAGGGCAGCCCTGCTCAGCAAGCCAGTCGCCTCAATGCAGGTTTTCAGGGGCTCATGTTCTGGATGTCCGTAAGGAGACGCTTTCCATAGCAATATGTCCTTGTACGAGCCATCCTCACGTAGCTCGGGCTGTTTTTCTGCTCGTTGCAGGTGGTTCGTTGGGAGCTTGAAGCTTTTGCTA
Source organism: Crypturellus tataupa (assembly GCA_034781795.1). Classification (NCBI taxonomy): domain Eukaryota; kingdom Metazoa; phylum Chordata; class Aves; order Tinamiformes; family Tinamidae; genus Crypturellus; species Crypturellus tataupa. Next base: position 1,168,850 of record JAWLRI010001009.1, read on the forward strand.
CCGCCAGTGAAGCTTTATTCTGTGGCTGTGAGGGACAGCTATATTTTCTTCCACTCATATCACCTGGAGCTCAGGCCCAGTAGCCACCAGCCCTGCTTGCACTCATCAGCTTGTGAAGGAAACTCGGGGGGGATATAAAATACTGTTGGAGAAAACTGTCATGTAGTCAGGATTATTTACTCCAGCATGAGATGCAAGGGCATGAAAGATATGAAGCCTAAAACCAATGAAAATAAAAGCTATAATGCAGCATCCTATTGATCAGCAGAATTCGCAGCTACTTAAGATTATTGCACCACAAATTGCACTTGCAGAATTTTAAAAAATCTGCAATTCACCCTACAATTGTAGGATGAAAAGCAAATCAAAACGGAAGGTGCTCACGCTTAAAGCCTTTACTGCTGACTTGCTGGCTGGGGGAATTATGGGGAAGTATGGCGTGCCCCGGCCCGTGCCCCCGCAGCGCACGGCCACGCGCAGTGGGAGCCTCCGTGCGCCGCTCTGGCAGCAGCTGCTCAGGGTGCCTGGTGCCCGCCGCTGCGAACGGACGTGGTGCCGCAGAGGCAGCGCAGGCCGCCCAGCGCCGCGGGCAGGAGCGCTCACGGGGCTCTCGTGGCGCTGGGAACGCTGAAACGCCCCCAGGAAGCAGCTCCTGAGAGAAAGGATGGTTTGGTAGGGCGCAAAGCAGAGGCGGGCTGGGCCTTCGTGTTTGCGTGTTGATGCGAGGGCAGCTGTGCCCAGCAGCGGGTGACAACTCCTTCCCGTCGCAGCCCACGTTTCCCCCGCACTTCAGATCTGCCTGCCCTTGGAAAGGGAAAGGGGGGGGGGAAACACGTGAAAGTGGAGCTGGCAGTCTGCAGGAAGCAGGGGTTTCAGTTCTTGTTAAAGCTGATGGATGCGGCTGGGGACGCTCCGGGCCTTGCAGGCGAAGCGCAGCTCGTGGGAAGGGCTCTGTCTCCAGCTACCTGCCGCTTGGCCAGCGGGGCCGTGACACTGCGCTGGGATTGCACCCGCATCGAGTGCTGCCTGCGGGCACCGACCCCGCCGCTCTGAAGTGAGGAGAGGGCGTGAGGGGGCGCGTGAGGAGGAACATGTCCCCTGGGAGGCTGGGTGCAGCCTTCGGCCTCGGACCCTGCTCTGGAGGGTTGTTCCCCGGGTGCACAGGTCCCCCCTTCACAAAGGCAGCTTGTAGGGAGACCCAGGAAGGGCTGAGGCTTAATCAAGTACGTCAGTTTTTCAACAATGTGTGTTGAAAAACTGACGATCATCAGCAGAACAGGCTGAAGATAGCCCCTATTTCTCTTCTGTGTTTTCAGACGCAGATTTTGGAGCTAGCTCAAAAGCTCAGTCTCATTCCAGCAGCCGGTAGCGCGTTCCAGAACCGCTCCTGGGGGAGCTGCAGAATCCTCTCCACGCGGTCGCTGCTCTCCCCTGCATCGCGCTGGCGCCCCGTGCGCCCTCCTCGCCGCAATGGGAGCCCTGCGGGCGCCCACAGCAGCCCCTGCCCTCCTCGCCTGGCGCTTCGGAGCGGCGCAGGCTCCGTGCCGAGGCTGAGTCATCTGCCAAAAATAGCCGGGAAACGTCAGCCCCGCGCGGGCGGCTGGTGAGCAGCGACGCTCCCTGTCTCGCGAGGGCTGTCGCGGGCAGCACAGGCCGGGGCTGCAGCCCAGCGCGCCGCGAGCCCTGCGCTGTCGCGGGTGCAGTTCTGCCAGCAGCACCAACGCCAGCGGGCAGGAGCGCTCCCTGCCTGGCGGTCCGCAGCGTCCTGCCGAGCGCAGCGCGGGCACTGCGGAGCGCACGACACGCTGGCGCAGGCGTGATGGTCATCTCCGTACCCGGAGAATGATTCCTGGCGCCGTAACCTACCTGTCCTCCCTCGCGGGTAACTCTGAACGATTTCATTGCTCAAGCAAGCAGCGCAGCTTGAGCAAATGAATATTTCATGGCCACAGATAGTAAAGCAGAAAGGCAGAGGGAGAGAAAATATCCCCCATGTTGGGCCTGGCTGTTGTGGCTCTTGCACAGCCCTTTTAAATGCAGAGCATCTCAGCTGGGATGTATGGGAACAAAAAAATCCTGAGGCTTTAAATGTAGACCTCATAGTCCAGGGGCACGTTTGAAACCCATCAGCGTAACTCAGGGGCAGCACCTACGGTGTCATTCAAAAATATTTATGTCGTGCAATATTTTTTAATCTTTGTCCTTCTACAAAGCAGGTGTCTATGCATGACACCTAATGTTGGTTTTGGCAGGTTAAAAATTTATACTGTGGTAGCTGTACCTGAATGATTCCTTGGAGCATAATCTCACTCTGGGAAAAAGAATACATTAATCTAGATCAGGGTAATCCGCTTTTAAACTATGTTGAATGAAAGCAAAGTTACTGTTAAATAAACGTGTCTGTACACGCGGTTATTTTGGAAGAAAGCCAGAGGTTATTGGTTCCATTGGAATTCCAGTCTGGAAGAAATTGCCCAGATCTCATTGATTTTATTTTTTCTCCCCTATTTTCCTCCTCCTCCTCCCGTTCCTCGCATCCCCAGCTGCCGAGGGGCAGGCTGGACACACAGCGCCTGCCCTGCCCGCCGGCCGCCCCGGGCCGCATTGCCTGAGCTCCATCACCACCGCCAGCCAAAAGCAAACGCCCCGTCACAAACCAGCCCACTCTTTTGCACAGAACAGGTAGCACGAACGCGTGTGTAAATACGTGAGCGTTCCTCCCCCGCACAACGGCTGGTTTACGTATACTTTAACGTGCGTGGCTGGTGAGGGTGCCCTTGCCCGGCTTGTCCCCGAGAGCGCCCCGCAGCAGCCCGAGGCTGGCGCCCCTGTGCCATGAGCGGCTCTGCCCGCGCAGGGGCGGCGCTCAGCCTGGGTTTGCTCTCAGGGAAGAGGACGCGAGCTGGTCCTGCTGTTCGGCTTTTTGGTTCGTTTGTTTTCCTCCTGCTCTCTCCACCAAGGCAGTTTTGCTGATCACTCTTGGCTTGCTGCTCCCTGCATTCCCTAGAAAAGCACTTTTTTTCCCGTCTTATCTGCAAGAGCCAAAAGTGCTCTCTGGTGCAGACAATGTAGCTGAACAGATAATTCATCTCTCTAAAAATAGTCTCAATGCCAGGGATAAAAAGTTGTAGAGTTCCCTGCACAAATAGATTTCTTTTCTTCCTTTTCCCTTTCATACGCTCAAGCCTCCATCCCACGCTGGGCGAGGGACACAGGCAGCGATCCAGACTGCTGGAGCTCTCCCTGGAGGCCAGCTCTGCTTCCCGGGACACAATACATGATGCGGTTCTTGGTCATCATTCCCAACCCCAGTTTTCTATGCCATGCAGCTGGTGCCCTTGCTGACTGGCAACGAGTTGTGGAGGTGTCTGAGGCACTCGGAAGGCGGCAATAGCAAACCAAACGGGCAGCACGGTTTCACAAAGCTGTTACTAATACAGACCCGCAATAACTCCCACTACATTAAATCTGGGGAGAAACTAAATAGAGTTTATCGGCACAGCACTTTTAGAATAGCACAGAGTTATTTCAGTGTTTCTGCTTTAACAGAAAATTTTTATGTTTTGCCCTTGAGCATAATTCAGCTCTGGGATTGGTCTGAGCTCCATAATGAGTTATTGAGAAAGGAGTTTTACCTTTTAGTGTGCTGGTACATTTATGCTCTGTACAAGTCACTGTTGATATTTTATGGACTTCCGTTTCTGAGAAGATTTTATGTTTATATAAATACGCTTAGCCATGTAGCATAGGGGGGCCTAAATAATGCCTCTCTTGCTTCACCTGTTGTGAAATAGCTCTGTACTTAGTCATACCTAGAAAAATTAATGAAAGTGGTGAAAGTGGTTTCCTGTTGCGGTTAGGTGCCAGTAACAAATCTGCTGGGTGTTGCATAGCAAAAACCATTGGAACTGCCTCTTCTGTGTTTGTGTAGAGCCTATAACACTACTATAAATGCTGCCTTCTTAACAACCTATTATGAAATATTTATTTACTACCTCCCCTATTTTTTGCATGGCAAGATAGTAGTGAATTTAAGGATAACTAATTTGGGGAAGAAAGCCCTGCTCTGAACATTGGTATATTTATTAGCCGTGAGATGGACACATTTCTTTTTTTTCCCCTGGAGTCCTTTATATTGGAGGTAGGTTCTTCCCATAGAAGAGTAGTCCTAGGTCCTGGCATATTTTGTTTCTTTTCTTCATCATCACTGTTTTTGTATTATTTCATTTATTCTCTGCCCTTTTACCCCTCTCTTTTCTATTAACTGTTTTCCTCTTTTCTTTCCCTAGAGACATTTTTCTCCCTCCTGATCTCAAATCATGCCTTTCTGCCCCGATTCCTTTAGTTCTCCTGGTGCCTCCTCCCCACACTCAGTTACAGTTAAGCCCTCCTCATGCTGCCCATTTCCCTCTCCACCTTAACCTAAAGATTCCTCCTCCAGCTCCTGAATGATTTATATTCTCCAGGTCACACTGGCTTTATCGTTCTCGGTTCGCTGGTTTGTTTTTCCCCTTAGCCAGCCTCATCTCTAATATTCTTTTGTCTGCAACAGGAACGTGTATAAGCTGCTCAAAGCGGGGTGACGACAAGCAGAAGGACTGATGGGGATGTGGTTTTTGTGTGTGTGTTATCAGAAATGATCTCTTTTAAGGAGGAGCTTTTTCCTTTTTTCTTTTCCTTTTGCCTTGCAGTTGTGCACTGAACGTAGGCAATTTAGTTCTGCTGTGGTGAGGTGAACGTGACCTTGCTTTACAGAGAGCTGAGCAGCCAGCTTAGATCAGAGGCTGCTCCTCTGATTTCAGCAGTGCTCCCAGGACAGTGCAGGGCTCGGATGCTTTGCTGGTACAGGGCCAAGTAACTCAGCTCTCACGTATGTCTGGCATTGGTCTGGGGTTTGTACAGACACAGAACAAAGCTGGTCGACCCTCAGCTGCATTGTCATTGACAATAACCTTGTCTAGAGTAAATGTATTGCTCTATAGGAGTTTTATTTATGTTGTTGTTATTATTGACATTCCTCTCCACCTTACCTGCAGGCCCTGTATGTGCAGCTGACACACAGCCAGCCCATATTTCCACAGACAGTTTTCAGAATCCCCTTTCAGGAGCTACAATAACCCCATGGAAAAGCTGACTTTGGAGATGTGCCTCAGCAGTGTGGCTTCGGGCTCCTCGTACTGGATCACAGCCTGCAGGGTATCTGATTGTTCAGATTTTGTCCAAAATCTGTGGCTGGTGACCTTCGTTCTGTCAGGCTTTATGCTGGGTCAGGTATTCTGTCCTCTCTGGAGCCAGCGCAGGGCTGGCATTCCTACCACGTTCCGTATAATTTCATGGAAATGTGATCCTGGATGGATCAGACCAATCCTGCTGGGTGGTCTGGTAGCAGCAGCCCGGGAATTATTATCCTTGGGAGCGCAACCTTCAGGTTATACTTGTCTTAATGACAAGTTCCAGCTCCTCAGCAGGGATGTTCTGCGCTAGGGAGGCTCCCATGAACAGACTCTGGGTTTCCACAGGGATTTCCACAGGGCTTTTTTGCAGCCTGCTGTGAGGAGAATGAGAGCCATTGGAAACATCTCCTGGACTGGGCAGAGGATTTTGCTGTTTCCATGGGCTGTTTGCACAAAAGCAAAGTAAGGGCGGTGTCCGCTGAGGCAGGAGCAAGTGTAAAAAGGTCAAGTGCTTCCAGGAATTTGATAAAATCCCTTAATTTACATGTTTTTAATTTCCTGTGAGAAATCTGATTGTTTGAGATGCTGTGTTCCTGTTTTGCTCTTGGATCTCTACTTGAGAAGTAACCAGTACAGGCACTGAGAACAGAAAAAGACTTAAGGAGTTAACAGGTTTAATTCCTCCTCATTCCTATGAATGTAGAGGCAATAGCCCAGGAACCTCTGCCAGGATCCTGCAGCAGCTGCTTTGTGTGCACCTTGGCCCGAACTCACATGAGGCTCTGCTTGACTTGATGTGCCAAAGCAGGTAATGTCGGATTAAAAGAATCTGCGAATTTTAAAATGTTGTGATATTTTGACATGCTGCAGCAGGCTTTATTTTCTATTTCTTCCTTTTCCCCCTCCCACTTGTTCTCCACTCTCACACTTCCATTCAGTTCTCTTCTCTTTCTCTGCTCCTCTGCTCATGTTTACATATCTTTTTCTCTTCTTTTCCTTCAACCTTGAATCATTCCCTTCTGCATCCTCCTCCTTGTCTTTATTTCATCCCTTTATTTTGCTTTTGCTTGTCAGTTGCCTAGAAAGGGCTGGAGAGTGATGCATCTCCCTCTGTACCTCCATACCCTCCGGGATAGGTACGATGGTGCCTTGTACTAGAATACTTAGGTGCAGTGCCACACATGAAGCAAAGCCTGGCTTTGCCTGAGGGGGTAATTGCAGGAAGACACGAGGACTTTCATGGATGCCAGGAAAGCAGGCGAGTGCCAGACGGAGTTAATCTGCAACCTGGGTTGCAAGGAGGCTCACAGTCTTGTAGGCTGGGCTAGCACTAGCCCAGAACATCCCCCACAGCTCCACAGGATTTCTGTGTAATGCTAAAGACGTTGGTTTAAAAGCTGGCTGGGTGCCCAGGCTAGTCGTGCAATTGGTAAAAACAGGCGTTTTGTGCAGACACAGAAACCCTGGGCCCAGATTGTTAGCAGCTGCTTGGTGGGCAGCCAGGAGGAGCGGGCTGGGAGGAAGGGCAGAGCCAGCAGCCCATCCAAGAGCTGCTTTTGTCTTCACTGCTATAATTTTGTGTGACTTTCTGTGGATTAGTAAACAAAAGGAGGCAAGCTGCCCGTGGCTCTTCCTGTGAAGCGGCTCACCCAGGTCAGCTGGCCATCCCTCGCTGCCTTGTGAGGGACACTCATGGGAGCTGGGATTTCCCCATAAGAGAGCAAAGACTAACGCTGTGGTGGTGATGAGCAGAACAGAACCGCAGAGTAGGGGGGTAAAAGCCACTTCAATCTGCCTTTTTTATTTTCTTTCTGTCTCTCCAGGAGTTTGTTGTATGCCTGCCATGAAACTGTTCTCTCAATTATTATGCACCATCCTAAAAATTCTGATAACATTTCCAGCACAGCCAAAACTGGTATAGGAGATCAAGGGCTGTTCTTGGTGATACTGCTGAGGAGAACAGCTCCCCAGGGTGGTGGTGCTTTGAATCCTGCTTTTCTTTGGAGCATGATTTCATGTCCTCGTAAGCTTTGTGGCAACTATGACATCAGCCTTTTAAATTTATATTAGAATGAGTGTTAATTACCCCTTCGAGGTCCCCAAGGCACATTGGCAGCACACACGGCTTAGATTCCCCAGATTTATTGCTTTTTGCATCTAAACTTTTGACTCTCCTGTCATCTCTTCTGAGAAGTCTAAAACTGCAAGTTACTCCGAAGTGTTGCAATTCACAACTGTCCAGAAATTCTGTCATGGGATTATGAATATTACTGACAAATCTCTTAAAAAAAAAAAAAAAAAAAAAAAAAAAAAGTGCAAATATTTGTTTGAAAATATTGTCTATTATAAATTTTTTATTTAAAGATGAATTATATGTAAATATATACTCATGAAAAGGTTAAGATCAGATGTCATCTCTGTGATGTTCTAACAGCCTCTTCCGAAAAAAAATGACTCCAACACAAATTTCTTCCTGACTATTGATTTCCAATATATCTAAACTGTACTAAAAATGCAGCTTTTTTTTGTTGTTGTTGTTGAAAAAAACAATGTTCAAACTTCTGACCCTTTTAACAAGTGGAGATTTCATTTCTGATACAAGTCAGCTCTTAAAAATCCTTTCTGCTGAACTAGGGCAAGGGAGAAGAGAAGAATAAGCAGATGTTAGAATTGCTATGAACATGTAACAAAGTCACATGAATCACTAGAAACAGTGCTGTCAAGACTATCCTGGATTTAGTAGCCCATGTGAATTATCAATCAAACAAATAACGAGATAGATTATTAAACGTCCTGCAAGCTCTTGGTATAGTCCATGTTGCCAACTATTGCTTGGTTGTAATCCAGTTGCCACAGCTTTGCATGTTTGACTTGTCACATCTGTACGACTTTCTGAAAAGACTTGTTTTAGAGGTGAGACTTTGCGTGACTACTTTGTGACTGTTTTCAAGCAGAAGAGGAAAATTTGAAGAAATTCTACTTCCCAATTTTTGACATCCGTGGCACTAGGAAAATCCCTTTGAAAATGATGTGACCTGTACTCTTTTACAGAAAGCCACTGCTAATACAGTCAGTCAACTGCAACAGTGGCATGGAAGGAAAATGGCTGTAAATGACTGAATAATCATTTTGAAGTATAAAGGGCAAATTATTCTCACTACCACCTCCTAACCCCTTAATTCCTGTAAAGAAAGGAGGATCCTAACAAGGAAATACCAAACCGCACAGACTTGGACCACAGAGATGGGAATTAACAGATACGTGGAATGGCTGAGGGGAGAGTCTTGCCTCCTTCCCCTCCCTGCCATTCCCTCAAGTGTCACACACCAGGCCCCTGGACTGAACACGGCAATTCCCGCTCACTGACGGGGGAGCCAGCCCTGGGGCAAAGTTGAGGAGGCAGCAAGTCTATGGCCAGGCACATTGCAACTCATTTCCCTCAGCAATGTCTGCAGGGTGAGAACAGTAAATCCAGATGTTTAATGGAGATGTGGTAGGTCCAAATTGCCAGCAAGGGAAGAGGGAGCTTTGTTCACTTTTGTTTTCTGGAAAAGAATCTTCTGAGTTTCCTCAAGGGAAAAAAAAAAAAAAAAAGTGTTTTTTCTCTCTCTGTGGTTTTATTTCCCTCCATCTCAATAACCTCTATTAAGGAGCTAGTTAGCGTAAGGCAGGGTAGCAAGCTTGCACTGAGGACCACCTCACTCCAAAGCAGCAGACCGTGCAATATAGTCTCCTGTGGCCATGCCTTTTTGGAGAACACCAAAACATAGGTTTCATTTTTTGATTCTCCAAAGCAAAACAATGTGTTATTTTTTTCTTTTCTCAGGTTTCAAGGAGGGTTCAGCACAGTGCAAAGCATTGTAAGCCTATCCTTACATACAGATAAGTCTTCTGCAAAACTGAAAAAAAAAATCACAGCATTATCCAGATTAACATTCCTTTGCACATTTCATTTGGAAACTAGCTCAAATCAGCTAGCGTATTTGGTTTATGAGGCTACTGCTCCTGGGTTACTCTGGGAACGATGACATTATTTATGGAGGATTTAAATGTGTTTGACTGGAACTGATGTGATGTTTTCAAAGAAAGACAGCTCTTCAAATTTTAGTATCTTAACTCATCTTGGCGTTGTCTATGTTGTTTTCAATAAGCAGGCAAATAATTATTGCTCTTCATTTAGACTTCATTTAGATTAAGCATATCTTATCAGCTTTTCAAGAATCACTTAGTCTTTTAAGAACATACAACAGAAATCTCCCAGTACCAATTCGGATGATAAATTATTAACCTTTCAGTCACACAAAGCAAGGTTTCTGCCTGATGCATCTTCACTGAATGCATTGGAGTCGCATAGAAACATATTTGGTGCACACTGTATATTCCTACATTTTACAAGCAGATAGAGGACATCTCAGAGCCAACACAGGCAAAAAGCAAAGATAAAATGAAACACAGACATGCTGCACAATAATCTGTGAAATGCTCAGGGTAACAATTATTTAACCCATACTTACCCCATCTGTTTGTTTCAAAATATATTCTACTAAGATCGTGAAGGAGGTTTAGCTAAAAATGATGACCCCGATTTGACATATTTATTATTCATAAATAATATATGTGGCACCACATCATATAGCAGTATCAAAGATAAGTTATCTCCTGAAAAGTCTTCTCAGTGAGACACAGACATTAGTGGAACGCAGACAACAAATTTATATTGACCTTTTGTTTTTCTTTTCTTTTAAGGTAAATAAATAAATAAATAAATAAATAAATAAATAAACCTAGGATTTGGAGTGAAGTATCAAAGTTTCCTTCTCCCTCCCTGTGTTTACACCCTGTCTCTGAGCAGACACTCCCACAAATTGCAAGCATTTGCCAAATTAACATCTTTGTTGACTCCCTCCAGGATCACATGAGGTTATTTGGTAAGGGTTAAGGGACAACATGATTAAGCAAAAGAACCACAATTATTATAATACATCAGTGTGACACCTACTATTTATTAATCATGGTTTCACAAGCCATGACATGACTTATGAATGGAAAAATTGAGATATTTTCTATCTGACTGCTAGTTCATGATGTCTCCCTACCTAATTATGCTTTGGAGGTAATTTTCTGAGGTAATTTTCAAGCCATTTCTGGAGACCACTGCCAACCAGAGCCATTTCTGGAGATCCCAGAAACTGATGAGGAAAGTAATTAAATCAAGGAATCCTACAAATTTGTTGGTATGCAAAAGAATAAACTGACAGATCAGTACTTCAGCTTTTTCTGGGCATTCCATCATTCTCATTTAGGACCTATGTTTAGGTCCTATTTCTGACAAAAATGTTTATTCTCTAGAGGATCAGATGTACACTGAAGTATAACACAAATAACAAAATCCACATAGAAAAGCACAGAATGTCATTTGAGGATATACATGCTGCATTTAAGGATGAATAATCTTAAAACAGTTTATGAAAGGGCAAAGTTACTTAAGTCTTACAACACAGAATAAATACTTAAATTCAGGTGCTTAGCATAAGAAATTGAAGAGCTTCTGGGAAGGGTATTAATGGTCTTAAATCGATATTAAGTTCAGCAATTTCTTTGCTGTCCAGCAACAACTTGTCTTCCCATTAAGAGATCTCTAATCTCCAACTAGTAAAAAGTTAATTTTCACAATAACATGTCATTGTACCATTACAATCTTTAGAAGAAAGCTAGTACCTTAGCAGTGCTTTTCTCCAGGCTTTCTCACTCCCCTCACGTTGAAGAAACAGGCCCAGTGCTGCTTCTTCCTCAGCTGCTTTGCTGATTTCTTACCTGTCGGACTGCGATGGCTCCTGCAGGTGCAACACAAAAGTGCAAGATGAAGTCACATCACTGAATCTGAGGGAAAGGGACAAAAAAGAAATATGTTACCAAGCGGCATACCTCCCCCTTTTCCAGCATGCCAGTCAGGTACAGCAAGAGTGCCTTTTTCTGGGCAATGCTGCATTTAAAATATCAGCTCTTGGCAGTTGTCTAGTGGGTTTCCACCTTTGCTAGTAACATTATCTCAAATGTGTGCAGTCTCCAAAGGCATGTTTAAAAGGGACTAGGGACTTTTATCAACTGCTTTGGAGTTTTAATGGTTAAGCCTATTTAATCTATTTTCTTCCTATCAGAGGATGGCATGTTTTGACATTTTGATCCTATCATTCTTATACTGATGTAGCTCCCGGGTTTAAAAAAAGATTTGTCAGTTGACCTAACAACCAGGGACTAGTCAGTCTGTCTCTGAACATTGTTACAACAACAAAATGATCAATCTGGAGCAAAATTAACAAATAGTTATAGGATGTGTTTTATCTTCGTCTGTCAATAGATGATCTCATGGAGGCAGATCCTGCCAAAGAAAGATTATTTATTTTTTTTGGCAGTATAAACAGCCTTGGTCAAAACAGATGGCAGTGCCAATACCGAAAGCCTGGATTTTGCCACGTAAAGGGGGATATGGAATTAACTTGGTCATAACAGCTGTGTATGAAACAAGTCCAGAGGGAGACTTCATAATTAAGTAAAAAATCTTTACTGACAATGTTTCTAAGTGACATAGGGTTTCCCAGGATAGCACTGGGATAGGGTAACAGTGAATTAAGTTTGCTGCTCTACTGGGGCCCAAATCATGCTACCAACCCCCGTGTTTACATCCACAAACCAGAAGTACAGCAGAGAATGCCAATCACATCTAAAATACAGCTGGCTCTCTCAGAGAGCTCCTGTGCCCTCCCACGAGCACCTGAACATGTTCCCAGAGAATGAACTTCATCCCTGGCCTTGGTGGCGGCACCATTTACTCCTCCTTTCCTCCAGTGTCACAGCAGTGGCACCAGGGCTGCTCTACCAGAGGCTGCTGGCCACGGGGGCAGGACCAGTGGGGACACTGGGGCACTAGCCAGCCTTGCGGGCCCCCCGTGACCACCCGAGGCCGCCACGCATTCCTGCCACTCCTCGCAGCCAAGCCAGGATTCAGCTCCCAGTCTGCTCTGGCTGGGTTTTAACTAGAGCTGGTCTGGAAGCACAGGTTCGAAGGAAAAAAAATCCTGAATTTTCTTCTCCATTATAAAAGCAGACAGCCCTCGCTTGTTCAGTTTCTATTTATTTTTTTCCCTACCACAAAATGACGCAGTTCAAAGGGCCAGGCCCTTTCGACAACATTAAAATCCCCCAATTTCTGGTTCTGCCATGGCGGCCGGGGGGGCCGGAGGGGCTGCCAGCGCGCGGGCCCGCCCG
>JAWLRI010001009.1:1181813-1207560 GCA_034781795.1 Crypturellus tataupa
CGGGCACGGCGTGTGATGCGCCCGCCGTCTGAGCGCGCGGGCGGCGGCGCGGGCGGGCGGAGCGAGGCTGCCCCGCGCGGCGGGCCGCGGGCGGCGGAGCGGCGGGAGCATGTGGGTGAACCCCGAGGAGGTGCTGCTGGCCAACGCGCTGTGGGTCACTGAGCGGGCCAACCCCTATTTCATCCTGCAGCGCAGGAAGGGCCACAGCGGCGATGGAGGCGGCGGCGGGCTCGCGGGTAAGGCCGGCGGCGGCGGCTCCCCCGCACCCCGGGCAGGGCGGAATAACGGCAGGGGGGCTGGGGAGTCGGCGTGACCTTCCAGCTGCGGCTCCCTGCCCGAGCGGCGAGAGGGAGGTGGTGGCCGAGGGCTGTGGCGAGAGCTGAAAGGCTGAAGCCGCCCCTGTTTATTTATTTATTTACGTATTTAATTCTTGTGCAGGGCCTGCAGCAAGGTAAGGTTGGTTTCCTTGGGATTTGGGTGCTCTTTGGGCTCCTAGGGAAGCTGAAATTTTGCCCAGGTAGCCGTGGGGGAGCGTGCATATGATCCTTTTGTATGTTAGGGTGTGACTCGGGAGCATGCATGGAAGGCTCTGGCTTTGGACTTGGCGTGCTTGGAAATAGCCAGAGCACATTTAATTTGGGTCCCTCATGTCCCTGTTTGGGGCATTGTGGTGGAGCATGTCACCCGAATTCTTTCTTTTCAACTCTTGGCAATGCACAATACCTTTGTAGAGGTCTGGGTCACCAGCATTTTGGTCTTTTTAATAATGCGTGCATGTGTTTCTCAAGACCTTTCATAATTTTTAGTCGATATACATGCATTTTTATAAAATCAGGAATACAGAGCTCAACAGGGTTACCTCTGGTCCTGCCTGAATTGGCAGAAATTAGTCAGGCTTGGCCTTTGAAGACTGATTTCTTCCTTGTCCACTTTACATTGAAACTAGCTCTTTAGATTAGTCAAAATAAACATATGGATTGCCTATGTTTGTTTGGTTCAAGGTCTTCTCTATATTTGCCAAAAGATCCGAGTGTTTGTTCAGCCTTTGGATGTTTTACAAACATGTAAATAATTCACACACATAATTTAGCACCGCTATAAAGTGTTTATTCATGTAGGCCCTTGAGGTCTGCAGTGCACGTTGGTGGTGATCGTTAATGCACCCGTCTCATTCCTGCCAAGGAAGTGACCAGCAGTCACTCCACAATGGCTGCTCATTGATCTTTATCTTTGACTTTGTGAACAAACAGTGTTTACCAAGGAATTGTTTGTATTCTTGCCTCTTGTGGCTTACACATCTGCCACTAAGTGTTGCTGCCAGTATCTCAGTGCAATAGGTGAAGAGCTGGAAGAGATTCCTGACAATGAAATCATGAAGCAGCTTAGGATTTGCGAATGAGAAAAGAAGGTATAGACTTAAGAGACTTAACTGACCATTGATGAGTTACCAAAAGTGAGAGTGAGTTCTCCATGGCTGTTCTTTGTTTCAGAAAACTGGATTCTGCTTCCAGAGGTTTCCTTTTTGTCTATTGTAGGTGGTCTGATGAGGCATCCTCCGGCCTTTCTGGCTTTGTCAGCTTTGAATTGGAGAGATTTGTTGAGAAACCCAGCCAGTGTCTCAAATATTTCCCAGTTCTTGGGGGACGGGAGGAAGTATTTGAGACTTTTAGGTTTTCTCTGTAGCAGAGTACATAGATATCTAGGCCTTGCTGCAGTATTTGTGATAGTCTGATGGGTGATATCATTGTGTAGAGGGAGAAACAACTCTTGAGGATTCAGTCCTTTGAGTGAGAGTAGGATTTGTAAATGTCTACTGCTGCTTTTGTGCAGCTCAGGTGAACCTGCAGCATTTCGTAGATCAGAGTACAGAAAGTAGTTCTGTCTTTGTGCATCTTTTCTGCTGGAATTTGAGTTTTAGTGCAGTGTATCAGTTATTTGACTGTGTGAATACTATGTAATGGATACTGATTTAGAATGGAAAAATTGTATGCCTATTTTGTGAACTGATTTCCATGTGGTTGTTATTGGTGTCTGTGGTTTGCCTACAACCATACCTACACTGGGGATAAGATAATAGCAACAAATAGCTAGTTTTTAAGGATTTTGTTTGTTTGCATGAGTTGGAGGGAAGGGGAAGCTGAGGAAAAAAAAAAAAAAAAGAAGAAGTTGTAGTGTTTTGCACTGTATTGCTAGAACCATAACTAAACAAACACCTGCCATGCTAGCAGCAGCAGGAACAGCCTTCATAAAGTTATTGGCAATAGTAAAAGAGCCATAGAGGAACTTTTCAGACCTTGCCATTTTAACACATGGGATTTTGCCACAAGTGTGGACAAAGGGTGGGAGAGGAAGAAAGATGGCAACAGAGTAATGGGACCGCTCCTGGTAGGCACAAAAAGAAGTGGAGCTACTAATCAGTTGCATTTCATGGAAACACCAGTAATGGAATGTTGTGCCAGTTACTGTAACACCTGTGGTTTTCCCAGTGAGTGCCAAGGCAAGTCAAGAGAGGCAAACAATTGTGCTTAGTAGGTGACACTGGCTAAAAGGAAAATGTTCAGGAACCTACCTGAAGTTTAAATAAATAAATAAAATAAATAAAAACTGCTGACTCTGTCAGCAGAGTGTATAGTTTTAGATAGGACTGTGTATTATCCCATGGAAATTCTGTGGATGATAAAGAAATAATTGTAATGACAGAACTGGAGGCTGTCTGGTCAAAATTAGAGAAATAGAAGAATGAACCTCTTCTCCCTCTCTCTCTCTCTTTTGTTTTTTTTTTCCTTTTTGTATTCCCTCATAATTTCTTATTCTATCATGACTTACTGGTTTATAATGATATACTACTGAAATTTGTTCAGCTATCCCCTTAGAAGTCACCCACCCATGAGTATTGCATAAAATTTGCCCTGGTTGCTTTACAAGAAAACAGATCACACATCCTTGAAGCTGACTAGAAATACTGTGTGTAAGATTTGCAGTGTGGTGGGAGTGGTCTGAATTTATATATGCAAAGATTATGTAAATACAGCTGTCTTATTTTCTTCTCTCTCTCTCTCTCCCCCCCGCCCCGGGTTCTAATTTTTGCTGACAGGAGCTCCCTCATTATTAACTCCTGAAGCAGTTTGTCTTAAACTGTAGAATGACGACTTTCCGATTTATGAATATGTGCACTTACGAACGTGAGATGGCTTTGCTAGTGTACCTTAGGCTGTGGTTTGACAATAAGCAGCATTGATTTGCTGGCATTGCCACTCAACCCATCTTTGAGGTGAAATTGAGCAGTCAGCAGACTGATCTGGGTTAAGGCTAATGCCCTGTTTTACTTCTGTTAACTCTTTAAACAGTGATGAGCTTAGCTGCCCTGTAATCCCATGGTGTTTTTTGTAGCACAGAACCAACCTGCTTTGGTACAGGTGAAGGAGCATGAGATGGAGAAGGCCACTCAGAAACACCCAAGACTGCTGCTCAGTGTTTGGGCTCTGCAATTGGGGCTAGCAGTGATAGGCACTCTGGCCATTACTGCAGATCTACCTGTCCTTTCTTCCCTTGTTTATTATCATCCCGTGGATGGAGTTACCACCACCAGAGCAAAGCCCAGGAGAAGGGATCTTGTAGGTGCCATTCACATACCTCTGTCCAAAATGAAGCAGTTTGTATCAACTTGAGGGAAAGGGTGAAATGGCCTTTTCTGCACTGATTCCGCTGCCTTTGGCTTGGGTTTGCATAACTTGCTTAGAGGAAGCTCTCCTGTTTAGGTACTCCCTCAGAGAGAATGCCAAATACTATTGGCATTCAGTTTAGTACTGGATTGTAACTTGCTATAAGCTTGAAGTGTTAGGGCAGTGCCTTACCAGCCTCTAGAAGTCATCTCTGCTAACAAAATGTAGCTAATTATTAATTTGCCTCAGAGTTCTAGCTTTTTTCTACTAAACTGTGTGAAGCCATTTTTATGCTTAACTGAGGCCCAGACTCTTTTGCATGATTGTGTCTACATCAGAGCCAGTCATACTAGTGTGACTTTCCTTTGTAAGCATACTCTGATCAAGGACTTGGTTGGGTTTTATTTTTCTCCTAAATAAGAAACACAAGGACAAGTTGTAGACTGGTTTTTAACATCTGCTCTGTAAACTGATAACAATGCAGTGATGTAAGATGCTTACAGAACAAGAACAAAAATGTACTTTCCTACTTTAAATGGTTTGTGGATTGATCAATATTCTCCATAATAAAATAATATCATGCTGTGTGCATAATGCCTTGCGTGAGTTTTGCTTCCGAGTGACCATTAGTCAAGACTTTGATCTTCATTTTGTTCACCAGCATCATTTTATTCTTTTTTTATTTATTGTCAGTGATGCAAGGTGCTTTTAATCTTTTCTTTTTAATACCTTTTCCGCTGTTTGACAGCTGTTGGTTTGCCTGTTTGTCAGCTGCCTCCCTTGAGCACCTTGGTGCTTTGCCCTGTGTGAAATGCTTTGTTCCCAGTAGGATCCACTGTGTCACTGCATTTGCAACCTGTATCAGCTGGAGAGAATGTGAACCTATTCTCTCCCATGATTTGAACATGATACCTGGCACTACCTTCCTGGATGTAAGGATTTGATTATGTCATAAGTTTTATGAATATCTGGAAGGCTTATGTTCTTTGGGTTTGGTATATAGTTCATTGTGAAGTGAAACAGTTTTAAAATGTTTTGATATTCACTTTCTGCTGTGTTATTGTCATATTTGCCAAACTTCCTTGAAAATATTACTGCAAGCAATTAACGCAGCCCCTAGTTGACAGCATAACAAATGGTTCTGCTAGAGTTTACCCAGAGAGGGATCAAGGGAGTGGCCTGCTTAGCTTGTGTGACTGCTTATGCGCATACATTTGTGTGTGAAACGGAGATGAACTTCTCAGGCACTTTCTTTAAGATATCATTGTTGCAAGATTCCCCAAACAAGTAACCTGCTCTTCTTAGCTTATAAGAGATGTGTTTGGTTTTTGTGTGTGTGTGTAGATTATTTTGCATATAGCTTGCTCATGCTTGCAGCTGGGGTACTGTGTATGTATGTGAAGAGAGCCAGTGCAGGTTTGTGAGTCTGTGAGATGTTGCCAAAGATGGTTCTAATACTTAAGCAGAAGAGAACAGATGGAAATAATCTGCTTTTTTATGGTAAAATGAACGGATAAAGTGCTTTTTCACCAGATACTTGTGTGGAAGAGGATGACATGCAACTTCCACACTGGAAAGGCAGAAAGGAAAGATTCTGAACTTGTCTGGCTGATGCTGACTTTCATTGTCAAGTCTTGCGCAATTTTTAATACTATGATGGTATTCTAACTCGGAACGCTTTTCTGCAGTGAACAATTCAGTTAGGAGCCCAAACTTGGAGAATAAATTTTGCCTTGCTTTCATCTTCTCAATTTGGAACATTGATGGCTTATGTTTAAGAAGCAGAAGAGCTCCATAAGTCTTAATGAAAAGATGTTGCACACTTTAACAAACTGACTTTTTTTTTTCTCCTGACTAAAGCAGTTAAAATTTTAGCATCTAATAGACTTCAGAGAGAAACCTCTGCTTCCTGATACTTGAAATAAAGCAGTTATGCATGTGATAAGCATAACTTACAAGTGGTCAATCATCAGCTTTTTATGTCCATTCTGGCTCATGGAGTGGAAACTAGTGTCTTGCACTCCACTCTGTCATTTGTTGCTAAAATTATCTGTTCTCTTGCTGCTACATTTTCCTATTAGGGTTCAGGATAGCTGTATTTGCTTCTTCAGACCATATGATACCACTTTGCCTAGAGATGGGCAGCTGAACTGCTTTGAGTCTCTGGATTGCTTCATCAGGCTTTGTATTGAATTTCCAAATACATTTGCATATGCTTATTTGGAGGAAGTCTGGTTTCCTGTCTTGTGCCTCTGTTGATTACCAGTTTGTACTGAAAATGCAGTGTTTGCCCAGATATAGTGCTTGAGATAAAAAGTCTCAGTGTTGCTTGGTGCAGTGTGGCTCTTGTTTCCACGCTGTGTTGCTTTTTAATGAAAGACCTTTTCCTGTTCTTGATGCTCTTGCATCTTTCACACTTTGATTATTGTGACCTATCAAGGCCTCTGAATCCATCTGTCACTTCATCTTTTTGCCTTCTAACACACTTTCAGCTTGGAATTCTGAGGTATTTTTGAAGCTTGCTGTTTTCTGTGATCTCAATTCATCTATAGCCCTGTTGGTAATGACACTTACGAGCACAATGTAGTTAAGTGAAGTCTAGGCATCTTAGTAGTCTTCTGCATATCAGAGTTTGGGTTGCTTACAGGATTCCATTTATCTAGTACTGCACTGAAAGATACAGAGAATGTGGCACTCCTTGATGTCCAGTTACTTGCTCTTACAAGGATATACCATATTTAAGAGGCTTGTGGCTTTGATGCTTTCAGTTAGTTTTGTAGAATTAAAAAAGGTTGCACAAGATAGGCTGGTATAGACTGTCACATACCTTTGAAAGTGGATTAAAAAGTACATATTCTTGTGTAACTGTTCAAGATGTAAACAATTGACATGTGCAGGATCAATTCAGGTTTATCTGTTCTTTGCAAAGATTTGTACCTCTGCTATTTTTAATCCCTCATAGTACCACATTGTAATGTAGCTTTTTTTTCATGTAAGAAGCCAGTGGTGTTGCTGCCACTGATTGTGCTGAAAAATAAAGGTGCAAGATGATGTATAAGTGTTTTTAATGGTTCAATTAGGAAATTTTGTGCTTTCTTGGCTTTGCAATTGCAAATTATACTTCTGAAGTCCACTTCATGTTGATATTCAATACTTGGCATTTAATGTGGGCTTAAATCTGGGAGACTTCTTCAAACCTGATTTTGAGTTTCTCTAGTCTGAGGTGCACCATTTTTGTTGTTGTTCTGAAGTTTTCAGACAGTTCTGATCTGCTTGATTTGATGGGTTTATGAAATCCTACAGTAGCCTCCTTTTCAGCTGTAAGTTCTCTATTTTTGGCCCTTTTCTTATAATTCAGAGTTCTGCTTCCCCTATGTGTTTTCCAGTATTTCATTGTCAAAAGTACTTAGATTTTCCATTCAGCGTTTTTTGTTCCCCCCACCACCCCACAGTAAAACACCTCCTCTGATAGCTTATTGTAGGCTGATTCTCTCTGTGGTGGTATCGAGTATGGACAGTTAGTCTGCATTACTTCTTTTGAAACCCATCCACCACTTGAGATTCAGCTTGTACTTGAATCTGCTGTGCTTTATCCTGGGCTAAGGAACAAGCTTGAATCAACTTGCTGTAGACACTTCAATTCTCAATATTGTCACTGATTTTTCTTGGCTAGATGCAACTTGCAATCTGTTTTCTTCTTCATTTTGCAGTGCTTTTAAAAATTGGTCATGCTTACTTGGTCAGGAATCTTTTGTAGTTTACCTGAATCTTATGTTGGTGCAGATGTCACTGATTTAAATTTCATCAGGAGGTGAAGTCTGTTTAATTTGCTTACACTATTCTGAGGGAATGGGATATTTTCTCTAGGTGTGTGAGATTATTTGATCACAATATCAGTTTCCCCGATCCTTCACATACCTATACTTGTCTAATATGTCCTGTTGGTACTCATCTCTCTACTGAGCCTTCTTTTTTCCCCATTTATAATATTTTTTTTTATTTTTTAATAGTTTTTTATTTTGTATCTAGGAGATCTGTTTCTGGGACACTTATTGTTTGGTTTTATTACTTGCGAGTTACTGCACTTGGACATTTCATTGTCTGTAAACTTAACATTGGTGGAAGTAAAGACTGTTCTTCTGTTGTGTCTGTGTGTATTTCTGTGTACACTTTCATTTGATCTCTAGTGAGGAGAAAGGCAGCAAGATTTTACAATTTAAAATATTTTCAAATTCAGTAGATAGTATTGACCAATAGACTGTTATCTTACAGCAATTTAAAGCTCTTCAGTGTAACAAACTTACAAGAAGTTCTAAAAGCTAAAAGTCTGAACCTAGTCGTATTTAGATTAGAATTATGTTAAATTCTTCAACAAGGATGGCCATGAGTCATGTGGGCACCTTGGCAAGTACTGCAGTAGATGTTCAATTGCTGAATGCTATTAAGTTGTGATTTCCAGATGATAATCCAGTTCAGTTGTAGTTATTAAGCTTGAAAGTAGGATAAAAGCTTTTTGCTTTGCTGATTTTTGTTGCAGTAGTCAAGCTACACCATCTAATCTGGCCCTTTTCGAGTTTTGTATGCATATTCTTTTTTTCTTTCTGTCTGTCTGTCTCCATTTTCTCCATTTTATTTTTTTATCTCCTCCCCTCTCTTCTCTTCCCCTCCCTCTTTTCTTAAATGAACACTCACATAGGCTACAGAAATGTCTACTCCATCATAAAGTTCCAAGGGTACGGTTCACAATGATGATATTTTTCATACTTCTGTGAATGTTGTTACCAGGATGGGAAATTTAGTGCTCAGATTATGTGTAAGTGGTATATGGTCCTGACAATTTGTTTAGCTTGTTCCATGAAATCAAATCAAACTGATGAATCATTTGAAAGGATTTGTCTATGCTACCTATGGGGTTAAGGCTGTGGCTTAGGTTTGGCTGACAGGTAATTTGGTGACCTCTTCCTGTAATAACAAATGAGTGAGCTGATTACATAAACACGTAGACTGCCTTGAGAAAGAATGAGAAAATAATGATTCATTACAGTGACTAGGAAAAACAAACTCTCGTCGGTACATCCTAACAATTAACCTTAATGTATTAGTATGAGTTATTGTTTTTATAGTCAGGAAGTAATACCTAAGCTTTAGAAGAAAGAAGCCTTAGGAAGATTTTGTTCACTACCTGTGAAATATAAAACTAAATGCTCAGGATGAAAACATGGGCTATATATCAAGACTACTGAATGAGCCTTTCTCAGAAATCAGCGCAAATCTGCAATCCAAATGGGTTCCTTCAGTGTTTTAGGATTAGGCCTGGAGTGCAATGTATGTTCCTTCTACATACTGGGAGGAGAAAGGGTCTTTAACATGGTTTTAATATCAGGAACTATTTAAACAGTGTGTGTTTCATTCAGTGTTGGAATGTCAGTATGCTCATTTAAAACAAACAAAAAAATCTTACTAATGAAGCATGTGACTTTGCAAGCTTTCTTAGGAATGCATTGAGACATTCCAATTTGCAGGGTTGAGCTCATGCATAAATAGGCTACTGACATCAATGGGACTACTTGAGAAACAGTTCCTCGTCGTGACTCCGAGAGCCACAGTCTGACCTGTGTTAAGCCTTAGCTTAGGTGGAATGTGTGCTTCAGCACTTTTCTGTGCTAAGATGATGCATACCTGCAGTTTGTTTAGACCTTTTTAAAAATAAAAACCTGGTACTGAGGATATTTGAGAGACTGACAGGCTGCTTATTATATAAATGAGAGTTTGTCAGCAGTCATCTTCTCTTGGAAACTATTTGTGTAAAATTTTGGAATAATAGCAATAATGAGGGACATGATGCATTTTTATTGTGGTCAACCTGCATGATGGTGTTACTAGCATGGCAGAAAGAGCTGTGCATATAGTGAAAATAATCCTCAGCAGGGTTGTTCTATTGATTAAACTGCCACTGAAACAAAGGAAGCGCTGACCCCTAGCAAGGTGATAAGGCTCAGGTCTCTGACAGCCTCGATGGGGATGATACAACCAGCTTCCCTAGCAGTATGAAGCCAAGTGGTAACAAATACACTCTGGCTCCCACTATCCCAGCCCCAGGCTAAGCCAGTAGCAGCAGTATCTGGAAGATTAGAGGAAAAGGAAGGGTGGAATAAATAAGGAACAGCTGCTGCTATTCTTCTGTTCTGCCCACGTGCTCTGCGGGTGCTTGCACCTTTCTTCAGCCTCTCCCTGGGGCAGAAGGGTGGATGCGACTCCCAGAAGCAACTGGCTGTTCCCCATCAAGCATCGTTGTCTCCTTAATTTTTGGGTCTTCTGCAGCAGCCTTAGCCACTGAGCAAAGCTGGAGGAGGATGAGATAGTGATGGTAGCAGGGCTCCCAGGAGCCAGGTGAAAGACAGGCGGCTTCAGCCCCCTTCCTGTAACATACCCTTAGCATCTGGCAAGCTGGCGGGAGAGATGTCCTTGAATAGCAGTGAACATGAGGCACAACAGTTGCAAAATGACCTCTTTTCTTGTCCATGACGCTGAAGAATGGCCATAAATGATTGATCTTAACTAAAAACACCCCAAATCTGAGGGTTGCAATGTTGTAGCTAGACTAAAAGTGTCATTTTTTGACCTTGTTCTGAGCTAGGTAGTGTTAGCTGTGCAATAAAGCCATTGCTGCTGATAACTTAAAGCTTGAAGGGTCACTATTCATTGTAGTTCATAAACAGTACCTGAATTGGTTTGGGTATTTTAATATGGGCCACAGAAGGTCTTAACCAGGTCTTCACTCTTGCCTGTATAATCAAATTTACCATGTGGACATTGTGTGTTTTAGGGGGTAAAACATTATAAGGTCATAAACGTAATAAAATTGCTGTCAGATGGACTGTATCAAGGCAGTGAAGACTACTTCGTGTGTGTGTGTGTGTGCGCATGCATTTTTTATTATTTAAGTCAAAACATGACTTTTGATGATAAAGGATTACTTCTTTTCAGTGGAAGAAATACTGTTATAATGAAAAATTATTATTCTTATGTAAACTGCATAAGTTTACTTTTCATTTTAAGTGAAACATCAGTAAGTTGCAGTAAATTAGCAAATTTTAATGAAAGATAAAAATGTAATTGTTATGTTCTTTAAAGAAAAAAAAAATACCTGCAGCAAATAGTTGTGTTACAGTCATCAAGTACAGCAATATATCTATATCCAAACCACTAAAAACATTGCAACTTCTACAGTTATGTATCTACGTGTGTGTGTATTTTCAGTAGCCGTAATTTAAGATACAGGAACTCAATTCTGCTGCAGGTCATCTATTGACTTCGTTAATGTTTGTGGGCAGTTTGCAAGCAGTCTGGCACTGCCTGCAGATCCCTGAGGAGAGTGTAGGGGTGGCTGGAAGAGTCTAGCTGTCAGGATCAGTTGGGCTAGTCGTCAAAACAAGACGACATACCTCTCTGGAAAGTATGCTCTGGTGAAACAGAAATCATTTGGCTTGTAGAGGGTTTGCGTTATACATGAAATCAGGCTTTGTGTTGAAGTAATCCCTTCTAGCAAAAGACTCTTTGAAATTTGAATGCTAGTATAAAGTTACAAGTACAGTATATCATAATTTAATGCACGAGTGCAGACTGCTAATCTCTATACTTTGTGCAGTGGTTGTTGCCTGTCCCCCTCCTACTTAAAACTAAATGTGAGGCACAGAGTTCAAATAAGTAAACTGTAGTATGATTTCTTCCCTTGGTGTAACTTACATCAAGTAACGAGATTTCTTTCCAGTAATAGCATCCAGGGCATTGCGTGTCCTTCCAGTAATGTGATGCAAGAGCAATTGCACAGACCTGTTAGCCAGGTGCATCTGCATCTTCCCTAGTTTCAGACATTACATCTGTGATTGACTTTTGCTAATGTTTCACACCAAAAAAAAAAAAAAAAAAAAAAGGCACATGTTTTTCTGGTCTTTTGCTTTATGACATGAGAATGTAAAAGAAGCTGATTTTATTCAAAACATTTGCTATCAAGCAAAACACAAACATTCTTTCTCCCTTCTCACTCCTCTCCCTGTGTCTGTGCCTGCTTACTCCAGATATCTAGCATGTGGGACTGGTCCTAGGTAGAAGGTTATTTGTGCTTGAATGCCTTCAGAAGTACAGTTGTCATCAGTTAGGCACCAATCCCACTGACTTTTAACACATTATTTAAATCTGTGCTCGTGAGAAGTGCCAACTTGAACATGGTCTTGCAGAGTCCGTATTCTTAAATGAGAAATTCCTTTCCATGCTTCATTGTGTCTTGAGAAATGTGGCAAAATAAAAGGAAATATATTTACAATCAGTGTAGTCACGTTGGTTTGATAACTGGGTAATTCACTGGCTCTTGCCCAAGGAATGATCTAATCCAAGCAGTATGATTCTGTCTTTTTACATATACCTTCAGTTGCTTGTTTCTTTAGTGCTTCTCAGAAGGTACACACTATATGAAGAGTTAAAGAGGAGGATTAAAATCAATTATTTATTTCTCTTTATCATGATTGCTTCCATGTAGAAATTCCTCAGAGAGATTATCAGTTTAAACTGCTATTATTTCATTGTGGTTGCATCATGTATTTGCATTAAAAAAAAAAAAAACACACCCACAATGCAAAGTGGAACCGTTTCTGAAGGATAGCAATAAGGGTAATTGATTAGAATAGCAAATACTAATTTTCTCTGATGTATAATAGCACATAAATAACTTCTAAAATACCACCTATGTTTTCTATCAAAACAGATACTCTATTCTATAAGATTTTAATGGTAAATTATCTGTTGCAATTGATTCAGAAAGCTAGATTTTGAATTTTCCTTGGGAATTTGGGGAGTTCTGTAATTTTTCTTCCTCTAAGCTCACTGTAGGGATACTTCTACAGCCTATTTCAAGGGAAACGGGACTTGGCAACTTTAACTGCACAAATGGTGTCACAGGGAGAAGAGGGTGAGGACCCTCTCTTAGCTTGCTGCTCCTTGGCAGATCAATCACTTTATTTTAGCTCTTAATCTTCAGCTGTAGATCCCAGTTTTCACAGCTATAACACCTCCCTAGGACTGGGTGGCAAAATTGGTATTGATATGGCAATGTAAGAGGAAGAAAGAAATGAGCATAGTTCTAAAATTCCAGTAGTTTCTGTACCCCAGGGAAAAGTATGTTTAGTCATCATACAGCTTTATTTTAATATTGCATCAAGCCCTGCATATGCTGCAATTTGTAAATCTGCATATTATTGCGTATTTAATGCATAAAATAAAAATGCAAAAATGCATATTTAATACTGTCAGTAGACATGTAATGTTGTAAAGCATGAATAATATCTGGCATAAGCCCTGCTGCTATTTTTTCTTACAGGAAATTCAGAGGAAAAACTCCATGTGTTTGGCTTAGTCTGTGCTCCAAATGAAAAATACTCCTAAATTCACTAGTAACTTTATCCGTTTGAGGATCTCTGCCCATTGCTGAAGTGAAATGTGTATACATTGTTTTATGGATCATATATATATATATTTTTTTAATGGTGAAATGGAGAGAGTGTATATAACAGGAAAGAGTGTAAGATAATGGAAGTTTAAAAGAACATTAAGAAATACTTCAGTGTGACACATTCTAAAAGAGTTAAGATGTATTTGGAGGGCCAGTAGTGTATTGAGGAAGTGTGTCAGTGTTCAGCAGTAATCAAAACAGCGTGAGAGGGGAGGGTGTAAAATTGCATACTAACTGCTAAAGCTAGCTTGGCAAATGAACACCGGGCCATTTAAAATTACCATTTTGTGTTCATATTTGGCTATCAGCAGACACTTTTCTGTTCTTGCTTGATAATGACCTGATACTATGTCCAAGTGTGTTTCTCATGTGCTTCAGAATTATTGGATTTTTAAAAAATGGAGAGTATTAATGGGTTTGGGAAGAGAGTATGTTTAATATGGATTTTGTTTCTACAAACGAATAAAAACCCATCAAATTAGAGAATACAGTATCACTGATAGGTGGGGTATTTTCAGATGTCAGTTGCAATTTGAATTTAATGGCTCTGCTAAGATGGAAAACAGATAGCACCTTTATATATTTGTGATGCATAAAGCAAGTCTGAAAGAGGAACAGGTCAGGAAGCACTGTACTACTTGTGACCCTGTGGAATGGAGAACTAACAAAACTGTCAGTAAAAGGTGAAAACAACCAGTTGAAATTAGAAGGGAATTTTAATAGAAGTGCATGTAGATTACTTCAGCTGTTAGAAAACTGTAACTTCTGCCCTGGTAAGTATTTGCAAAAAAACAGTTCCTTTTGAAGTTCATTTCCAGGAGGTGAATCTACTGAGAATTTCAAAAATTTACAACCCACATCTCTGCACAGGAGATGAAAATTTTCTTGTGGAAGTTAAAAATGGGGAATCTCATGTACCTTTAAAGAATGACAAGGACATTTTTTTTTCTTGTTTATTTGACTTAATGATATCCTATTACTATCTAGAAGGAATGGAAATCTTGTTATGCGTTATTGGTGGTATGGGGAATGTGCACCTGTTGGCCGTGCAGTAGCAAAGAATTATCAAAGCTACTTTGGGGGGAATTGGAGTGACTTTTTCATCAATATCCTTTCAGCTGAGAAAAAGCTTCACTCTTTTGATCCTTCCTATTCTGAAGAGCCAGACCATAACATATCGTAGTTATCGTTGCAGGAAGTTTTTGGATTGTGTTTTTCCTAGCTGAATGTTGCAATGTGAAGGAATAAGTGTGTTGAGATGAAGACGAGGTTTATTTATGTTTGTGGAGGGTGAACTGGAGGAGTTAAAGAAGGAAAGGAAGCATGCAGGGTCCCAAACAGTTCATCACTGAGTGTTCATTGCTACTTCCTGTCTTGTAGGTCTCCTTGTGGGTACTCTTGATGTGGTACTGGACTCCAGTGCGAGAGTGGCACCATATCGAATCCTCTACCAAGCACCAGACTCCTTGGTATACTGGACTATTGCCTGTGGTAAGGATATGCCTACTGACATGTGGATTTGTTTTCTTCCTGGATGCTGTGCCACATAACTAATAGGCATATTGCCTACTGAGCACAACCATTTCAGGACAAAAAAATGGGTCAGGATGAAACAGAAAATTTGGTCTACTGGTTAAATAGAATGCTTAGGAGATAGGAAGTGTTATGTTAGGCAATGACTGAGTGAAAACAGAAATGACCTTGAAGCAGGGATAGAGACCTGTGTCATTTTCCACTGTTCATCTCCCAAAAAATATTTCCTGATGGCAAATCAAGAGTCTAACCCTTTCCTTGCATGGTCTTCTACATGCTCATGGTGCATTTCTGCCACACTTATGAAGCACAGCATTCCTGGGTGATGGTGATCCTGTAGACCGTATGGTGGGGGAGTGCCAGGGTTATGGTTCCCAAGTTACCTAGACTGAGTATCTGGCCTCCCTTGAAATGGAAAGTAGGAGGTTGGTGCAATCTCAGATCTTACTGAGTATTGAGTCCACACTTACCATGGGTAGGGCACTTCCTGGATGGTGGGCGCAGTCTCCTCCAAGGTAAGTGCCATCTAAGTCCCAGGGATGCCCACTTCCTGACCAGATATTTCAGACAGTGTTTGTCATCCTTCTAAATTTGAGGTAGCTAAAACTCAGCGTGGCAGTGCCAGGATTATATGATTAAATACAGAGTGAATTTTCTTTAAAAGATGTGATAACCCATAAGAGCTTTAGCTCTAATGACTCAAACTTTGTTATATCTAACAATAAGGCTGCTCTTTCTGTTGTTATATTGGTCACTGAAATCAGTAAGTTGTCTGTTTTGGTGTATTAACTAGGATTTCTGCATGCATCGGGTCCTGGAAAAGTTAAATACTTATTCCTGATGTTAGGCACTTTTTGCAAATATTGCAGCAGCATGTAGCCTGCTTCCATTTGCCAGCTCTGAAAATGGTATATGCAGCTGAATACAGAAAATGGAAACTATTTAGCCTTTATTGCCGAAGCTTGTAAGGTCAGGTCCTCAATTTGATAGTACTGTTTTTTGAGTCTTGGAAAATGAAAATCTTTTGAATGCAGTACCTAGCTAGCACTAAAGTTTATAAGTGTCTTGGATATCAGTCAGAACCCTGTTTGTGAAAGAAAATTGAAAAAGAGAGCATGCAGGGTACACACGTGTATGTGTTATCCTTTTTAATAGACTGTTAACTTCTAGAACTCCTTACACTAACTAAAATTCAAAAGTATTATGTAAGGGACCTATAGACTGCTTCTGACCTAATAATAGCAGTCTCTCATCTCCCATCCTCTTTTTCTAAATGTGGGATTTCCTGCACTGACTTTTGCATTCTGTTGCTTTCCTTAGTTGTATAAAGCTCTGATTATATACCCAAATAATCTTCTGGTAGGTATTCAGGACAGCTTATTGAGTTCTTCTGTAAACCACAGAAACACTTGTGTCCGAATGGTGTACCATGGATTGGCGACAGTCTAGTTGTGTTTGTACCAAAGCTGGAGAATTCATTAGCAGTAGCTTGTTATAGTTTAGCCTTTTTAAAATGGTTGGCTGGTTCTGTAGGCGGTAGTTAGCAAGCAAGAGTATTTCTTCCTTGCTAGTTCTCACTAATAAGAACCAAAAGCTGTGACCGAAAAAGAATGACATGCTTTTAATGAATCTTCAGCTGCAGATACTTTTATGTGAATGTTTAATGTTTGTTTTCTTAATTCTTACCCAAGCCCAATTTTGAAATAAAACCCACAGGCTCCATTTTGGGGACACAAATTTTCTGCAAGTGCTTGGATTTTATTCCACAAGAAGTGTACCCACAAAAAGTTCTTTTTGTTTACCCACAAAAAGATCTTGAACAGCACAAACAACTTTATTATGTGAGATAGATAGAACAAAAGGGACAAAATGAAAGTTTGATTTATTGCAATGCCATCTCAGATAAAATGGAAGCAGAAATATGCATCTGTCTATTCAAGTTCATGCCGGAAGCTTCTTCATTCTAGTGTCATACTATATTACAGACTATTTGTATGCTGATTCCTCTGCATCAGCATTATCTTGCTTGAGCCATTTGGGTCTCCTAAGAGAAACTGAACTTGAGTTATTCTTCTATCATTTCAAGGAAGCTACTTTTGACAACTCTCCTACACCTAAAAAGACCTAACTTTTAGAGGACTTTCAGTACTGATCTTTTTTGAGGAAGATGCTTTTCAACAGAGTTGTCAGGCAAACTTTTTCAACTTTTATACTTATAATTTTATAATTGTTTCATAATGTACAGTAGTATATCAAGCTGAACAACTAAGAATGAAGTTCTTATTTTTTGGTGGTGGTGGTGGTTCCTAACAGATTTAAGTAATACCTTCACTAACTTTTCAAGGTCAAGTTGAACAGTTTGATACTGTCATTGTGACTAGGATTCTACGTTTAGTTTTTCTTTTGCTTGTGATGCTGACATAAGCAATAGCTTCTTGTTATAAAGGATCTTGAAAATTGCCATTTATTTACTATGAAATTACAGATTGTGCAAGAGAATTTTGGAATTTCAAGGGACACAGTATCTGCTATATGATGAAATATTCTTTTATTAGTGACAAGTTTTGAATTCTCTGTTTATGATTAAAAGGGCATAAAAATTGGTAACACTTATTCGTTTATTATGCAGGTTGCTCAAGGAAGGAAATCACTGAACATTGGGAGTGGCTTGAACAGAATTTGTTGCAAACTCTTTCCATCTTTGAAAATGAGAATGACATAAACACGTTTGTCAGAGGCAAAATACAGGTAGTTAAATATATTTTTATAAACATTGTTAATGGTAGATTAATGCCTGCAGAAGGAAATCTGATGTGAATTCTATGCTCCACTTTTTTGAAGGAAAACTAGATGGAGAGTGGTAACACATACTGAAAATCAGGGAGCCTAGTGTTAGTGCACCATGTGATTAGAAACGAAATTATATGTAGACTTCCAGTCATCTAGATATTTCAAAATTAATTGTGCAACTGCTTCTATTTTTGCTTTTCAATGCAACTCTTTTTTTCAGTGCTAAGCTTTACCTTTTTTTACATAAGATCATTCAGTAATATCTTGTTACCCACCTGTGTAGCTATATGGCTTAGTATTGACATTTGCACCTTATATAGATGTTGGTGGTTGCTGGTTGGTTTTTTTTTTTTTTTTTTTTTTTTCCTTCTTCTTTTGATCGCTTTTACCAGTGTGTCTTTTTTGTCCACAGGAGAATGAATGGCTGTGTTGCTAAAATGTTTCATTCATGCTAAGAATTTTATAAAAATAGTTATGCTTACAAAAGACTGTGCATAAGCAACATGATTACACTGTACATAATTTGTGTATTTTAGACATTTATGTTCTCTCAGTCCTTTCTTTCAACATTTTATGTGATAAGTTTCTTAAAAATTCCCTTGTGTTTGAGTTTTATGCAACAACAGTGAATCAAAGATGAAGGCTATGGATGCTCATGAAAATACCTGATGTCAGAAGCATCTGTTTGATAAAAATATAATCCTTTAAGAAGATTTTACTTTTAGGTTTGGACAAACATTTTTTTAAATTAGCTAACCATCATGCCTTAGACATCTTTACTGTCTATATGAATGTAACCATTTATCAAGAAGTAGCTTCCCTTCTGTCTCTTTAAGAAAGAGAGCAGTAAAGAAAGTTTATGAAACTGATTGGAAAATAATTGAGTACAACAGAACTTGAGTTATTTAACAGAAACACTTTTCAGGTCCCAAAAGACAGTCTTTTCACTAGACTACTGCCATTTCATATTTTATGAAGCTCTTCTGCACCTCTTCATTAAGCCAATAGAAGATGGATCTGTTTCTCTTCTCCTTTGTTCAGGACCCATTATGAGAAGTCAGGTTGTTTTTATTTGCTTTCCTCAATAAGCAATAGGTTCTTCTTGTTTGACTTTTTTTTTTTTCCTCCTTTTTTTTAGAAGAAAATTTTCTAGTAAAATCCTGTTTGTTTTTTCCTGAAGGAGCACCCTACCTGGGAGAGGAAAAACTCACAGGCCATCGGTTTCTTGTAGAGTTAGGAATATTTGCGATGGCTTTCTAGTTTAAAACAAGATGCTGGCAGAGAAGCTGATTGGTTGATGCTTGATTACTTGTGACATAGACATGATAAGAAGTCATCAGAAAGACAACCTTCAATAAAAGTAACTAACTATGTAGGCAAAAAAAATACAAAGCAACAAAGAAAAAAATTTAGCAACATAGTACTATGTGACCTTTGCATCCAGAGAGCAATGGTAAAAGGACATCTACTACTCTGTGCTAACATACTGTGTGCTTCCCTCCTTGCTTGCTAGGGCATCATCGCAGAATACAACAAAATCAATGGCATCAAGGAGGATGATGATACAGAAAAATTTAAGGAAGCCATTGTGAAGTTTCACAAGCTATTTGGGATGCCGGAAGAAGAGAAATTAGTGAATTATTACTCCTGCAGTTACTGGAAGGGGAAAGTTCCCCGTCAGGGATGGATGTATCTCAGCATTAATCACCTTTGCTTTTATTCTTTCCTCATGGGAAGGGAAGGTATGTATAAAAATGGAATAGTGGACTCCATGTCTACCAGTTGTTAGGAAATCTTCTACTGTTTATTACTGTTTGCTCGTTGGATGCTAAGGGTACAAAAACACTGCTAAGTAAAATGGGAGTGGGGATCAATTCATTAATTGTCAATATTGCTTAATTTTATACTTGCTTCCTACTTTGTTTTGGATTTTGCAAAATAGGTCTCCGCAAAAAATACACAGCCATCGTTCATCGGGGGTCACAACATGCTCAGAGGAAACTCAGAATAAGGTGTTCTCTAGTGCTATGCAGTCATTCATGCCCTGAAGGGAGCTTGTAAAGCAGTGCAGGAGTTGAGCCAGTCTGTCTACACAGCTAAAGAGAAAGACTTGAGCATGAACCATTGCCCAGTATCAAGTAGCACAAAGAGAATGATTGATTTCTGTATTTAAAAGAGGAGAGGAAAAAGAA
This sequence comes from Crypturellus tataupa, assembly GCA_034781795.1. NCBI lineage: Eukaryota > Metazoa > Chordata > Aves > Tinamiformes > Tinamidae > Crypturellus > Crypturellus tataupa. The sequence goes on from JAWLRI010001009.1 coordinate 1,201,496, forward strand.
AAAAGTTAATTTACTTTCTCTTCTAAGAAACCAGTTCTAAACCAACTCTAATGATGTGGAAAGAAAAGCCAAGGATCCAGCATTGCTGTAGTGTTTTGCAATGTTATGTTTTAATATATAAAAATCATATAGTAGAAGACCATGAGATAACAAGTGCAATGCTTCAGCTTCAGCCATTCTACTGGCAAGTGCAGGTATATATAGAAGAAATACTTGTTTCAACCTTCCATGCGAGATGTTCTTTGAATACGTGGGGGATTCTGATATTGCCAGGTTTCCTACATGTTTGCGGTTGTATGCTTTGACACTAAAGAAACTTTTCTCTCCCACCAAATTGAATGTTATACTTTTTCAGTAATAAAGAAAGGTTAATTGAATGTCCATGAAACAGCTGAAGTTCTAAATTCTAAAACAAAGCAGACTAATACTGATTTTGAAAAAATGGTCCACTTTTGCTGGAGCAATTTCCATAGCTGACTAGATATATAACTAAGATATAAGATGAAATGTGTCAACTGATTTAGCCTACATAAATTCTTTTATGATTTTTTTTGTCTAGTTGCTCAAGTTCCTGTTTTCTTTTATTGATGAAGTGATATGCTCTATTATGATTTAAATGTTTTTATGAACCCACCAATAAATAAACTGTGAAGCAGTTAACTGCACTGCCTTAGCTGTTAGGCAGTAGTCAGAAGCATGTTTGAAATGTTCAAGCTGTGTTTCCTTGCTCCTGTAAGGATAGGACCTCTGAGTGCAGTGGCAATGATAAGCATTACAAAGATAGGTAGCCTGAAACAATTGGTGTGGTATCCTATACAGAAGTAAACTTAGATTTGAACACTTTGCACTTAACCACGTGGTAAGAACTGTTGCCAAGTGACTGTGTGTATTTGTCTGTATATATATTTATGTTGTCCTCCCAGCTTTTCAAGATGAAAGAAAATCCTGTATGAATATATAAAATGGAAGATAAATGCTTTGCAATAGGATATTCTTTGCACTAAATCTTTTCTGTTTGCTTCTGTTCAGCAAAGTTAGTTATCCGCTGGGTTGATATCACTCAACTTGAAAAGAATGCTACGCTGCTCTTCCCTGATATGATCAAAGTGAGCACAAGGTCAAGTGAACATTTCTTCTCAGTGTTCCTCAATATCAGTGAAACATTTAAACTAATGGAACAGCTTGCCAACATAGCTATGCGGCAGCTCTTGGACAACGAAGGATTTGAACAAGACAGGTCATTGCCCAAACTGAAAAAGAAGTCTCCCAAAAAAGTATCTGCCCTGAAACGGTGAGGAGTATTGACTCTTACTAATTTAGCTATTTCTCAGTCTTCTTGCTTGCAGCATTTCATGTAGAGGTTTCCTAATGATGCTGCCATTTACAGTTTCTTCAAAAGGAATGATTGCTTTGTGATGGTGGCCAAGTTAGAGAATTATTTATACATAATTATTTGGTCTTCTCTTGAAATAGAAAAGGAAATAGACCAATAAGGTCATGTTACAAAAACAAAAGAAATTCTTGAGCCAAATTCTCCTTTGTTCCCAAACTCTTTTACGCATTTCTCAATACTGGCTGTATTTTATGTCTACTGTAAAACCCATTTACGAAGCAATTTAAATGTCAGTAAGAAACATTCTTACACAGGGACTTGGTCTTATAGCCTGTAGATAAAGAATTCTATTTAGAACTTAATGTAAGTAGCAGATATACAGTTTGGAAAATATTTCTGCTTGTCTCTATTGATATTATATGGCAATTAAATAGTTCCATGTTCATTTTATGTGCTGATCATGTTAGTGAGGCATAGAGATTTGTGACAAGCAATTACTTTTATTTTTCATTACTTAGTGACATCTGACATGTTACTGTATTATTTAGGTTTGTCTGTTTCATAGTACAAACCCATTACTTCTCAGTGTTTAACACTGAAAAGGCTAAATCTTGAAATTGTTAACAAACTTGAGACGGAATCATTATGTCTCATTACTAAATCAGCCTCAAAGAAATATTTTTGTCATAATATTACTCTGGCTCATGTGTCACTAAGTAATAAATGGACTCATGGAGCTGTATGCCAAAAAATCACCTAATCTGTTTTCTGTCAGAAGTCAGGATCCTTATATCTAAGTAATTCCTGACAAATATTTCTTGCATGTAGTCTCATAATTTCTAGCAAGGGAGAGCCCCTCTGGGCAAACCATATCCACTGTTTTGCTCTGCTTAATTGTATGAGTATGTAACTGCTGTGCATTACTTATATTTTAAGATACATTGCATTAAATCGTTTCATACAAAATCATTGCATTATGTGTCTTTCTAAATTAAAAACAGCTATCTCTTGTTTTGTGTTTAGTGATCTTGATGCTAGAGCAAAAAGTGAGAGATACCGTGCATTGTTCCGACTTCCCAAGGATGAGAAATTAGATGGACACACAGACTGTACTTTGTGGACTCCATTCAACAAAATGCACATTTTGGGTCAGATGTTCGTTTCTACAAACTACATTTGTTTTACTAGTAAGGAAGAGAGCTTGTGCAGCCTTATTATCCCTCTCAGAGAGGTAAGTAATGTACATGCAGATTGATACAGCAAACAAAATCATATGCTATTGTAAACTGAATCCTAGCTTTTTTTTGTTGTTGTTGTTGTTGTTTTTTTTTTCCTCCCATCATTACCTTTTTCTTCCCTCTGATCTCTGGTGAGTGTATCACTCACATAGTAAGTAATATTTAATGACTAGGTATCTTAGTTTTAAGCACGTACTACAGAAATTCACAGTGAGGTTTTTTAGTGTCAGTTTTTACAACCTTCCTGAGCTCTGCATCTCCCGTAATTTATATCCTACTTTGCAACCTCGCAATATGTTTCCTTGTGCCTTGTAGGGAGGGAAGGTAAGACTTCTTGGAGCTTCTGTTCACTAATCTGCCAGATAAGATGGGCTGTTGTAAGATCCATAATGCTAATGCTCTGAATTGTCTCCTCACATAGAAAAACAACCATTTTTTTCCTGTGTGTGAAAAAACATTTTATTTCAGGAGTTTGTAAATTGGTATTTTGTCCTTTTTAAAGCTGGTTGCATAAAATTTAAATTTTATGTTCTATAAAAAGAATCCAAGTTTGATGCAGTAGAAAAAATAATTATACTGGGAAGGCTGACTTGCCTTGACTGACTGACCAACTTGCTTTGCAGGCTGATGGAGAGTGTATAAAGTATTCCTTGGAAAGAGCAACAAAACTTATAGGCAACCAGGGACAGACTTTTTTTTTTTTTTTTTTTTTTTTTTTTTTAAACAAGTCTCATCTGAAGAATGATGGGTTATTTTCAGTCTGTCACCCCTTTGCTCCCACCTCAGATAACTTTTTTTAGTATTAAAAAAAAAAGGAGAGAAAAATATTTAAGTTATTTGTTTGAATGCAATGACTTTGGTTATTTGAGAGGAGACATTCAATTCCAGCTGTAAAATTCCAAGGGAAAAACAGTCCTCCCAGTGAAGCTAAGTGGTAGAAAAGGAATAAAGTCTGCATTTAACAGGATCTCTTTTCCTGGATGGAAATTCAGCAACTGCTTTTGATAACTGCAGCTGTGGCAGCATGGGATTCAAAGCAGCTCCTAGCCTTTAACAGGAAGAAATAGCTGAAGGAATGAGTATTTTGTAAGTGTTCTTTGTGTGAACAGATGAGATCTCTGCAAGGAAGTTGGTGTCAAACTCGATAGTACTAATCCACTGAACAACAAGTCAGTGCCCCTAATAGTTAGGTGGAAGCTTTCTGTTTATATAAAGCTCTGGATTAGACCTCCCAGAGCTCTGGAGATGTCTGGATATGTCTGGACAGACAGGCAGAAATAAAGCATTGATTCATTAGTGACGATCAGAATGACCAAGTGCCCTTGCCTTGCAGTCAGAAGCCTAGTCTTCAGGATGGACATTTGATAGGTGTGTGTCTGCTTGAATGGGATGTAAGTGGGTTTGGTCTCCTGTTACATCCTATGCCCCCATAGTTTGTGCTCATTGTGCTCAGGTCTTAAGTGGCACAGGAAGATAATGCAGGTACACTTTCTAGCTGTCTTGAATATGCTGTTAGTGAGGCTCTTTTAAATTAATAAAGAGCTGATAGATTTTTGGTTAGTAGAAAAATAAAAGGAAGTTGGCAAGATAGAGGAAGAGAAGTGTTTTAGCATCTGGACTGTGTGTTGTGGTCTCTAAGTGTATCTTTAGAGTAAATGTTATGTGGAAAAAAAGTTATCTCATTCTTTTAGCTTTTAAAATGCTAATATTATAACCCTAATGGCTCACCATTGATCTTTAGTTTAAAAAAAAAAAATCTTGGTAAGCTGGAATGTGCCCTGTTTTATCTTGAAGACACTAACACAGTCCTTATTACCTAGGAGATTCTGTTTAAAACCATAAAAGTAGTGGTTAGAAGCACTTAACTTATGCCGTGTCTTATTCATTGTACTGACTGTACAAACTTGATGGATTTGCTTTTTAAGACTAATAATTAGTGATGGTTACAACATGCATGTAGCTGGTATATAATTCATCTACCAATGTATGAGTTACCTGTAAGATTTAAGTTAATACACTCTCTCCAAAATTTGGTAAATTAGTGATCTGTGGTCAGTAGATTGTGATGTGAGTACTCTTCACTGGTTGAAATGCAATTTAGAACAGTGACCCCCTCACTTGCAATTGGAGGCCACATAGAAACCTCTGCATTAGTGTGATGTGTTTTCTTTTGTAATAAATGATGTGGGGATACTTTCCATGCAAATACACGTTGATAATGGTTGTTACTGCAAGAGATGCAGCTCTAGCATAGTAGAATAAATGGTTTAAAAAAAATTCTTTGCTTATCTTAATTATGTAGAGTAAGCAAAATTAAAAAACTCTCTAGTGATGCAATTTGTACCGGTTTTAGGGACCTATAGAGGGATTTTGAGGCTTTTGATTTTTTTTTTTTTTTTTTTTTTGTGGAGAAAAAAACTTCAAGACCTCAAAAAATACATCTTTCAGAAAAAGTTCCATTGTCTTTTTTTTTTTTTTATATAATAAAACTTGAAAAAATAAGCAGTGCAAAGGATTGTTTGCTAGTGATTGTTCAGAAACCAGCTGTAGTCTTTGTATTTGAATTGTGACTACTTGAATCTATGCATACCTTCTTTTTCCAGCAAAAAGATGCCCATAATGATTGTATGTAAGGGAAAAAGTGGCACTGTTTGTTTATTTGTTTTGTGTTTTTTTTTTTTTTTTTTTTCCTTGGATAATTTGTAAGACCAAGCAGACCTTGGTCTTACAAGCTGCAGAACTTGACCTGTGGCTCCTGTTTCTCCCTAGGTGACAATAGTGGAAAAGGCAGACAGCTCCAGTGTGTTGCCCAGCCCATTATCCATCAGCACTAAAAACAGAATGACGTTCCTCTTTGCCAACTTGAAAGACAGAGACTTTCTTGTACAAAGGATCTCAGATTTTCTGCAACAAACTACGTCAAAAATATACTTGGAAAAAGATATTTCCGGAAGCTATATTAGCTCAAATGATGAGGTATGTAGAAGAAATTAATCATTTACTTGAAGGGAATTTTAACTGGGAGGAGGAGATAAATCACACACACAAAACATACATTATTTTTTTTAAGACTGAGACTCTTTACACAGAATTCTTACCTCATTTGCATTAATGCCTTTAGCTGCCCTAAGTGTAAGAGTTATGTTATTATGATTGAGATTTATTTTTTGGGGGGAGGGGTGTGGGACATTGGGAGGATGATGGAGAAGAGAAGGGAAACTATCTAAGGAATTAAAAGTGCTGGGAAGTGTCATAGTTAACTGAATCACTTTTTTTAAATACTCATTGACTTTTCAAAGTCAAAATGTATTTGAGATATTTTCATATCTTGAAGAAATTGTCAGTTGCTATAACGAAGCACTGTTATGCAAGTCTCTAACTTGATTCTTCAAAGAAGGATGTCTGAGTTGAGCAAGTATGAGGCTCCATGTGTACTACTATTCAACTTCACTCTGGGGGGGGGGGGGGGGGGGGGGGGGGGGGGGGGGGGGGGG
>JAWLRI010001009.1:1207570-1243463 GCA_034781795.1 Crypturellus tataupa
CACCCCCCCCCCCCCCCCCCCCCCCCCCCCCAAAAAAAAAAAAAAAAAAAACCCACAGCACAAAATAATCTGTCCTGGACAGCAGGTGGCTCTATTTTGACACTCATGTATATACAAAAAGTAAATGGTGTTTAAAAGATGTAGTTAGATGCAGGGCATCTGCTGAATTTTTAGGTTTTACTTATGAAATTAAGTATTCAGCTCTGATGAGGTCATGTTGTGTTAAACTGAGCCAAGTTTAGCAGGTCAGATCTCAGGCAGAAAGGGATTTTGTGTATTATCATTTTGGTTTTATGCAAGTAAGGATCATATTCCAAGTTCAAATACTAAGTCTTGCCTTAGTATTGTATGAGATATCAGGTTTACATGTTAAAACCGAGCAGGGAAAGTCACTCTCGAACGTGCTTGGTTGGTATTAGCTTACAAAGTATATGTATTCTGCCAGTGTGTACATACATATATATATATAATGCTGAAACCTGATATTTCACCTCTTGCCCTCAGTTAATCTCTTTCTGCATTAATCTACCTTATTTTGAATGTAGAATAATGATTAAAGTTAATAATTGGAAGCATTACTCTTGCATTTAGCAATAGAGCTACCTATGGAGCCATGCATAACTAACACAGTGTATTTTCAACTTCAGGCATTTGGTGGGAAGTGCTGTAAGAGATCGTACCATAAGAAACTTCAAAGCTGAAAAGCCAGGAAGTTATCTTTCGGCAAAACATCTCTGTGCATACACACACATGCACACACATACACCCACACACCCTTTCTGCACAACTCCTTCCCTCTCTCCCCTGTATATATTTGTTTGTCTAAGAATTTTATTCTGGACAGTCAAGGAGACTGGGCACTCAGCCATTCTACAATGTGGGCGGGAGGCTAAAGAAGGAAGTTTATTACTGCAGATCTGCTTAAAGTTAATGCTACCACAGCAATTCTGATTACAAAATCTGGGGTTTTCCTGGGAAGGATGGGATGGGGGCAGACACTGGGAAACTGGGAGCAGTTTAATTATTTTATGCCTGTTCATTTTCTGCTGCTATGCACTCACTCTGGGACTGACATTAGTGACTTAATTTGCTCAATTTGGGTTAGCTGTTTCAGCACAATGACTTCAATGCAGTGTATTAGAAAGTCCAAAGTTCTGCTCAGCCCTATATCTGAATTGGTTGTGACTGGTTCCACAGGTATTTACAAGATCAAGTAGCATCATTTCTGCAAGCCCTCATAAAAGCCTCAGCTCTGAGTCTGATGGAGAGCGACAGTTTAATCTTAATGGCAATGGCGTTCCAACCGCAACCCAGGCTTTAATGACAGTGTATCGCCGGAGGTCACCTGAGGAGTTCAACCCCAAGCTGGTAAGATGTCTCAGAGTGCTATGCCTAAAGTTATGAATTATGTGGCTTGTTTGCTTTTTGTGTGTTTTACAAAAAAATATATTGCTGGCACGAGTTTTGTCCTACCACAGGCAGTTGAGACAGAATTTTTGACAAAAATAAAGCATTAAACTTGCTATTCTTTTGTCAGTACAACTTCTCTATATCTATAAGCAAGGTAAAAACGTAGTTCAAGCAGAAGTTGCTTACCTGCTTCTATGTCCAGCTGGTCTAACCCAATAGTGTTTGTTTTACAGCAAAGTGTTCTTGGGAAGAAAGAAAAATGTGGACAGAAGCAGTCCATTAAGAGAACAGAACTATAACCAAGTTATTTCTTGCTGCCTTGGAAAGTTTAAAAGAAAAAAAAATGCAAGCTTTTAGCATTTAATATCGCAATGGGACAGAGTATTAGGAAGATGAGCTACATGTTTATGTCTGTGTTTATGTACATGTCTTTCTTTGTTATTAGGCTAAAGAATTTTTGAAGGAACAGGCCTGGAAGATTCACTTTGCTGAATATGGTCAAGGAGTCTGTATGTATCGTACTGAAAAAACGAGAGACCTTGTGCTGAAGGGCATTCCAGAAAGCATGAGGGGAGAACTTTGGTTACTGCTTTCAGGTAGGTACTCATTTAGAGTATAAGATATTTAAAAAAAAAAAAAAAAGGCATGAGGAGAGAAAGGATTTCAGAAGTGATAAAAAGTGCAGAGCATGAGCACCTAAAAACATTTGGAGCAAAATTGTTATCAGATGCCATACTGGTTTAGGGCCAGAGTTTTGTCTAGACTGATAGTGTTCTTAAACAGGCTCACATAAATGTTTTTTTTAAAAAAAAAAAAAAAAAAAAAAAGTATGTATTCTGGGTTCCTAAACATAAAGTTATGTCTCAAACATGCTCAACAACCACCAATTTTCCATTTGTTTAATCATTTCTGAATCCAATTTTGCTTTTGACCTTCACAGCAAGTTTTCACAAGCGATTCTAAAATACAGTATTGTTGGATAGAAAGAGCACGTTTTGTTGGGGGGTGTGTGTGTGTGTGTGTGTGTTTAAACATGCTTTTGTATCACTTAATTATGTGCCCCTAACATGTGAAAAATTCTGTCCATCTCTTCCGTGGCTCTGGAGATTCTCTAGATCTGTGGCCTCATTGTTGAGGCAGCTGAGGAGTTTTATCCATTTTATTACTTCTTACATTGAAATCATCCCATACTTCTAGCTTTCTTCATACTTTTTGCCTTTCTCTATGCCCTTGCTAGTTCTCTTGCTTCCTGAGATAATGACTATGGGTGCCTGCAGCATTTAAGACTATGCGCACATCAGGCGCTTTATATGATGGCAAACTGCTATTTCTGTTCCCTAATAATGTTTAACTTTATATCTTTGCTGAACATTAAACAAATGTTTTCAAAAAGCATACACAGGAATGCCCAGATCTGTTCTGTGCTTGATTAATAGCTAGTTTGGACCAATTTCCCCTGTGTATGTGTAATCAGTAGTGTTCTTTTGGGTGGTTTTGGAGTGTTTTTTTTATCTGCATTGCTTTGCATGCTGAGGTTTGATTTCATTTGTGACTGCAATCACAAGGCATCATGAGATCTCTCTGCAGCTGACTGGGTTTGATTATCCTGAACAACTGAAGACATGTCTCTGAGAAAGCTGCTTGCCTGAGGAAGGAGTAGAGTGTGCTTGGTTGCAGAATGTGCAATAGCTAAGCCCTAAAGCAAGAGACTGGAATGCCTGAACTCTGATTCTGTCAGTGACTTTCTGTCATAGTGGGCAGGGCACTTTGACCTGTCTTTCAAATAGGGATGCTAATGCATGCTCGCAGGGTTGCTTTGAGATTTCACAGTTGACACAGGTCAAAGCCACACTAGGGCTCATACCCACTGTTAAACAGTAGAGGCAGAGGTGTCCCATTGCCTGTGGCCCTGGTTCGCACGAAGGACTGGTGTAGATGGACTTTTGTGAACAATGAACACAGGACGGACAGATACATTGTCACTTGCCCTTGACAATGACATTGATTCTCATTCTGCAGAGAAACGCTACAGGGCCTGCAGTTTTGTTCTTCATACCTCCTGTGTCATTGTGGCTCAGAGAGAATTTTTTCATTATTTTGTAAATCTTCGTTATAAAATGTCTCTAGACAGAAAATAAAAAAGGACAATATTTTAATCACCTAAGCTGTATTTGATTTCAGACTACTTATTGGGTTTTAAAACTGACATTCAAGATACTAGAGGAGCAGCAAAAAAAATACGTTGAAATATTACATGCTAGTTGTAATTTTTTTCATGGTTTTAATATTGTTCTCCTCTCCCTCCAACTCTCAGGAGCCATTAATGAAATGGCCACTCACCCTGGCTATTATGAAGACCTAGTGGAGAAATCGATGGGGAAGTATAACCTTGCTACAGAGGAGATAGAGAGGGATCTGCACCGCTCCCTCCCAGAACACCCTGCCTTCCAGAATGAGATGGGTATTGCTGCTCTGAGGAGAGTGTTGACAGCTTATGCTTTTAGAAATCCAAACATAGGATATTGTCAGGTAACTGAAATTCCTTGGAAAAATGTCAAGGTCTGGAGTTGTAGTTCATAGCCTCATACTGCTATTTGTTTAGTCATGTATGTTTGAGTATATGTGGATGTAAAGAACACATGGTGTGCATACTCATGTGAAGGAAAACCTCAGTGCTGCAGAATTAAAGTAATACTGAAGCCAAGGGGATTTGACACACAGACCTATGCTAGTAGAATTATTGGCGGTAGATGTGGAGAGATGTGCATAGATTTCCGTAAGCATATCTTGTGCCCGTAAATCCAGAGGCTGGACAGAGAGTGACTGCGGAACTCTTCTGAAATGCACCTTACAAAAATGACAAATCATGAGGGAAAGGTATAATTCTTTTGAGCAGGAAGGAGTTTATTAATTGTTTATACTTAAACTTTCATTTACCTATTCACATATATTTGTTAGATTAAAACTCCCAAACCTCCTTAATTTTTTTCAATGATGTCAGTCAGTCATACATAAAGAAAAACCTTAAAAGGATGTCTTGCTATTCTGTACAACAGCCATACACAGTTATAGTTAGTGTTGAGCATTGCATTTTTTTAGAGTCTTTAGGCCCATGAGGCAAGTCCACCTTGATCCAAGTTGTGCTCACTTGCTATGCAGCTTTGAGCAATTTCCAGAACCTTTTTCTCCTTGTCATCTAATGTTGTGAAGAGGAAACGTGAATTTATGAACACTAAGATCTTGATTAACAGCTGACTGTTAAGATTCATGATTCCCAGATGTTTAATTAAAAAGAAAAAAAAAAAAAGTAAATGAAAGTATAAAAAACTATGATAAATTACTTAGAGATGTAATGGTAAATATTACCATTGTGTTTGTTTGCTAAAGTTGTCATAGAAATTGTTAATAGCCTTGGGGTTTGGTCTGTGGCTTGCAGGACACTGCTTCACAGTTAGTGATAATTCAGTGACTGAAGTATTTCATACATGGTAAACAAAATGGAATGGCACAGATCTCTGAAGACATTTAACTTTGTTTTGAATTTTGGTTGCAACCTAACTTACTGGTTCAAGTTGGAGTCTTAAATTTTAATGAATCACATTCTGAAGTAAGCAACTGATTCTGCAGGAGTCAAACTGAGAAGAAAGTAGAATAAAAATATATCATTTCTTTAGACTAAAAGAGTGCAGTCAAGGATCTAAGCAAACAATTTGGAGGTCACTGTATAATGCTATGGTATTAGAAATGGAGGGGAAAAGTATGCAAAGAAATCTCTTGATATTTCTTTTCTATTAAAATACCTAAGCTTTACTGTAAGCCTTGGTAAAGCACTGCTTGCTGTATTTGCAGGAAAATATTTGAACAGGCTGGGGACTCGAGAGGATATGTGTTTCCTAACTACAGTAAGCATTTAGCTGCTTACTTACTGCACTAGGCATTGAAGAAATGGTGCATAGTGATTAATATTTTTCTCTTTTTTTAGGCTATGAATATTGTCACCTCAGTACTTCTCCTTTATGCAAAAGAGGAGGAAGCTTTCTGGTTACTGGTGGCTTTGTGTGAACGTATGCTTCCTGACTATTACAACACAAGAGTTGTTGGTATGTTATGGGGATTTTTATCTGAAAACAGAGTACCAGAATTAACCAGAGGAGTTTGTATGACTTTTGTTAAAAAGAAGTGTATGTATGGATGCATTTGTGGTATAAAAATATTTGTCAGCACTTGTGATGAGCCAGCTTGATAAGCAAAGAATACAGAAATAAGTCCCTAAACAGATATTTTGATGGTTAACTTTTTTTATCTATTTAGGATTAGATGAAATTCTGAAGTGGGCTGCATGTGGACCTGTTTAGTGTGGCTGTAATAATGGACCTGTTTAGTCTGGAGAAAAGAAGGCTGAGAGGAGATTTGATCAACATGTTCAAGTACCTGTGATTGTAGGGGCGGATGGGACCAGGCTCTTCTCCATGGTGGCCGGTGACAGGACAAGGGGTAACGGGTATAAGTTGCAACACAGGAAGTTCTACCTCTATATGAGGAAGAACTTTTCCTGTAAGGATGACAGAGCCCTGGAACAGGCTGTCCAGAGAGGTTGTGGAGTCTACTTCTCTGGAGATCTTCAAAATCTACTTGGTTGCCACCCTGTGCCACGTGCTCTAGGTGTCCCTCCTGGAGTAGGGGTATTGGACTAGATGATCTCTAGAGGTCCCTTCCAACCTCAACCATTCTGTGATTCTCTGAATCAGGATGGAAGAAGTTGAAAAGAAATGACAGGCTAAACTTTGAATTTTAGAGGATCCGGTTATTTAATTAAGGTAGGTAGGAACAGGAATTTGGACAATTTATAGTAGAAGATGCTGTTCGCCTCTGATTTGAAAGGGTAATGGTATCTGAAATTCTTTGCTGTCAGATCACAGTTTCCTTATGTATATAAAATAATTTATTGCCAATTTATCCTGAAAACTACCTTTATTGTGGCTCACAAATGCTTGAACCACACATTCAGTCCCAGAAATGGTTCTTCTGATATACTTGACACATGGATGTTAAGGCACAGATACATTTGTCTTGCTTAACAGTAAACATTCTGCAGGCTCAGTTTGTCCTGCTGACTCTTGCAAGGTGTATAGTTAAAATAAAAACGAACTTGCTGAGTTGAGTTTGTGTGCACAGCTCGGTAGTGGAATAGAATCTGTTAATTATCTGAAAATGAAAAAATATGTGCAAGTATCATGTAGAATATTATTTTGCGCACATTTAACATTACTTTTCATATATATTTGCTTATATCTTCCCCCTCCCCCTAAATTCATGGTGATGTATTCAGTTGCTCCCAAATGAGTGGGCATCCAACTTTATTTTTAACAGGAGCACTGGTGGATCAAGGTGTCTTTGAAGAGTTGGCTCGAGATTATGTTCCACAGCTTTATGACTGCATGCAGGACTTGGGTGTAATATCTACCATTTCTCTGTCCTGGTTCCTCACACTTTTCCTCAGTGTAATGCCATTTGAGAGTGCTGTTGTGGTTGTGGATTGTTTCTTCTGTGAAGGAATAAAGGTGATATTCCAGTTAGCACTTGCAGTCCTGGACGCTAATGTAGACAAGCTGCTTAACTGTAAGGATGATGGAGAAGCCATGACAGTCCTGGGAAGGTATGTATTATAGAAAATGAAAGAATTTTTTCTTGTTTCCTACCCTTCCTTATGTTCTGCTATTTTGGAAAAAAAAAAAAAACCCACTGTGCTTAGATGTAAATATTTGTAGATACTTATAGACTTTAAAAAAAAAATCCATAAGAAGCACTCTTTATAATCATTTTAAAATAATGAGAGACTAACAAAGCATAGATTCTTTTAAAAACTTTTAAATAAGTTTTTTGTTTCTGGTTATGGGGACTTGTTTTGATTGACTACTTAACTTTTGTTACTTTGTCTTGTACTTACCTTTTAAATGCTGTTAAGAAAAAGAGTGGGAGTTCTTTTGGGAATGGGTTAGACCTCAGTAGAATTAGATACCAATGAATGGACTTCTGCTGGTGAAAATGAGATAGAAACAAGAGACAGATGGACAGACTGAGTAAGGACATTTAATACAAGTGAATATTGCAGTGTGCAACCTCTGACTTTCTGACATTTGGTTAAACTTAAAAATAGTAAAACTAAAAATAGTTTTTTAAGTGCTGCTTAAAACTTTGAATTTTTTTTCCTACTAAATTTCATGAGTTTCATCTCCTTTCCCTGACATTTGGGATTAAAGGCGACTGTGATGGTCTTTCTTCTGAAGTAAACCCCAGTGCTGTCTGAGGATTTGAGTGTTCTGCAGCTGTACGGTAAAAGACAGATGAACTACAGCAGCTACATCATCAGGAAAGGGAAGTCCTTAGAGCTTCCTGCTGTGAGCTTGGGCAATAGATGTGACAGGGGCTATGCAGATTGAAGCACGCTCTGCTTGTTCCCATAGGTCTTTGGTGTTACACCTTTATAAAATATGTAACCTGAAAGAAAAACTACCCCTTCAGTAAACCACTCATAATGTGGCCAGCTAGCATAGAACAGTATCTTGGTAAAGATGGCTTACTAACAGATCTACCTTAACCCTGAGGAGAAGCAGTATTAGGATTAGGGATTGATGAATTATTTATGTCAAAAATCATGTAATGTATTAGCAGAGTGGTTTGTTCATTCTTTTATTCAGTTACTCTATATGTGTCTTTTTGAAGAGAGAGTGAAGAAATAGATCTTAGGTCTCATTTCTTTATCTCAATAGATATTTGGACAGCGTAACTAATAAGGACAGCACTCTTCCACCCATTCCTCATCTTCACTCGCTACTCAGCGATGATGTGGAGCCATATCCTGAGGTGGATATCTTCAGACTAATCAGGTCTTCTTATGAGGTAGGAGAGGATTTCTTAAGAAAACCTAGCGAACTTTACAGAAGTTGGTAGTCTGTAATTCAGCTTTGTTTGGAATTGGAAGAACAAAAAATAACTACAGCATCTTCTCAGAAGGCAAAGATGTGAGCAGCTGACAACCAGAGGTGGCTTACAAATGAAAGATTGAACTTCTGGTTTAAAAAAAAAAAAAGTGAAATCTGCTTTAAGCTTTTTTTATGCTTTCAAAATTGTAATGTTGGTGAACTGAATTAAGTTCTATGTATAGTTTTGCTACTTAGTTGTCTTAGAATGGGGATGAACAATGTAAAACTTGGTTTCCTTTCTATTTTTCTGACTTCAAAATGAAGACTGCCTCTATAGTAATGTGAAAACTCACTGGGGGAATAGCACTGGCAGGAGCACAGTATTTGTCCAGCTTTAAAGAGCTACAGTCCATTATGCTCAGATCCTGTGTAACCATCTTAAGTGTGTAAGGTGCTCGAGAGAAGTCTCTCCTGCAAGCTGAAATGATTCAGGGGAGTGGTTTGGCAAATAAGCAAATAACGCCCCTCTCTGATAATACTGAAGTGGCTTTCTAGCTATGAAAGAGGAACGATCTCCTCTTAAAACAATGTAAATAACAAATACATTCTACATTGTCATTACCTTTGTTTACTGAAATACTTTTTAATAAGAAACTTCTTTTTCTTTCAGTTTTGCAAGTAATAAGCCACAGAGCTAATTACAATAGCAACAATTGGAATAATGCAAAATCATTGCAGAGTTAAGAGCCTGTGCAAAGCTCACTAACTTTCAGTGGAGTGTAAACTCAGATGTTAAAAGTTATGTTATTAACAGAACTATTATTATATTTTGGAGCTGGTTACTTTGAAAAGATTAGGCCTTAAAATCCTTGAGCTACATCTATACCACTGTTTGAGTTTCAGTCATTTTAACTAAACTGCTGCTGCTCAAAGGTATCTAACTTTTGAAAGGTTTAATATGTTTTGACACAGGATAAGTAGCACTTTACAAACAGTTCATTGTGTGGTTTGGAAGTTAGCTTGAACAAGGAACCATTCCCAGTAGCCAGTTGCCTTTCTGTTCTGTGGACCACACTGGGTTTAACTAGGTGCATGTAACCAGAGTCTGTCATTTGACTCTGGCCCACTCCAGAATGGGCCCAGATTGCTGAGATATTTGTAGGCTTTTCATTCATTTTTATCTTCTTTCCACCTTATTTGCAAAATATCTTCAATTTCTTATTTGAAAAAAAAACTTTCCAAGTACAGGAAATCAACTTGCGTTTTTATCTTGTACTTTAATAAGCAATATCACAACTTTAATATAATATGACCACAGAAGAATGTCCTAACAAGTTGCCATCTGCTTGTGTTGATGTGATTGTACTGGCTATATAAGGGATTGATCCTTTATGAAAGCTCCTTTTGCCAGTCCCTTTAGTTCTGTGTGCAGCATATATGTTGTCTGGTATAACTGCATATCCTGGTTTCTTGTGTGCATTTTTAAGCATGTGCTCTGGATGTTTTTTCGAGGATAAGAGCTTCTACTTACAGTTCATAAAATGAAATCTAATGGACTAGACATTTCCTGTGTATATGGGATCAGTACTATTATTCTAAATAGGTTTTCCCTTAGGGCACTTCAGTAGCATCCTAAGGAGCCCTGTAAACCTTATGTGCATTGTGAAAGGAACTTCTGAAAATAGGACTTGGTTTCAGATGTTCAGGAATGTTCTAGGAGAAGCTGAGATTAAACTCTGCAGAAGCAGTTACAAAACAATCTGTTCATAGAGATTTGATAAGGGAGAACTTTCTAACTGCTGAGCTTATGGCCTAAAATGCAAGAATGAACTTAAAAACTTATAACTTAATGAAATGCTTTCAAGTAAAATGAAAATAAATGATTTGGTGGAAGAGAAGTCAATTACTGACAAATTCCTTAAGTCTTTGTAACTAAGTTATACATTAGAAAAACGCCATGACAGCAGTTTTTGAGATGTGCTGTATGTGAACACTTACAAAATTTTTTAATATAGAAAATGCAAACTAAGTTTTCCTAATATTAATAGACAGAGTATACCATTCTCCTTTTTCTTTTCAAGAAATTTGGAAGTATCCGAGCAGATTTGATTGAACAAATGAGATTCAAACAAAGGCTCAAAGTGATCCAAACTCTTGAAGATACTACAAAGCGCAATGTGGTAGGTATTGAAATAACCTTCTTTTTGAAGATTAGGGTGAGTTAATTTCTGAAATTTTTCTGAGAGACAGACTTTGAGTTGATAATTGTTAATGTTGTTTTTCAAAAGGTGCGGACTATCGTGACAGAGACTTCTTTTACTATTGATGAATTGGAGGAACTGTATGCCCTTTTCAAGGTAATGCTGAACTGAAGATAAGATTATGTGCTTCCAGGAAAAATAAACAGTGAAATAATAGATTGTATGTTTTCTAAAGACCAAGTTAAGTCTGTCAATTGCTCTCAGATATCTTAATGTAAACTTGAATTAACTGCTGTGCTATTGAAGGTCATTTTTTAAAAAGTTCAAGAAATAATCTGTTAAACGTTCTGTCCATGAGAAAAATAAAGATTGTGCCACATAATGTTATGAAAAAGTGAATACTGACAGTCTTTTCTAGGTCTTTAGGAATCTATGTATGTGTGTCTACCTGACTGAAGGACATGGTTTGGGAATTTAAAACATAAATATCTTCATTCTGCTATCTCAGCTAATACTTTCATACTGTACTAGCTGATTTTTGCCAGTGTTCATACTGTATACTGCATTTTATGGAAATCTAGTGTCACAACGTGATGCATCTCAAGTAGATTGTGCAAAAAATGACATTAGATCCACAAATTTCAAGGTCAGGAGTTAAAACACCTTAGCTTCATCCTCTTGTATGGTGCCCTTAACCTGGAGACAGACTTCTGATTTGTCAGAACAGGGATTCCAGAATATTCTGGTAAGAGTTCCTTTCCCTTGAATTTTCCATATCTAATACCAAGCTTTAAAACTGTCCAAATCCTGCAGTGCCTTCTTTTAGTGTTCCATGCATTCTCTAACCCTGGAAGCAGTAAGGCAAAGACAGACAGACCACTTTGGTGGGTCATTGTGCAGTTACAGAAACTGAATTGACTTGAAATAGATTCCTTTGAAAAAAGCTCTAGAGCTTTCATTGACTCCAGTAAGATGGAGGAAATTAAAATTATAAAATACTCTTGAGACTAGTCTAATAAAATCATATAACGGTAATCTTAACTGAAAATAAATATTTTACAAGTCTCCTTCCTGACTGGACTGTGTGTGGAAAAGTGAAAGAATGAGAGTGACCACAGCAAGCCTTTACCTTATCAAAAATGCTAAGATGATGTAGATGGAAGAACATTAGCCTTTTGTGACTAGCTTTTGTGTCTTTCTGTGTGTGTCTGGATTTTTGTTGTTGTTGTTGTTTTTGTTATTGCTGCTTCCTCATTTATAATAATGACTTGTTTCCAGAGTTGATAACAATCTCACGGCATTTTCCTTCTGTTCAGGCAGAACATCTGACTAGCTGCTACTGGGGAGGGAACAGCAATGCCATTGACCGGCATGATCCCAGCCTGCCCTATCTGGAACAGTACCGTATTGATTTTGAGCAATTCAAGGGAATGTTTGCTCTCCTCTTTCCTTGGGCATGTGGAACTCATTCAGATGTGTTAGCTGCACGCTTATTCAGGCTTCTTGATGAAAATGGAGACTTGCTCATCAACTTCCGTGAATTTGTCTCTGGGCTAAGTAAGGAGAATTCACAATACTTGTAAAATAATCTGACCAAAACAATTTGTTTCTAAGGGTGATCCATTCTGTCAGAAACAGAGATCTTACATCAAATTCATTATCTGATAGGTAATGTACTTCAGTTTGTATAAGCTAGAGCCAACTTTGAGCTGTACGTGTGAAGATTCCATTAATTTTTTGTGCCTGTGAAGTGGCCCCCACAGGGGTTTAGGCTGGTCTCAGGAGGTGCATCTGTATTAGCCAGTGGTGTATTGCATTGCGAAAAGCATCAGTGTAGTGGACTAAGATCTAAGGATGTGAGGACTTCATGGTGTGCATCACCATGGCACTGTGTGCAGCAGTGAGATTGAGAGCCAGGGCCTGATTTCTACTACCAGTGGTGTGAAGCAGAGCTTTCCCAAGAAATGTGACTGAGAGCTCAGCTGTAGGCCTCCCCAAGAAGCAGAATATTGCCTTTTTATGTACTCTGTGCCAATTCATTTCTTGCATAACCAGAGAAAGCTCTACCTCCTTCACCCATTTGAAGATGATGGTGTAGCATGAGGCTACATGGAAGTCTTAAACTATACTGGAATGAAACTGCGGGGTTTGGATGTGTGTTTTCTTGTTTTGTCCTGTGTGGGTGGGGTTTTTTTGTTGTTTGTTGTTTTCCCACTGCAACAACAACGAAGTATTACATCAATCAAGAGGCATCAGTGTCTGCTGAGCAGATTTAGAGGGGACAAGATGGTTGCTGCTCTTTCATGGTCTGTGGTCTGGCAAGCCATCTCAAGTGTCTTGTCAGCTACTCCATTACACCATTTCCTTCTGCCAGTGGTCTGAGGATATATATATATATATATATATTTTTTGTGGAAACCTAGCTGTGGCCAGAGCATTGCTGGTGTTTGCCAAGCATGGCTGAAGAGCTTGGAGTAGTGGGATCACACGAAGAGCTCTACATGCAAGACTCCTGCATGAGAGGAGCAACTTTCAAAGCTAAGGCAGTGACTGCAATAGCAAAGAAATTCTGCGATAGTAAAGAAAGTCTGTTCCCCTTACAAAGAGAGTATGTCTTTCTGGATTCTGGTAACAGCTAGTTTATGAATCAGCAGCTAATCAGTTTGCCATTAGCAAGTCTGAAAGAACCTTCCTGTCTATTGTAGGGGTTTCAGAGGCTGTTATCCACATACTATTTCTCGGTATTTTTGAGAAGCATATAAAGAAAATAATGCAAGCTTCTTTCTGTGACTTCCAAAGTTTTCCAAACTCAGTGAGCAGTTAACCAAAGTTTAAAAGGGCAGGGCATTGCCATCTGTGGTGTGACTGATAGGACCTACTTCCTTTTCCACTGAATTCTGCAGCTTTCCCCAGACAGTTGCATCCTATATCACCATTTCAGTCGTATTCTTTCTGCATGCCCCAGTGAAGCACATGTGCATCTGCACAGCTTACTCCAAGAAGAGGGTATCTGTGGGACGTGCTGAATGCCAACACACCAAGTGCTTTGTGGCTGAGCAGGGGTCTTTGCTGTCTCTATCTGGACTACAGTGAAGGATTTTTTGCAGTAGCTGCATTCCTAGCTTAGTGCCATCTTTTGTGGTGGGCATGGTTCCTTAGAAGGGCTAGGCGTTCAAGATGCCAGCTGAAGGTTAACCACAGGAAGCAGTGATAGTTGTTATTTTTTTAACCTTTCTAGAACTTTTTCTGGCTGCATTTTATAGTTAAAGGTGAAATTATTTCTCCAGAATAGTTTTCAGTTATTACAGTCTCTTCACCTTGTGCATTGGACTGACGCTTGACTGGTAACATGAAGATTACATACAATTTCTGTGGTTAATAGGAAAATCATTTCAACCAAGGTATTTCTTTTAGGAAAGTCTTTTTTTTTTTTTGTGCGTGTGTGGGTTTTTTTGTTTGCTTGTTTGTTTTTGGTATTTGTATTGTACTTTCCCCCTTCCCTAGAGTGTCTCTAGGTGGCACTGCATCTTGTAGTCTGCTCTTTAAACTTTCCCTCTAAGTTGAAAACTTGCACCTTTTGTCAGTGCTGCCCTTCTGGAAAACGGGGAGAAGCTGCCCTCAGTTCTTTATAAAGAAGCTGCCATTGGAAAACTTGTGTGTGTTTAAGAGGAGGAGGAGGAGAAAACTGAGTTTCATTTGCCCCTGAATAAAAGTACATTCCATCCCTTCAGAAGTCTGTTGACACCCCACACCCATGTTTCTGTAAAGTGTGAGAGGAAGGTATCTAGTGAGGTAGTGCAAACCTGGCTTCTCAAATTTATGACTGTCCTCTTTGAGAAGGAAAAGATTTCCCAACTTCCCTTTCAGTGACTAGGACCCTGAATGCAGCCTTGCAGTGAAATCTCTTTAGAGCAGCACTAACGTCTATCCTCTTGTGGAAGCAGTCTAGTTATATGTCAGTAAAACTGTTGGATGATTCGTCTAGAGGAATCATTAGTGATTGCTACAGCATTAGACTAGAGCAGGTCTGCGGTTGACTCAGGTTTCTTTAGGGGAACTTCCCTGTGCAGTCTAGACATCCCCCTTAACCTTCTCTTCCCTGTTCATTTTAGTGTGGGGCTCCCTCCTTGGAGCAGGCACTTCTCCCACCACAGCAGCACTCGCAGCCACCTCATTTGCTCAGTCAGCAATGTGAATGCAGTGTTGTGGGGGGAGTATCTGAGTGGTTCCTCCCACTCCACCCCATCCCACCCAAAAAAAAAAAATTAAACTTTTCTCCACACACAGAGGGGAGGAGGACGTTCAGAGAGTAGTGTTAATTGCACCCCTTCTACTCTACTTCTTTCAGAGAGGTAACTGCTCTGCAACTGTCTCTCACACCTACATGTGCTTTCAGAGGAAGAACAGCTGAGCCTAATGTTTTTTTTTTTTTTTTTTTTTTTTTTTTTTTTTTTTTTTTGCAACTTGTTTTTATATTAACAGGAAAAAAAAATCTAACCTGATTTAATTACTTTGTAATGGCTGCAAACAAGTCAGGAAAACTTATGTATAGCATGCTCAGAAAAGACCAATCTCTTCTATATGCTGTAAGGGAAGAATAGTCAGAGCTGGTGTGAGCTCGGGTTGTTCCTAATCACAGTGTGAAAGGGGTGATAGTGGAGTCCTCAAAGGGAGGGTTTAGGGCGGATGTGTGCAAGGACTGGTTGCTGTGGGAAGATCTCTTCCACTGATGCTGTTTCAGGTGGAAACCTCTGAGTACGTCCTCATGCTCTGTTTCAAAAATGGTTTCCTCTGTGACCATGAATCCGACAGTGTGTGAATAAAGGCTGTCAGTGTGCCACCTGAGCTCTATTGCACAGAGAGAGGATTTGCTGAAGGTTGAAAGTGTGTTCATCCTGTGACTCTACTCTGGGAGGCTGGGGAGGAGGACTGAGCAGGGCCTCGCCACCTTCCTTCCCAGTGCTGTTCACAGGCCTTGGACTGGGTCCTCAGCCTTGTGGTTCAAGGGGTGCTGGGACAGTGCAGGAGACCCTCTAGTTCTCTGAGCTTTGCCATGAAATGACCCTTGTACAACCAGCATTGCAATGTAAGGGCCTGAGCTGAGACATCCTCCATCCAAAGACCTCTGTCGTATGGACGCATCTGTGGGGAACACATTCCTGTCTCTTGTTGCTAACAATGTGGCATAAATTTATTTTAAGTTTAATGCAGTGCTGTTTCCCAGTCCTTGGGTAGATGCCTGCAGCCGATTGCCTGGTACCAGTGGGCTATCCCACCTAATACTTGGCTATACCACCTCGAGACAGTACTGTCACTGGAAGGGAATCTTTTTCCTTCATGGTGGGCACACCATATGTGCCACCATATGTGGACACAAGATTTTGTGCTTAAAAAGTACTTAAGTTGCATGCAAAATGGCTAATGAAGATGCAGTGTTTGACTTAACAACTGTATTTATTGCAATCTTCAGCTTTGCAATAGCCTGTAGTTGTTAGTATTTGCTAAACCACACTTACTGTCATTTGTATGGCAGAGGCAAGGTTGATGTGATAATCCATAAAGTAAATCTCAGCTTAGCATATTTAATGAAGGTTAATTAACTCATTTATGAGTTATTTATCATAATGGTTTGTGAAGAAGTCTGATTATAGGTTGTTATACTATTTTAGAATTAACTAATGTCAATTAATTGAAAAGAGGGGCTACAATAGATACCTTGGATTTCATACAAAATTTAATTGAAAAATTCTAACTAATTTTTTTCAGAAAAAAATGCTAGTTGAGGTTAGGAAGTAGAGAATACTACAAAAAAAATCAATGTAGCACTTGACTAAAATATGATTAGCAGTATGTTTGCTTGAATCTTTTTGCTGGTGTTGGTGTTTAATGTCTTGTTTTTCTAAATCACGTGATGCTATTATTGGATCCTCAGATCTGAAAGCTTCAAGTCTGTACAAAAGGCCATCCTAACTTTTAACTAGAGTCCTTTCTAATTGATAATGTCATAATCATAGATTATTTGGAGAACTACAAAATAGACATTTTATGAAGGTTCCAAGGCTGGAGTAAAACTTCATTCCATAAAAGCTTCTTACTTTGGCATAAAGGATGTGGATGTGGGGTGTTTTTTTTTTTTTTTTTTTTTTTTTTTTTTTTTTTTTTTTTTTTTTTTTTTTTTTTTTTTTTTGTATTTCTACTGTAAACTGCATGATCTTAGAAGTCAAGTGACTGGCTTATGATCTGTCTGTGAAGAGAAAAACAGTACTTGCCTGAGTGAAAGTAGCAGCTTCTAGAAATGCACTATTGTAGCGCTAATAACTAGTGAATATTAAGTATTCAATTTGTTAATTGAATATAATATTTTTTAGGTGCAGCATGCCATGGAGATCTCACAGAGAAGTTGAAGCTACTGTATAAAATGCATGTGTTGCCTGGTAAGTAAATCATATTAAAATAGGTCCCTACTTGCTGAGAGGAGAAATTTGGAGCATAATTGTTTACAGCTAGCTTTCCAAATTAAAAATTAAATAGTGGGATTTATTTTAGGTATTTATACAGCAGTAAAATAAAAAAGCTTCTGCTTTAACCATACGGAACTGGAAAATCTGAAAGCATTGTGCAGGCCTCTCGTGGTCTTGTTTCACAGACAGGACTTTCATAGGGGTCCCTTGACAGTTTAGTGTTTAGACAGTTGGTGTCTTCCCCCATGCATAGTAAATACAGTCTTCTTTGGGATTTGTTACTGTAATGCATTTTATTTCATAGTAAAGATGTCTTAAAGTGTCCCTGCTTTTCTAGGTCCTCCACCTGGCTAGTAAAACTGTTCGTAGGGACAAACTTTTTCTTTCAAAATACAGATAACTTCATCAATATGATTTCTAGGGAGCCCTTCAAATTGTACTGAGTTGTACTCAACTAAGTGAAAAAAGGCAGTTTAGAAAGTGGGTGGCAAAAGAATGGAAACATTTTTGTCTCTGATGAAAACCTATTTTGGAACTACATCCTTTCTGTCGCATTATAAGTAGTTGACAGAGAACCTATTCCTGTCTCTGCTGAATCTGTGATTTAAGTATGTTAAAACTGATTGAGTTCTTTAATTTGTGAGCACATTTCAATCCTTTGATGAAGATGCCTAAAAGCTGTGCGAGGATGTTCTTCTGAATATGCTTTGAATGTGTCCCTGATTGCTCCCAGTTGGGTATCATGGATGTAGACTTGAGTGATACAGTAATTTAACTGAAGAAGATTAAAAAAGAATTTTATTGAACTCCTTAAGATTCAATTTTGAGACAGGATTTCTAGTATTCAGAACTTGATTAGCTCATACTAAGTCATGAAAGACCTTTTCCAGCTAGGAAAGGATTCGTGCCTTGCTTTGCGCACTCTGAGTTGCACAGAAGAAGGTACTGGAAACGAGAGATGGGAAGATAAACATAGAAGACTCTGAGGGAAAATTGTTACTTGTTTGTCAGACAGTACTGGATATGGAGGAGACAGTAAAAAGGTGCTACCAGATCTATTTGATTCTCTTGTGAGTGATAAGCTGACTGCACAAGGGCAGGAAGCTGAGTACAGTTAGTTAAGTAGTTTGGATTCAGTTCTGTGTTTGACCAGGACTTATGTGAGATACCAGCCAATCCCAGCCTTACAGACTAGACAGCGCTACAAAGCCAGGGAAGATTGGATAGTCTTCCATCAGTTGAAATTATGGGGTGAGATATACTTATCCGTCAAAAATGTTGGATTTCTTTCCTCCCAAAAATGTAGAATTAAACGTGCAGAAGTAAAACAGAAGTAAACTTGGTGAGAGTAAGGAGGAAGAAGAATCCAGAGGCTTGCAGTAGCTCTCTTGTTGCAGTCTGGGGAAGTGGAAAGATTCTAGAGGAAAGAAGAGTGGAAAAGAAGGGAAGAAAGTACCAGTGCCTCCATCACTGCCCTGGTTTGTGGCCTATGCCGTGAAGGTGGATTATCCTGAGGAAAAGCCAGAGCAGCTGAGAACAGAAAGTGAGTGGACAACAGCAAGGGAACAGAGACTTTGTGGAGGCCTCACTGATCCAGGCAACCAGTATGTTATGGCATATAGAGGCATGATAACTGATGGCTTCATAAAACTTACTGTGAAAGATTCAGAAGGAAGCCTGTACTTTATTAGCAAGTGACTAATACAGGGGATTTTGCAGGAAAGTAAAATAAAGCCAGCAGAAGTCAGCACACGGGATAAGTAATTTCCTAAATTCATCAATAAGTAGTTAAGCAAAAGGATCTACTTTCTTGCCTTTAGTCCCTCCAATACATCTGCACACACTCACACTATTACTTTTAGAGCAGAATTTTTAATGAAATCATTTCATTATATTGCTTAGATCCATCCCCTGAGCAAGAAGAGCCGGACTCTGCCTTTGAAGCCACTCAGTACTTTTTTGAAGATATCACACCGGAGTGTACACATGGTAAGTATCTTGCCTCAGGCATGAAAGGGCAGGGTAATGCATTTCAGATACCAGGTCGTCTTCGAAAGTTTCTGTTTTGTTGCCCTAATCTCGATAAGTGAAGTTTTTTTCTGTAAAAAATAAAATGTGTGATCTTAGTACACATTTTTATGTCCTTATGGATGTGGGCATGTGTATACTGAGAACTCCCCTGGATTGTGTGTAGCAGAAGTACTTCAAAAATAATCTTCGGTGTGTTGCCTTGGAAGTAATTTTGTGATAAGAGCAGCATATTTGCCCTAATGGAGAACGCCAATAAATATATTGGCTTCAAGATATATTTGGATCCCAGATGTTAAGAAATTCCAAAAATCTGGAGCCAATAGATGTACCAGAGGATAGCTTGGGAGTTTCAAATCCTTTTGTGTCCTATGGGAACCTGGCTGTCAGTCCTCTCTGTTGTGTTAAAATGACAGTCTTTTCTTTTAGCTACTTGATGTTAAGTTTCTCTTGGATTCAAGAAAAGAATTCCCCATTCTCCATATGACAGGGGAAAATAACTTTATTGTTTGAAAATATACGTAAACATTTGACAGAATAGCAATAGTTTTAAGAGTAACTTAAGTTTAAAAGAGCATGCACTTTACATAATCACCAAACACCCATCATACTTGTATCTGTGTTGCAACTTGCTTAGAGCTTCAAACACGGCCTAAATCATTCTGCTATACAAACAAAACATCAGGTAGTCTTTTTGTAAGAACTTACTAATTATATAGAATTCTTCAGATTTAAGAATAAGCACAAACATTTTAGTTTAATCTAAAAATAGCTTAGTCCTGTCACTTTTATTCCACATTTTCAGTAATGCAAGCACTTTATTTTCTACTGTACACACGAGCAGTAGATATTCATCTAAAACCACACTGAACTATTTCTCTTCTCCCCGTAATACTTCATAGTTGTTGGCCTAGACAGCAGGAACAAACACGGTCCAGATGATGGCTTTGTTACAGTGAATCTGAAAACAGATAAAGGTACGTATGGTCCTCCATTTGAATTATATTTTAAATTTCTTGAAAATTTTGCTCATTTTGAAGATAGAAAAAAAGTGTTAAGTTAAGGCCTCTTGATGGACTTTTCATGCCTCTCTGGGTAATTTGTTAACAGTAGGCAAGAAGAACTCACAAGAGAATCGAAACTGCCTGAGAATGTGGAGCCAAGAGAGTAAATCCAAAGCAAAAAATGCAAAGGACTTGCCCAAACTGAATCAGGTACTTTAGCTGACGTTTATTTGTTTTTCACAAACTTGAAACTTTTTTCACATATTAATAAATATTCAGTATATTATAACTGAATAGAGATTTGTCCTAGAGCAAACCTATATATATATATATATATATATGTGTGTGTGTATATATATATGTGTATATATATGTTTTTAACTAAAGCACTAGTCAGCAAAATTTGGTTGATGTTTCCAATATACTGGAACCAGTTCAGTTCCCAAAATGTCCCCCAAAATGAGATATACATGTACAGGAATGACAGTAAATTATTTTGATCTTTAGGCAAGAAGTGATTAAAACAATAAACATTACTGACTAGCAGACTCTAACCCATACTCACTACTTGAAAAAGGAAGTCTCTGTTCTGCAATTTATACTGGCAATCTCATTCTCCCTAAATCAGTAGCAGCTAAGATGGATAAAGATCCAGTGAGATGGATGTTCCTTCCATTAACGTATAGGGAAGGTGTATTCCCTGGGGAAAAATTTGTCCTAATTTAGGTAACTTAAGCAAATCTTCACTTCCTCTTCCTGATTAATCAGTTTTGAAATTTGAAAGCCTTATATCCAGCTAATTTGCCAATTAAGAGAGTGCTACAGGTCAGTTGCTTCATTTTTCATTACTTCCCATTAGTTTTATCAGACCCCTAGTTATACTTGGCATCCTTCAGACAAAGGAAACCTCCCAAATGAATGCTAAGCATCTTACTGCTCACCCTCTGTTGCCCTCCTGTGGTTGCAGAGAAATAAATTTCTCCTGTGTTGAACATTGAACAGTTTACCTTTCCAACAGACAAATACATATGGAAGCCCAGTCATAAAAAGTACTTTCTGGAAAGATTAATTCTGGTTTCAGTTTATACCTTTGTATCATGGGTCCATTCCAAGCTTCCTTTAAACTAGTTTATTAGATCTCAAAAGCTGGACTTATTTTCTGCTCTCTCATTGATATTTCCTCCTATTACGTTTAGGGACAGTTCATTGAGCTGTGCAAAACAATGTATAATATGTTCAGTGAAGACCCCAACGAACAAGATCTGTACCACGCCACTGCTGCTGTGACGAGCTTGCTTTTGGAGATAGGTGAGGTTGGTAAGCTTTTCACCATCCAGCCCATCAAAGAGATGGACAGCGGCAGCAGCAATTGCAGCAAAGCTATTCAGAACGAGCTCTTCCAGAAGAAGGAGAACCAGCAGTACCCCCTCGAGCAGCACAAGCCGTTCCAAGGCAGCCTCATTGCCAGCGATGAGGCCGTTGGCACTGACGCCGGGCTGGGCATGCAGATGGAAGATATCAAGCTCGAAGACTCTCCCAGGGACAATGGAGCCTGCTCCTCTATGCTTATTTCCGATGATGACACAAAAGATGACAGTTCCATGTCCTCCTACTCAGTACTGAGTGCAGGCTCACACGAGGAAGAAAAGCTGCACTGCGAGGACATAGGTGAAGACACTGTTTTGGTACGAAGCAACCACACCACTTCTCTGCGTAGAAGCACTAGCATTGACAGAGACTGGGCCATCACCTTTGAGCAATTCCTAGCCTCTCTTTTGACTGAGCCAGCACTGGTGAAGTACTTTGACAAGCCCGTGTCCATGATGGCCAGGATTACTAACGCTAAGAACGTAAGGATGATGGGTAAACCAATAACATCAGCTAGTGACTATGAAATCTCTACTATGTCGGGATGAAATGCAGTCCTTTTTTTTATTTATTTTGTTTTATTATGTATTTATTAGTACCTGGCATAGGCCTGGTATTTTCAATATGTGCTACTTTTCACTAATGTGAAAACTTTGGGGTGCAAACTTAACTATCTTGAAGCATAATCACTCTGTGGGAAATGTTACAAGAATTCAGATTTTATTCAAACTACAGAAAAAAAATATCAGTTGTCAGTGAAGTGTGTGTACTATTAACCTTGCTGTCAATATAAATGGTAAAGATTAGTTCTCAGTTTTTAAATGTGAACTTAATGCCAATATTTGTGTGCATTTTTAAAACAAACCTGTATAGAGGTCTCATTCTTCAAAAAAATAAATAAATAGGAAGAACTTAAAATTTAAAGGGACACTGTCAACCTAAATAGGACCTCAGGTGAAATTAAGTTCCAGGCAGCATCTGTGAAGAATATTTTTTTTTCGTATAACTGTTTTTCAAAGAGAATAAGTTTTTAATGTATGCATTTATTTACTTTCTTGAATATATGAAAGCTCACTGCAGTGATAACCTGCCTGGGGCCTAACTTCTGCCTAAGAAAAGTGCACTCAAATAAAAAAGAGAAGTTCCCTGTAAGCCTAGCTGGTCCATCAGGCAAATGTGCTTAAATGTGACAGTTTCTACTCCAAGAGGAGGCAGGGACCATTTGCCTCTCCTGGGCTTTGCCCATTTCCGGATATACTGAAGCCAACAGAGAGAAATTCCTTTCCTAGCTGTGGCTGACAAGGGAAAGTCTCCACCGTGACCCTACAGAGCTGAATTCCTAGCAAGTGGACTTAGGAATTTTGCTATTGTGTTCCAAAGAAGGTGTATACAGGTGCTGAAACAGATTGGTAGAGTCCCGTTTTAAAAAACAGAAAGACATTTTTAAATATAAAAAATACTTTGATAGCTGGATCTACAGCATGTATGTCTTAGCTCTTAAAACTAACCTTTACCACCAAGCTATTATATCCATGTTAGATTAAGAAATTAAAAACCTGTATTGCTTACGTCTTCATTTAAAACACTGTAAAGTAGAAGTAACGAAAAAATCTGCAAGATAATGTAATTGAATGTTTAAGTCTTATGGAGAACACTGTCACTTTATATAAAATGAATAGTATCCTGTATCAACTTACTGAATGGTATGTTAAAATGAAAACTGGAGCACCTGCACTTTGAATCCTTGCTTCTTTTATACAGATTTTCAGGATTTTTTTATTTTGTTAGCTGTTTTATATTTCAGATTTGTTCAGTTAAGGATCATGCCTACATGCCTAAACTTTGTTTCAGTAGAACACTGTTGATTTTTTTTTATACTGCTGTACATTGCATCCGTGTAACTTGCAGACTTTTTTAGCAGAAGCTGCTGTTTAATCTTTTGTTTTAAAAGAATAGTTTTAAACTGTCAGATGAAGTGGTTTTTAACCACAAATAGGGTAATGTGAACAAATAAAATACACTCTGCACAGATTTGATTTTTTTAACTATTAAACTCATGCTAGAGGGAAAAGCAGGTGATTGTGTTTTATTACATACGCAAGTGACTTTGAATCATCAACAGATTTTGGAACAAAAACATATGCAGTTCCCATGCCTTGTTTTGTTTGTTTAATACTTGAATGTGTTTAAATCCTTCTGCAACAAGTAACCCATGTAAGCTTCTCAAAAGGCACAAATTCATTAAGCTGGTTTTCCCTGTTATATTTATAGTCGACAAACAGTTGTTGCTACTTTTTAAGGATCTACCCCTCCCCCAGTATTTTACAGACCATCTGTGTTTTGCCAGAGCTTTTTAGGTGCACTTTTAAATTGTTAAATAGCATGTTTTTTCACAGGGAAACCGAGATGTCAGCCTCAAAACTGTAACAGTGATAGAGGACCTTAGGGAATGTGCTGTTTGGTGGATACGTATTTGCTTTTGAGACTTTGCATCCTACCATTTGTATACATAAGGTCAATTTGAAAAAGATGACTGCCCATTTGAGTGCTCTGAATTGGCGGTGCCATTGTGTGAATCATTTGATAATTGAGTTCTCTCCTTTGTATTTTAGCCCTATGTAGATTACACATAACAATTAAAAAAGCAGTAGTCTTTCTGCATATGAACCTGTTGATTGGTTTAAATGTGTATCAAACTGTGATCTTCATCTAAAGCTATAATTACTATTTTGAAAAATATGATTGAGTGTTTTAGCTGAGGATGCTAAGGCCAGAGCAGAGTGCTTTATTGTAATGCCTGGGAACTCAGTAAGTTATCACTGTAGTCTTCAATACTAAGTGTTAACCCATCTGAGCATAGTGCAGACCCTTAAAATTTCTATTTTATATGTGTTTCACACACTCCTGGAGATGCACAGACCACAAGCTGAAAACATTTCTTTATCTTAAAAAGGCTTGCCTGCCTGGCTCTACCCATGGGGCGGAGGTGCCACTTGGAGAGGGAGAACCCTTCTGCTCTCACAGCTGTGGTAACAAGAGGCATCCACAAGCACCTTGTAATGGCTGCCATTTTGCAAGGAGGTTTTTGGTTTTGTTTTGCTCCTCTAGCTTTCCTCACTTCCTTAGCTAACACAACCATGTCAGGAAAACCTGTAGTGTAAGCCAGGCCACCTTTACAGGTGGCTTTGCTCCAGGAAGCAGTTGGGTGAAGTGATTTTGTCAGGATGCTTTGGTGAAGCTGCTCACCTGATGACGGCTTGATAGCTACCATGTGGCCTCCTGGCAAGTGCTTATTTGAGAGCAAGATCTGCCCCAGCTTCTTCTCCAGGGGTGACTGGGAGCTGGCAAGCGGAAGACCATGGAGAGGGTTCAGCTGCCCATCATGTGGCAATGTGAAGTCCTTCAAGGAAAGATGAGTATTTGAGAAACGTCTTATGTTGAAGGTGTGCTGCACAAGCTGGAATCAGGAAGGCTTTAGAAGCACCTATATCTCTTATCTTTGACAAGGTAAGCTTTGACATGGAGATGCTTTTCAAGCTGTGAAATGTTGAGTGTGTTTAGGGGAGTTAATCTGAGAGCTGAAAAGTGGAAAAACCTTTCCTTCCTCTTCAGTGCGGAAGCTTGTGGCCAGATACTCGGGCTTCAGTTGGTGTCTCCTAGTTCTTCAGACTTGCTAAGCCTTTGCTACCCAAACAGCTTTTGAATTTGCAGTTCTTTCCTAAATGAAGATGGAGGAGGTTAGTGAGAACAGGGAGATGGAAAAGAAAGGAAATAGCCATAATGTGGCAGGTAAGACAAGGAGACAGTGCTTTTGCTTAGTAAACTGTGCTGCCAGGTGTGGAAAAGAGTGGTTTTGTGGCTCTTAGGCTGAGTACTCTCTGAGATTGCCCCAATTACAGGTTCTTTGTTATTACCCATTAGTCTCGCAGGAGCATTTTGAACCTCTGGTAGCTGTGTCTCTGCACGCGGTGTAGTTGTAGTGTTCACTACTGGTAGGAAATAAAACTTGCCCAGTCTTCATCCACTGGGATTTTATTCATGTTAACCAACTCCTCTGCTTTTGCTCTCCAGATTTCCAGTATCCTTGTCAGTGCCTTAACCATATGGGCTTATGCATTTCTTGTCTTTCCTAGTTCTTGATGATTTGGTAATAGTGAGGTATGATGTAGATAGAAGATGCATTCTACCAGAAATGAAGTATTAACTGTCAGCAAGTACTAGTTGTTGTTGTATCTGTTTTTGTCAGAAAACAGTCAGGCTAGACTAAAATATCTGGGGAAAAAAAAAAAAAAGAGGAACAGTGTAGGGGCTGTTAGGTCAGTTCAGCCCTTATCGTGGAGGGAGGTTCCTGAGGCGTGTGTCCTGGTCTGCCGCTTGTCTAGAGGGTCTTGGCCCTGACTGGACCTTCCTTCAGGCTGAGGCACCCAACACGTGACCCTGCGGGAGAGGCAGGTCTGGGACCAGAGCTCACTGCTTTAAACATGGATCTGTTTGTCATCTAGACGTGAGCAGAAGACCCTTCCTTACAGATCTATGTAATGAGACCACACAACACAGTAGCAGTAACACTTGTAAGGAAAAAGAGGTTTTGTGATGTTTATTGGGGGAAGGAGGATTAAGGGTTGTAATACACATGCTTTAGAGGTGAAGGAAACAACTTTCCAATTTTACAACTTTACATTACAGCAGAAATAACACTTTGAGTGGACTTACATGTAAGAAGGTTTCTCTGTAGTACTGGACTAGTCTTGAGGGTTAAATACAAACGTGTGTTGCACAGATCTCGCAGTCCAAGTTGAATTTGTTACTAATTTAATTCAGAGGTACATGTCTCAGATGCCAGTAGTATGAGTAGTGTGTGAACCAGGTAGCATTTGTGTACCCTCCCTTCCACAATCCTCTCCTCATTTTCCCCTCCAGTTTAGCTTTCATACAGAGATGTTCTGCTTCCTACCATTTCAAAACAGGAAGTATTTGTGCTGTACAGTTCTTAAGAAAGGCATAAATGCAAGGCCTGTACCTATCAGTAAAAGAAGTTTAGAAGAACTCTTAAAACAGAACTAGGGAGGAAAAACAAAACAAACAAATGAAAAAGAAGATAGGATAAAACCTCCTCTTCCTATCACAGTGTGTGTGTAAGAACAAAGAGCAAGGCCAACTTGGAAAAAAGCTGTAACGCGCTAACGGTGCACAGACAGTTTTTTGGAGTACGTTGTTTTTTATTTGCTACCATTGTAAACATCTTCCAGTACACAGACATCACAGTTTTTGTACATTATTGCTTTTATACTGTGGTAAACAGCAATTTCTATTAGTATGCAGCTGTCTCGGCACTGTGTGGTAAGAAGAAACTGCCCACAAGTTGTCATTACTTGCTGCTTTGTTTCCCCCTTGTGAAAGACAATACTCTAGACTGGCACAAGAAACATCTCTCCGGATACTGACTACCACTGCACTGCAGCAACACAAACAGGAATGATAGCAAGAACAGTAGGTGACACTTTTATCATGCATTCACTACTGGGTTTTTTTGTTTCTTTTTTTCTGTTTTTTTTGTTTGTTTGTTTGTTTGTTTTTCAAGAATACTGACTGCTGAACTCCTATCTAACTAAATACAAACAATAATTCATAAATCAATTCTGATTTTGTGTGTGTGTATGTGTAAAGCATTTGTTATTTAGAGTAGGATGGAAAATCTGAAGAATGAATGCTTGCTCTTTCAGAGTGCAAATCTATAACCTTTCATCTGAGGTGTTTTATTTGTCCCTTCTCCTCTTGTGCTTTATAACAAAATACTCCACACCAGAGCACAAAGAACAGCCACTTTGTTTTAAAAACATGCTCTTGGTTTCCTAAGTAGCACTGCCTTTAAATCATGCTTTCAAATTAAGTTGGTTACTTGCAAAACAATGTGTTTCAACTTGGTGAAAGACTACATTATATTTTACAGCAAACCTTTTATCTTCAGATTAGTGAGTTTATGGAGTAGCACCATGTCCATGTTTCAAGTATATGCTAAACAACAGGGTAGTTAGTTCCAGTAGCAACAGCTTAAAACAACAAAAGTTTACAGAATCACCTTGTCTTCAGCTTGACGTTGACTTTTTTAGATTGTTTTCTAAAATATTACTATTTACATACAAACTTTCACAAGAGTGGCAGCAAGTTAGAAAATAACAATTCTTGCTAGTTCTAATAAAACAGTATATACTTTAAAGTGTAACATTTAATAACAGCATGAAAAATTTGTCAAGGCTTTAAACTTTAAGACGATTTAGAATAAACTATGAGGAGCAAGTTCTGATGTTAAATAAATTCATTATATCAGCTTGCAGAAAGGCAACCTAATACTGTTTTTAATCTTCCATTACAGTAGGGTTACCTTAGGTTCACTCTACCAAGTGTTAGACTTGGTATAAAATCCTGCTGACTGGTGCTTTTTCCTAGATGCGTTTTCTCCATGTTATTTTAATTACCACTACAATACAATAAGCTTACCAGTGGTGCAAAAAGGGAAATGCAGTCCTACTACTCTAAATATAGTGACTCTTAGACAGGACTCGGGTACTGGATTGCAAAAAATTGCA
Organism: Crypturellus tataupa; assembly: GCA_034781795.1. Lineage (NCBI taxonomy): Eukaryota > Metazoa > Chordata > Aves > Tinamiformes > Tinamidae > Crypturellus > Crypturellus tataupa. Next base: position 1,235,553 of record JAWLRI010001009.1, read on the forward strand.
TGCAAATTCTGACTGTTTACTGGGAAAATGTATTAGATCCTAACACTGAATATTCCTTTTAAACAATTACAACATCCAAACCAACACATTTGTTAAACCATACGCCACTCATTAAATGATGGTTGAGGTTTCTTTCTCAATTTGTGTCTTCTCACAGTATGTTCCCAGCTCCTAGTTTTAATTAAAAAAAAAATGCATCTCACACTGAAATGTCTTATGCTATATCACATAAGATCTGAAAATTCAAAAGCTTCTGAAGTTGTTCAGGGGTAATCTGCTAGTGAACAAGGAGCCATGAAGGTTTTGAGGCTAGGAAGGTTAGTTAGCACGCAGGTTCCCAAATGAAGGCTGCAGGTTCTGGCAGGGAAGTTTTTACAGAGATGGCTCAAGCTATGTTGCTGCTTGCTAGCAAGCACTAGATGAACAGAAAGAGTGGGGTCTCTCTCTTCCTGTTACTGCTGCTCAAGGTCTTGTTGGAAATTCAATAAATGTCTGTCTCATGTTGCTTGGAAAAAAAATCTACACAACAAAATAGAATTAACGAGGGACAATAAATGTGACTAGGTTGGAGCTGGAAAGTAGAAAACAACCAGCTCTCAGCAAGTGAGAAGGAGACTTTTCCACTTCCTTGGTTGGTTTGGTTTAAGGAATTTCCAGGTCCCAAGGGACTGAAGAGAGACAGCGCAAACAGAGCCCTATAGCAAGAAGAGAATGCAAGAACGTGCTGCAGGATCTCAGCTTTTCCCCAGGACTCCAAGTACCTATCTGTAGTTGATTTAGCTTTCTGCCTTACCAGCCATGACATCACCACTGCAAGCTTCAAAAAAAACAAAAACAAAAAAAAAACCTAAAACCCAACATCTTCAAAAAGAAATTATTAAGTTTAAGGAGATTTTTCTCCTCTAATGTAATACTTTCTACTTATCTTTACCTTCTACACTATGGTGAGATGTGTTACATAAATTCTTCTTTGTTAATATTTTTATTTATACCTTTATGATCCTGTTTCTATACTTTGATAGCTGTCCCTAGTAACTTTAATCGTAACTAAATTTAATACTGATCAGAGCCATAAAAAATGACTATTCCTAACTGAACTTGTTAATCTTCCAATTCTTATACGTAATACTTGTGCACATTCGCACAGTAGGAGAAACTATATTAAAAATGCTTTCTACATCAAATAACTTTAGGTACTGGTATTGAAAAGATATTCATAAATAAACTTTGTTTACTCTCACCTATACTTGTCTTAAAAATGGAACATCCGCATTACCTCTTTCCTACATGATTTTTTACCCTGATCAGGAGCTATCCCAAGAATAAGCAACTACTGGTTGCTTTTAAGGGGCCAACAGCAATTGTGTGGATGCAGTGCAAGAAGTCACGGTTTTATATGATAAATTACAGATTGGAAGGGACCCCTTGAGATCATCTAGTCCAATGCCCTTGCTCAAAGCAGGGTCAGCTAGAGCAGGTTGCTTAGCACCTTGTCCAGTTGGGTTTTGAGTATCTCCACGGAGATTTCATTTTACATATAATACATACAATATTTCTGTAGTGTAACTCATACACATGTAGTTTAGTGTCACTCGCCACCAAAAGGGGCTTTTTCCTCTTTTATTGAAAATTAGTGTTCTTGGAGAATATCTTTATGATTTAGTGATTAAACAGAAGCCAACTAATATACCTGAGATGATTAAAACAAAAAAGCATGAAAATTTGCATTAACATACAACTTCTGTGCAGCTGTGTGCTATTTAGGTGTATCATGAAAGACTCTGTCCTAAATAAGGCTATGATCTAGATGCAAAATCAAATTAAAACACTGACTGAATAAAGCAGAAGGCACTTATTTAAATAGCAGGTTTTAGAAAATGAAGCAACAGTTATACCAAATTGGTTTAAAGCTGCTTTAAGCAAGAATTAGTCACGATACAGACACAAAGCCCTATTGACTAGATTGTCTGAAGACGCTAGTATTAAGGAACATGCCACAGTTGCATCCCTTCTGTGGGAAATACAGCTTGGTCAGAGGCTGTACTCAAGATTAGAATCTATTTTCACAAAGCAGGAACTGCAGCTGCATTCAAGTTTCATATTAAACTATATAAAAGGGACTAAACTAACTCTCTTGCACTTCCAACTGAGATACTGCAATAGCTGCTAAAAGAAAAATACAAACAGATGGGAAGACAAGCAGCCTGAGCAGCTAACTAGAGGGTCTGACTACAGAGAACCAAGAATTTTACAGAGCAGGAATATTCTTGGAAGGGTCAGTTTTACTCTGAGGATTTGATCCTTACACTATTTATCTGTCACTCATTTTGTTTGTCTGTAAATTAAGGTCTTTCTATGCATAGCAATTTGTAGGTACAAATCTGGGTAGAAAACTTCTCTAGACAAAACGAACTTGTACTAAACACATCATATTGAAAAATTAATTCTCGTCTCTAAAATTGTAAGTGATTAATACATCCCCTTCACAGACCTCATTATCACAAAGAAATTTAACGTTGATTTATGGACTATCAACTTCGCACAGATAACGAGAAGGAAGGATGCAAAAAATGTAAAACCAGAATACTTTCAACTAAAAAAAATATTTTAAAAGACAATTAATAATTAAATCTATTAATGAAAAACATGACTCAGCATAAAATACTTGCTTCATGTTTCTGCACCAAGAAATATAAAAGAAATTGGGAGAACAAGTTATCCAGAGGATCTTTAGACTTTTGAGTAATGCTTAAAAAACAAAGGCAGTCCTTTGGAGAATAGCATATAAAGAGCTGTAAACAGAGGTTGATTGTCCAAGCGTCCTTAATTGAAATTTTGATTTTTATGTTAAAAAAAAAAAAGTTCCATTGTTAAAGAGTTTTTGGCCAAATATGCAAAACTTCCATCCAAATGCTTAATTCCATTTTTGATGCAGAATCTGACAGATTGCAGAGGAGGTTATGGTTTTGCTGGACTTTTTAAGGTCAGTATGACATCATAATCCAGAAGGAGTCCCTTAATTTTTTCATGAAATTTCTCTCTGTACTGGTTGAAGTGCATAATGCTTTCTGGTTCTTCTTCAAACCAGAACTTGTCAAACTCATAAACTAGATAACCTGCAAAGAAAACAAAACGGAAATCTGCACAGCTGAGTCCCACAATTCTCTGCTCTGAGACAGTTAGCCCCTAAAATGGTCCTTGGGACTCTCTTCAAGTCCTTGGGATAGGGAGTGTCTCATACTAGTCAACAGCAGCCTTCTGTACCCAGTAACAACGAACAGGAAAAGTGTGCAAACACTGCCTTTTCAGACTAAAGGCAGTAACCTATAGAAAGCCTCACAGATTTATCCCATAAAGATAGCAGCCCATTCCAGTGATGGATTTGGAAGAAAAAAGTATGCTCAGAAATAAATTGCTAGGCACATTAATTGCAATAGTTTAATGTACAATTCTCTAGCATAACTAGAGAGCAGCAGATCAGATGTAAAAACACAACACTGCACAGACCTCCCTCGGGAACCTGTGCAGCAGGAGCTAGTTACTTACAGTAGAACTGATGGAAGTCCTCCAGCTGTGGCAACCCAGAGACAGCATTGTACAGATGAGGCTTTAGAGCACCACTCTTAAGCAAGCTATATGCCATTTCTGTGAGGTTGATTCCCACTATTGCATAAGAATATCTGCAAAAGCAATCATATTTCACATTTAACCTTTTACCATATGGACAGAAGGACCCACAAACTCTCCAGACCCAGTGTGCATTAGGATAACTGAGTCCATTTTTGCTGTGCTGCTGCTTGACAAGCCAACTCTAGCCATTTCTCTAGTGCATCTAAAACTGTATGAAAATTATTTTAAAATAAGATCTAGGTTAGTACACAAGAGTACAGAAAATGTCTCCACTAGGCAGTATTGAATGGAAATTTACTAATTGACTTTGACCTGAATTTGCTGATTTGAAATGATCAAATCTGTTGTAATATTAAAGATCAGTAGTCAAAAAGAGTTGTTAAGGAATCTCCGGACTAGTCACCTCAACTTGACATTCTTCAAAGTGAAAATCTGTTTTTATGTGTTGTATAGTACAGAAAACCCTACAATATAAATGCGTAAAAGACTTGAGTGTCTTTTACGCATTTATGTGTAAGAAGAGATGAATTTACAGTGTCAATGACACGTTCGTTTAATTGATGATGTAAAATGTCTCAGATGTCCTATTCACCACCTCACTGCGTATTATCCTTTGTAGTTCAACTCATGAAAGTCTCCTGTTCTTCGTAGGTGACACAATTAACTGGGCAGTGGATGGATCAGAGGGATATATGCAATATCACTATCTGACTTGTTTTAAAATGTTTTCCTGTACAGTGAGCAGAAATGTTTAAATAGGCAAACTGTTTTCAGACATTAAGTAAGGCTTTGAAACAACAACAAAACTTCTACTTGTAAATACCTATTGTGGAATAGAAGCCTAGCAAATAAAGGGGCCTTAGGAGATTACTTACACTATTCCAACATAGGATGAGTAAGCAGATAACCAATAAGTATTCTTTCCAAGTCTAAACCTATTAAAAACAAAGCTAACTTAGGTTAAAGGTGTCTGTTGTGTGGAAAACCACAAACATCCTCCTCTTAAATTTCAGCATATGTATTTGATAGTCTTCACGTGAGCTTGTTTTACAAAAAGAAAGCCAGAAAAAGTGGTGTAATGACTTACCCCAGCTTTGGGTGATTTGAACGAGAAAGGATCTGACGAGCTTCTTCGGTGTAATGTTTACTAAAATACCTGTCAATGTAAATTAAAACCTTTCATTTATTCTTTAGTCCATATACAAAGTATTCACGTGTTCAACATCAAAATGTGTAACTTTAGACTAGAATTGACTACTATTCTCTACTGAAAAACAGCACAAAATGAAAAATTGTTGCAGATTAAATGATACTGAGCATGAACTAGCATACAATAAAACAATCATTGTGATAGAATGGCTAATATGAAGATCTCCTAAATCCACAAATTAACTTAGTGAAGTTATGTAAATATATACTTTACATAACAGTAATTCAGAAATTTAAAAGCTTTTAATGTATTCCTTTTAAGTCATTACATACCAAATCTGTCATATGATAGCAAAAAAAATAAGTTGGCTTGCGCGACTCTTTTCCTTCCCTCAATTTTTGTCTTTTAGCTACTACAAATTTACAAAAAAGCAGCTGTTAGAAACTTGTGAAGAATACACTTTTTTATTGTGGGACAGAAGCCACCATTTTCTATTTGTTTCAGTCTTTTCTAGAAATAGCCTTATCAAGGGAGAATTCATAGATACCGGGAATGAATTACAGCAGAAGTGTAATACTTATTTTCACTTACACCAGATTCACTAATCCCAGCATGCCCATTCCTCTGAAGTCTGTTTTGGGATCATCACCTTGGAAGCCAATGTCACACCACTGCTTGCTGATTCGGGCCTTCAGACTCTCGTGAGGCATAAGCAAATTCCAGAGCTGCACAAACATGCTTCCATGTTACATATAGGTGCTAAAGTTGTTCGAGTCACACAATTCCAAACTACAAACCACCCACTCTGGACTGAGATACAAATGACACACTGGCCTTTTCTGTTAGGGGCAATCTAGAATCACACTGTAATAGCTTACTTAACAATTATGAAATTACATTTAGTATTAAAATGTGCTAATTTCCCTTCAGAGCAGAGGAATATACTGATGCCAAGTAGCAAATATGCGTTTTGTTTCAGAAGTTAATTTGCTTATTCTGCTCTTACAGGCCAGCTGTAAATTGAAATATAAATTCACAATGAATGTTTGCTTAGCACATTGCAGTACTGGGACTTGCCTAGCAAGCAAGGCAATTATGAAATGTTAAGATGGCATGCTAATATGCTTGCACAGTAGGGGCTATTTTTAAAAGGCCTTAAGCAGAGCTACACTACTCATTTGCAGTTATTTACCATTACTTAAAAAGTTACTGGTAATTTTTTTATCTTCCAATATTAAGTTATGTTCTTTGATGCAGAGTGGGATTTAGTTACAACTAAGGATTGGTGTCTTTTTTAATAATCACTGATATACAAAGTTAAAGATGTATATAAAGTTAAATATCTTCATAGCTATGATCATTTAGTGACCCATTACACACAAAAAAATCTACTATTTACAAGTTAAGTTTGATTTCACATGAAATAACCTCCGCATAAATAACACTAGTTTACAAATTTGCTTTGATGTGTTAATAAGGCACTGCTATAATGGCTTAGTAGTTCATAGCAGCAGAGAACTTCAAATATAGGCCAGTTTTCTGTTAAAAATGCTAGCAATAGGTAGATAAATTAAGTTCATTCTAGCTGCTGGACTTTGGGAGGGAGTGGGAGAACCAAATCTCCCACCAAGATTTTGGTATGCCACCAAATCTATACTTAGAAATTTACATTAAGCTATTCAGTCATATCCTTAGAATTAAAAAGAGAGCAAATTATTTTCACCTCAATTAACGTTTCCTCGTGCTCCTTGTTATCTGAATCGTAAGGGACCTTTCTCAGACTTTCCACACTCAAATAAAGTTTCTTATACCCTGATATCTGCAACAAGCATATATGCAGATTTGTCTTAAACCTGAAACAGTAACAAAACATAGCAAAAGTTAGAATTTAGCCATAAATTCTTCCTTCAATTGCATGTATAGGACCTTTCTTACATTAAGGCTATATAAACACCAAAATTAGGAAGTGGACTAGTCCACTTTATTTTCCGAGTCACAGCATACAGCTTAAGTATGCTGCTGTAAGATCCTACCGTGCACCTACCGCGGTCCACAATCAGGCCCTATTCCTTAAAAATATGGGAGAATAAAATATTTAAAAATCCATGACTGTGCACTACAACTCCCATTATTATCCCAAATACTTTACCTTCGTCTGCTCCTAAGTATTCATGAGACTTGTGCTCCCTCAAGCTCAGATGGCATAAATCTTAAAAAGACTTTCCATACACTTTTCTCAAAATGCTATAGGAGCTCATATATATGAAATACATATCCCATCCTATTTCCCATCACAAATTTTAGAGCAAAATTTCAGTCTTGTAGATCAAGAAGATGGGAAGAGGGAGAATCCCAGCTTCATTAAGATAATCGTAACTTTTTAAGTCTCAAAAATCAAACTTTGCATCAGAAATGTTTATAGTTTCAAACATACCCTGTATTCTTCTGTTCAATTTTCTTTTCTTTCATTATATCTCTAACACACTTTTCTACGTCACCTTCGTCAACATGTACAGCATTTCTTAAAACCTGTAACGTAAACACAGTAAAGGATCTCACTGGAATGCAGAAATCTATCGTATTATTCTCGTCATTTCTCAGCTTATATCCTATACTTGCCACATACGTGTTCCTTCAGAAACTGTGAAAGAACTGATGTTTGGCCAATAAATGCTGTACCTCTTTCAATGACACAGTGCTACAATGATGTTGCATTTGTCTTATCCATATAATTTCTCTTAACCCCATTTCATCTCCCAGATGCGCTGTTGCTGAGAGAACAGCCTGTCTCGAGGAGCAAGAACTCGGCGCAATGACGTGTCTGACAAGGCGGCTTTATCACGCACTGATCTCTAGCATCTCCTACCTTATTCTTTGACGACTCTAGTGAGTGTTCTGCAACACAAAGAAAAGCGAGTGTCAGGCATCAGAATAAACGCCAGGCGGGTTTCTGATTTTGTTTTTTTTTTTTCTCCTTTTACTGCGGCCGCGCGCGCCGGCGCCGCTCGCGCTTACCGAGGCGCAGCGTGGTGGGCGCGCCGCGCCCGCCCGCCTCCACGACGCGCTGCAGCTCGCACTTGCCCGGCAGCAGCCGCCCGAGCCACTTGAGCCCAAAGCGCAGGCCGCGGCTG
>JAWLRI010001009.1:1247554-1281547 GCA_034781795.1 Crypturellus tataupa
GGCGGCGCAGGTGAGAGCGGCAGCGCGCGGGCCGCGCGAGCCTCTGCCCCGCTCCTGTCCCCTGCGCCGCGGAAACCTCCTGCAGCGGGGCGCTTGGCAGTGCTGAAAGTCAACTACGCCTCTCTCCTCTGTTGCCCTTCCTTTTCCCTCTCTTCCCCCCTAGAGCACATGCACCGAGCCGTAAACTCGTATATCAGACTTCTACTTATTTATTGTATGCTTGCTTATAGGTGAAGAAAGCATAATGCCTTTGCCATATGTTATGCTGGTGTATGTTCGTTAGATCTGTAGAAAGCCACATCCAAGAGTCTCTCAGTAGGGAAACCAAGGAGAAATTAGAGAGTCTGTCTGCACAGCACTCCTGAGCCTGAAGGCATAGCTTGTTATATGACAGTTTTTCCTGTGTGTTCCTTTTTAAAATAAAATCCTCTTCTGTAAATGGAAAATAATATAAATAAGGTAATTGGTGATTTTGAGGATGAACTAATGATGATTTTGTAAGAGTAGCAGTTAATTATTTCTGTAATATGTGGAAGTGGCAGCAGGAGCCACAGTGTGATTCTGATGTTGAATCCAGAGACAGCGGTAGTCATGGTATCTTAATACTTTCTTGTCAGCTAAAAAGTTGTTCATCTTATAGCACTGCACACTGTTTTTTCTTTTTTATGTTCTGCTAAGAGCGGGGAAGGAGAAAGAGAAGAAATAATTCGGTGCTTAAGCAATTAAGATTCAGGAGATGACAGAGCAAAAGCATTTGCACTATCCACAAATGCACCCCACCAATATTTTATCATCTGATTTGAATTTTGTGACTCCTCTTTGCTGAAAATCAATTTTTATTATTAGTTCTTTTTGGCCTTTATCTGTTAAGTTCTGTTTTTGAGAGGGAGAAGGTTGATTTATTTTTTCTCCTTCCACAGTTGTTTCTTCCACAGCAAAGTAATTAATTCAGTCTCTTAGGTGACATTATTCTCCTCAACTCCATTGAGTTGTTATTAGCACCTGCTTTAATAAGAAAGATTCTGATCTTCTGTTGTCACTATGCATTATAACTGCCTTTTTAAGGAGGTATATTTTGATTAAAAATGAGTGGAGTGGTAATTTTGTTAACTTAGAGAAGAAGATCAGACTTGAGGACGGAAAGCAACGGGTCTGAAAGCACATGTTGAGAAACACGTGCTGTCTTAAAAGTGTTGTGTCACAGATAAATAGAGTTGAGAATCATAACTAAAGGAGGAGGTAACAATATGTAGTAAATGAGTTTGTATCTTTCTGGTAAAATCAACTTGATACAGTCTTCTCTCTTTTTGTTTTTGTTTTCTTCTAATGTCCTTTTCACTTACCCACATGTAACTGAGAGCTGAATAATGTCCTTGCTCAACAGCTACCTTCTTTTCCTTTATTTTTCCCTCCACTTAATTGTCAATATTTCTTCTAGGCACATTTTTTTTTCCTCATGTTTGTTAAACTTGCAGATAGTTATTTTATTTTCCTTTTCAGATCATAAAAAACTTTTAGTGTTCTCTTGATCTTTGACTATAGCATATCATATTACACAGTAATATTCTCTTTGTTCCCTGTCCATTCACTCATTCACTGTTTCTTGGATTGTAGTGACATTGAGTATATATATATATATTTATGCATTTAGGGACGGGGTATTCTAGCTCTGAACTTAGTCATCTTAAATATGCTAATAATACAAAAATAGTTTTGAAACTCTTGTTTAGTTTTGCCTGCAGACATTCTGCCCTTCAGTGTTGAAGTACAAATCAGATTTTGCCTCTGTCCTGATTCCTGTGCAAACAAAAATCAAAAGCTTTAGCCAGACATACTAAAGGGACTACTAGCCTGCGAGATCTGAGTCAAGTTTGTTTGCTCTCAGGATCAGCGGTGCAGTAAATAATTGCTTATTTTGTCCTGCTAATGCAAACCTCACTGAGTGGTTACGTGTTGACTAGCACATGTGAGACTTGCATTTTGAGTTTTTCCATTGCCTCATAAATAAATATAAGCAAAAGCTTCAGTTTTGGTAGACTGATGGTTTTGTGGCAAAAGAACTGTGAAGCAGTAGAGACAACTGGCAATCACCAGGTCTTCAGCAGATCTGATGCTGTCTAAGCTGGTGTGGGAATAGGGCTATCCTGTGACATCCTCTAGAGTGCTTGTAGAGGGAGGCTGCAATTGGCAAGTAATTAGATTGCCTGATGTAGCAATAACCTGTTCCACCTCCTGCATGGTCTTCATCCTTCCCCTAAACAAAACCTGTCTAAAGCAAACAGTTTTCATCTGGGGGCAGGGAAGGCTGTTGTCAGGATGATGCAGATGTTTCTACTGTTATGCAACTGAGTTGCAGTCCAGCTGTTACTTCACCTCCTGACCAAAAGTGTTTTGCTGTCATATAATTACTCATCTTACAGAGTTGTAGTTATGGACAACCATGTATAATGTACGATTGGTATAGAGCTTTGCTTACCCAGTGTTAACAAGGGTCTTCCATTAATCAACAAGAAGCATTGCAGGTATACAAAAGCAGAGCAAGTAGGTATAAGGAGATAAGGAGCAAGTAGGTGCACATTATAAACTCATTATGAATTTACTGTGTAAAGTTTCCTCACAGGAAGGGAAATCAGATCATCTCACATAGTAATGCTTCTTCATGTTGCATATGTGGGTTGCATATGTGGGTTCAGGATTAGGTCTCCCTGAATTCACATATAATATGCAGCTGCTCTGTTAACCAAAATCTGTGTGAACTTTCTTCAAGTAAATCAAAATTAAACCTCAGAGAAACTCATGATAAACAATGTCACAAGAATATAAGCTTCTTAATACAAAAGTTGAGTCAAAAATAGCGACGTCTGGATTTCTTTAGTTATTTCTTTGGCAAGGAGAAGAGGAACTGTTTGCATTTCATCACATTCACAGTAGTATACTTAAAGGTTAGTAGATTGTTTAATATATTAAATTTCTCATTATTTCACAAAGCTTATCATCAGGAAAAAGAGGGCAGTAATAACAAAAAGGGGTTTCTGATGAGCCTTAGTTGTTTTTGGCTGAAATAAAGAAGTAAATAAATGTACTACCGCAAACAACCGATTTCAGGTTTTAGCTTTTATTTCCTGTAATGCTGTGTGTGTGGTATGATGCAATGCTTCACCTAGCCAGCTGCTACTCCTGCTGTGTACCTGGCGCATTGCTCCTCTCCCGATTTTGGCATCGGGGATAGAGCTCTTTGCAGGCTGACTGATGCAGACTCAGTGGCATGCTCTGGTTCAAAACTCGCAGTTAAATAGTGGCAAACTAACAGACGGACAAGGAGTTCTGAAGCACACCATCTCTCTTCACTTTATTCAGATGTATGAATGTGCAGAAAACAATCTTTCTGTTTGCTTTAGGCCTCTCAGTCTGTACCTGAACATAGCACTAGGCCCCCAGGAGCCCAGACCAGGAACTTGACAAAATCTTCCCTCCTTTTCTTAATGCTTACATTTCCTTTAAGTGGAGCCAAGAGCATGCGGAGGTTATTGCAAATCTGTCTTTTGTTCCAGTGTGCAGGCAGGATGTGACCAAAACGCACAGTGCAGTAAGAGAGCAGTTTCTCCAGTCCATTTATTGTTTTTACATTTTTTGCATACTTATGCATTTTGATATTTAAATAATATGCATCTCAAATGGGGCTTGAGAGAGCGTGTTTGCTGATCCCAAATTTGATACCAAAATTTCTATACAAAACTTACGAAAGCTGTATAGATTTACTGGCTTCTGTGTATGTCATTTACTAAATTAAGAATGTGGGGTTTCTTGCAATTAATTAAGCAGGAATAAAGGTTACTCTGTCTTCAGAAGCAGAGGAACTGAGTCATCCTATAAAGACTCAGCTACAAAATGAGACTAGTTGCTGTTGTTCTTTTTAGAGGAAGGAATAAGGAAGATTTCTGACCTCTCTTTGTTTTCTGTGCAGTGTATCATCTCAACCTGTACTTCCAGTGTAAATATATGACCTTCATGCTTTCCTAACACTACACGTTCCTGGAAGAATATGATTTTATCCAGAAATACTTTAGTTGATAGGCATTTAATTGCACAAGTGTATAAATGAGTGATTATTGCTACATCAGGCAGAACAACAAAAATGTTTGAAATGTTTACCAGAGCAAAGCAGTAACTACTTAATTGTCGTAAGTGAATAACTACATTTTACTTATCTGATAAAGGATGTATTCAAATCAGAATTTTCCATTGCTATTAAGAACCTAAGCCTGTTACTAACATTACTGTGTTAAAACCAAAATACACCAATTATAGGCAAACACCATGGAATATTCAATTTATACATTTTCTACTTATTTTTTATTGCTTTTCTGTATGTAATGTCCTGAGTAAATGTTTTAAGGCTGCATTTTCCTAGGTCCTAATGCAGAAAAAGATTTGGATCTAAGATGAGGATTGAGGTTTTTTTTTTTTTTGACCAGCATTTAAGATAATGGCCTATTAGAACTTAGTTTTGTTTTCTTTTAAACAAATTTGCCTATCTATTTGCAGTTAGATACTGCATATAGTATTTAAACAGATTTAAAAAAAATCTATGCTAATATATTTTTAAGATATATATGCCAAAAACAATAGTGGGCTGGAACTCATTCTACAATTTAAAAATTCAGTGATTAGATTTGATTTGTAGTTAATCCTAGAAATTTGTGGTGGGTTTGTTTGTTTCATATTGAAATATGATTTTGGTTCTCCCCCTAGTGTGGGCACTGAGTTCCCGTGTGACAAAACTACTGGCCCACTGTTCTTTTTGATGTCCCTGGGTCCTTACAATGTCTCTGTGCTGGCCTCCGCTGTCTTGAGCCCCTGATGTGGATACTATCAAAGATAAATAGACCATGGACGGAGCATACTCCCACCTAGTTACTCTCCTCAGTTAGATACCTACACCAAGAGCTATGAAAACAGTGTGAGATTATCCTCACTGCAAGCTAAACCCCATGCATTGTCCTTCTGTATTTCATAACCTAGACTTGCAGTTGAGCGAGGGTTTCAACCAGCTCAGAGACTAGTATCTGGCTTAAGTAAGCTTTTCTTCTATTTTTGAGCTACAGCATCAGCTACAGCAAGTCTCATCTCTTTCAGAGTATGCATGGGACAAATGAGCAGAAACAATTCCTCGCTCACTAAATTTTCCCTTTCAACTGTATAAAATAAACCAGCCTGAACACTAACTCTTACTTCAGAGGCTTCTGGAGGTTTAAGATGCATGTTAAGACATGTTATGTCTGTGAGCAAGGCCCAGCAGTTCTACACTTGTAACCAGGACCGTACAGAATGGGTGAATGTAGCCAGTGCAGGTGAAGCTGCTTTTGAATTTGTAGTAGTCTTTTTTTGGTTATCGCTAACCTATTATGAGATGCAAGTAATTCTGTGCTGTGGCATAATAAGCAAGACTATTTATGTATCACAAATTTTGGAAGGTGCCCATAGTAAGAAGAGTGCAGAAATACCTTTAGAAATTAGTGCAGTGCAGAATTTAAGTGTTTAAGAAGTAGGTGTTCTGAAATAAGAGGCATTGTTTGGGGGATTTTACCTCTTCATTCTGACAGAGCAAAAGCTAGACATGCAAAGTGTGCAATAAGAAGACTTAAAGAAGGTCAATCTCCTTAGTTACAGGAAGACAATAAACCACTACAGTTAACAAGTGCAGGGCATGCTTGAATTCTTTAATATGCTTCGTTAAGCTGGGTAGTGAGCAGTGGTTCCAAGTACAGAGTATGACAAGATCTTTTGCAGTTGGTGTGATCATTTAGCTTTCTTTTAAACAGAGCATTAACAAAACCGATTTTCTGAAAGTGTTCTTGGATGTAGCTTGTAATCAAGAAATAGGAGAGAGGTTATTGCACTGCTAGACTCAGTTTTTTCTTCATTTCCTGCTGCCACTTCCAGTTCTGCTTTAATTTTCTTTTTCCCTTGAATGTTAGGAGGAGAGAGTGACAAATTGTTCTAGAGCTCTTCTAAATTTCCTGAAATCAATTGTTAGTAAAACTAGAAGCCTTTGTGAAAATGGGAAGTATGTGTGTGTGAAGCTGAGAGAAACAATCCTTTTTGACTTTCAGAATGAGTGTTTGCTTTAGAGTTTAGTTTTGTTTCTAAACAGTTTTAGTTTCCGTTGTAAAGAGTTGTATAAAATATGTGAATATATTGGGAGATAACACGAGATTGCATTTAAAACCATCTTATGCATTGCCATCTTCCAACTACATTGTTTGCCATAGGTCAGGGTTGTCTTGCTACTTTCTCTTTTTATCCTGACATTCCCAAGTACAAATAGGACCTTTTGTGTAGACTAGGTGTTGTGGGGCAAGACAATAATTGGGAACAGAGAGAGTGTTCTGCAGTATATCTGAAACTCCTCTTTTTGGGCCCTCTTTGCCTCACCAAGATGAGATACATTTGTAAAACGCCTCTGTCTATTCTTTCCAAGAACGCTATGGGAATTTACAAACAATTGTTAAAGTCCTGTGCAGATGCTTAAGGAGCACCCCTCTCCCCATTTAGCATGCTAAACACTTGAGTGTTTAGTTTCATAATACTTCCACTTTTGTTTTCTTAGCTTGCTACAGTACACAACAAAATATACAAACTTCAGTACTGTACTCTGAACATGTACTTTTTGCCAAAAGTTAGCTAACAGTAATCTTATTTCTATATGATATATTGTAATACTTTGTTACCTCTTGTTTTATTTCAGACTGTAAAAGCATTTGTGTTATAAAAATTTATTCTTCACTAAGTTCTCTTTTTCAAATTCTTGCTTCACTACCTGTGTAAATTGAATGAGATATGCAAATATTAGAAATCTTGCTCTATTAGTGCTTCAATTCTGAAAGACTCCAAACAGTGGCCTGAAGAATGAGGTAAGGCCCATTACAAACACCAGCTTCTTTGACTGCCCTCAGTGATAGCTGAGTATTATCTTTTATTTGGCAGAGGTGTCTACAATGTTAAGGTAGGCACACCTGAAGATAAACAAGTGAACGTGCAAGTACTTGGCATATGCCAAAATGTAGCTTGATAGTGGCACCTGTAATTTTGATTCGTACTGACACTAGGTAGCTGAAAGAATTACAAACAGAAGGGATGGCCATAAATGTTGTTATTCATCTGTAAATTAGCTATTGGTTCTTCCTCTAACGTTTAGCAAAAATGTATGCTATTACAATACTGAAAATGGCAATGGAATAGCATTTTAAGCATTTAATTATGAAATATGCCAGCAGAAAACTCTCTGCTGCAAGAGAATCAGTTTTCTTTGTCAGGATCTGTAAGTGATGCCACATGATAACCTGTATTTTTCCCAAGCTTGTGGGCTTGGTCTGTTGTTTGCATCTTGCCAGAAGGAGCATTTAGAGCTGTTCCACTCTTTCTTGGCACTCAAAGCTACCTAACTCCCAAAATAGCAATTGCAGTTTAAGGAGGAATACACATCTGTTATTCCTGCATTTTTAATGTGCACCTCTGAATTTGCACTTGAATTACAAGATAAATGTCCACTGTGTTTACATGTATTGATGCTCTATCTGGAGTCACTTTCTTGCTATGTAAACATTGTGACTAATGATAGTCAGTCCATTAACTCTGTTGAAACCATGTATAAGAATAAAATGGGAGCAGAAGATTTTAGTAAAAAGCAAAAAGCTGAAGAATGAATTACAACACTTGAAACAACTGTGGAAGATAAGCATAGAATAAAATATTCCTAAATAGTATTTGTTAGTTAGTTAAGAGTGTTCTTCATTATGTGCTCCATCATTTTCACAGTGTTAGAGTTCTAGCTCTGTAGTCTGATACCTCATGACAGTTTTATCTTGGAAAACTCTGAAACTTCACTTTTTTCCTTACAATTATTAAAAGATGAAATTTCCATATACTTTCTCATTTTTCCTTTCATTTACCTATTTATTCTTGTTCTTTTTAAAAGGAAATTTACTTAAATAGCACCAAACTTCCTTGCTGCACACAACTGAAAGTTTTGTGGTCCATGCTGCAACCTTGAACTTAGTTTTCCTGGTTGCTTCAGAGACTACTACTACTTACACATGCCTTTCTTACAAGTCAAAGCATTTGTAACAATGTCAAGAAATTTTAGAAGCATTTTATTTTTATGTGTATTTTTGTATACACATTGTATTTTGTATACACATTTTAATTAACTTTTGCTTTTTTATTAAAATCACTAATGATAATGCACCTTCCTATATCTTTTTAGATTGTGGAGCCTTGCATCAGCACAATCTAAGAATAGAATGGGAGAAGTGCCTAAGTAATGCAATTTGTCTTTAAAATGCTTGGTAACAGTGAGTTTTTTTTTTTTTTTTAATTCTCTTTTTCTTTTTTGTCATTTTTTTATAGTAAAACTTTAGTGAAATCCTACATGAAATTACAATTTTTCCTTCTAATGCACAGCAGTAGAAATCTGAATTTCTAAGTAGTTAAGGTGGGAGAATAGTTCCTGAGAATGGGTACAACTTTTTATATTAAGTTACATATCATTATATGATAAAACAAACTAAAAAATAACTTTACGGTTGTTACAATTATGTTTGATTTTCATGTTAACTCTCCTGCATATATATTACAGATAAGAATAGGAGAGTTCTGAAATTTTATCTATTTTGGTACTGTCTTTTCACGTGGTTTTCCTGTCGTTTTCAGGTCAGTTCCTCTGCTGAGTGACATTATAGATGGGTCACCTCCTGTCAGTTTTAACAAGTCTAGAAGTCTTTGTTCACATGACAGTGAGACAGTGAAGGCATTGGTATCTTATGAGTCTTGTATATAATCTACGATAACTAAGAAGTTCTGTATGAGACCAACAGTGCTTGCTTTATGTCTTTTCTCCTTTTGAAAGTGGATCTTCTGCAAACAATCTTGAACTTGCCATATGTGAGAATGTTAGGCAAAAAGCAAAGGCTTCTGATAACTGTTATTCAGACTAAGATCTTGCTGATCTGGATATGATTGTAGGCTATTTAATCAAAGAAGGTCTAAAGATTACAAACGTCACTTTAAAGACAGCACAAATCTAGTTGTTGCCAGAGAAGTAAATATATCTAGGAGTTCAAATAACCATCCTTTCTAATAATTCTTAATGTATTTCAGGCAATTTTTCAGTCATAGATGAAGACTGTATGACTTTAGAGAGAGAACTACGTTTTATATAATGTCTTTAAAAAATTTATAGCTGTTTTATACAAGAGAAAACCACTATATAATTACTCTCTTCAGTGTAATAGGATCATCAAGATTTGTCATTACTGGGAAAAAAATGTTGATTTTACTGGATAATACTTTTCTCTCAACTCATAATGCTTTTGAGTTTTTTCTTATTACTTATGTTCCGATTTTGTGTTCCTTTCAAGACTTTACTCATCTGTGCTCCCTGAACTGTTTCTACTTAATACTCTTTCAAACTATTATGAGTAAACTTTCTATGGCCTCTTTGTTTAATTGTTCACACTTTCCTGATCATGTCTTTTCAGGACTGTCCAGCATTCTTAAACTTACTCTTTATTCCATTATATAATTAACTTTTTTCTTAATGAAGTTATATTTTCTTTACAGAAGATGACTTAGACGTGCACAAATCTCAGCTTCTGGAACTTCATCAAAGACTACTATTTGCTGAAAAAGAAAACAAAAAAAGATCACATGAACTAAGTAGTGCCCTAAGTGAAATTAAACGTCTAGTTGCAAAAGCAATGAACTCAGCAACAAATCATACAGGTTTGTCTTGCTCTCCCTGCCATTTTTATTCTGCTGAATCCAAATGAACATCAAAAAGCATTGGCATTGTCAGATCACAGGATTCGAAGTAGAAATTTCTTTAAAATCACTGATTTTTTTTCTATTTTTACTCAGTCTTCTGCTTCCCCTTCCAGCTTTGTTTTATCACATACAAACTTTCCCTAGCCCACATAATCACATAATAACCTTTCCCTAAACCATGACAGAGACTTGACATGACAAGTGCTTGAAAAGTTAGGAAGGCAATAAGAAAAAGATTTCTCTGCAGCAAAAATCCAATATATTTAATGGTAAATCAAAATGGAAGGAGTAAGTTTCTGGCAGTGTTTAACTGGATGAATAAAGCTGAATATAGTCTCTTGTAGGGATTGTTTAAGGGACTTTTACTAGTGGTAAAATTTGACAACTTCTTCCAGATGCCTTTCTTAGGCAAAATAACTTTTCATTGAAGTCGATAAGGCTTGGGTTGCTCTACTGATTGTGAACTGTGGGTTTTCAAGTTTTCTATATCTTGGTTAAAAGGATTTTGTTGGCTAAATTTACTTGAGGTATTGTTCGAGTATCATGAAGTTCCCTATCCCCAGCCTCTTTACACAGCTGTTTAAAATATCTGAAGGAGGTGCCTGCTTAAGTATGAATTATCTTATGTGAATTAGTGGGAGCTTTCTTTTCTTTCAGTGCAAGACAGGTATCTTGTGGGTAGCTAGTAGGATATAGATAAATTCAGTAGCAGAGATCGACAAACAGGATTGTTGTATGAGAGCCATGTGCTGCCCAAGTCCAGAAGATAAGATTTAAGCCTTGAGATGACTGGTTAATATATAGCCTACAGTACTTCTATGTTTTGTTTCAAAGAAGGAAACAAGGACCATTTAATATTCTTCCTCCATAAAATATAATCTCCCTCTCCTCTTTCAGACACTTCCCCTTTTATTTTTCATTCTTCAGTTGCATTGTGCCTATAATCTACATTCCTATGGCCTTACTTTAACTATGATTTTTTTTGTAAGTTTATCAGTGATGTTATAACAGTTTTATAAGCAGATTGTTCCAGTGGTGTTAAACCTCTACATTCAAAATGTTTATAAAAAGAAATATGAATTAGTAAAGGAATGTTCTGCTTTTTTATAGTTTGTTTAATAGGTTTGTATTTAAAGTCTGTGTTTAACATTTAACATAAGTATCCTATTTTTTTCATCTTCATTTAAAAATAATAGAGAATTTTCCCTTTTTTTTTTTTTTCTCTTTTAAATAAAAAATTTTTGGTGTTTTGTTTTTTTTTTTTTTTTTTTTTTTTTTTTTTTTTTTGACTTGAATTTGGTTGGCCTTTTTAAAGACTTTGTTCTGGTTGTCCTTTTCTGTTGTAGAACTTTCTAACTTGAACTATACTGAAAATTACCATGAGTTACATTCAAGGAAAAGCATTGAACTTTAACATGATTTATGTTTCTTTTTGTTAATTAAAAAAAAATGCCACCCGCATAAAACACACCAGTTTTCTCCAGCTGCATTTAAAATGACTTTTCACCCAATCCTGTAGGTATCTCTGCACTGAGAACTCCATCTGGAGTTCCACAGGATATTCAGAATTGGAGCTTTGTGTTATTTTCTTGGTGTGAGATGGTTAATACAATGAGATTCTCAACTAATCCCTAACCACAGGCAGGGTTCAGTCTACTTGGGGTGTATATGTGCTATTGAAATGTGTTGCCATGAACTTATTGACATCTAGTCAGGCCTTTTCCTGAGGTTTACTAGAGAAACTGGGAAACTTGTCATTGATTCCTACTTCAGTCTATCACCAGGCAAGCCAAGTATTGAGCATTATGAAGTATTCATGTGAAATGTAACCTCTTCTGATAAATGATTTTGATTAAGTAACTTTGTACGTGTGGTAATCTAATATTTAATTGAGGAAAACACTTTGAGTAAAGGTCTTTGCAGCTGGATTTTTATTTTATGTACATGTGTGGATTTGTTGTTTCTTTAAGATGATATGAAGTGGAAAGTATTAAATCTCACTAGAAAATTTCCCATGTATCTTCAAAACATGTACTGCTATCTACCTCACCTTCAAGAATATGGGGATTCCATTCTTCCAAATATTGTCATTGGGCAAGAGAGAACTGGAGGTAAGGAATAAAACTTGGTTTATACTATATATGCATTTCTAGAAATCTATTAAATTCTATCAGGACTTAAACTTTGGAGGCCTTTTTTTTTTTTCCTCCCTAAACTTTAAAATGTTGACAAATTAAATACATTTTTATAGGGTGGCAAAAGCAGTTTTACCACTCGTATCCTAGTTGCAAGTTCTTACTCCTAAGTGTTCTGGTAAAGCTTTTCGAATATAAAAAAGAAGTGATAATTGAAAACAATATCTTTTTTGTTCTTAGTAATGTACCTTTATGGCTAAGATGCATTGGCTGATGTTTTGCTTACAAAAATAGTATACACAAGGAACCCAAGAAGAATTTCCAGTCTGGTCAATCTGCTAAAGATATAAGCAAACTGAAAGGTGATGTATGAATTTGAAATATGTTAGTAAAATTCCAACTCAACTTCTTCATCCAAATTAGAAATCAACTTGATGTATGGAGAAAAAAACAGTGAATTCTGATGAACCATAATAAAAATAATTAAATTACAGCTTGTCCAAACTGTCGTATGGTAGGTAAAAAGAATAGTCAAAAGGAGCAAACAAACTGCAAACTGGTCAACCATTTGTTTGCTTTTTATATTTGTATGAATTTTGATTTTTATATAAAGAAAAATTAACAGCACTTTTGGTTTTAATTAAGGAAAGTGTGTCATTGCTAGTGAAAATGAGTAGCTTTCTACAGTCTTCTTGGAGTTAAGTGCAATTTTAGCAGTGTGACCTAGTGCTGTAGTTCTCACTGAGTGCCTATAGATCCATATTGGTCTGCAAAATACCAGAGGTAGTTAGCAAGCAGTTGCAGAAGAATCGTGGAAAACCTGGTGCATTCTCTAGCAAAAATAAAAGTAAAAAGTAATAGAAGAACACAAAGTTTATTTATAAATTGAAATCACAATAGCAAGACTGTATTACAGCAAGTACAGGTTGACCTTCAGTGTGTGGAAAGAAAAGCTAAAACACAGTGGTTTCAGAAGTTACACACTGGAAAGGAACACTGGAACTTCTATGGTTTTGAATGGACATTGGCAGAAATAATGAAGTCTCAAGCAACACACAACATCTATTCATTTCCTTCAAAATATGCTGCTTTCTTA
Source organism: Crypturellus tataupa (assembly GCA_034781795.1). Lineage (NCBI taxonomy): Eukaryota > Metazoa > Chordata > Aves > Tinamiformes > Tinamidae > Crypturellus > Crypturellus tataupa. Next base: position 1,260,611 of record JAWLRI010001009.1, read on the forward strand.
CCAGGCTCATAAGCTTTTCATGACTTGGAAAATTTTTCATAGGTTTCTAGAATAGTGTTAGCTCTCTGAGTTCAGGAATGCCCTCACCCATTAAAAAAGAGTAACTCTACTTAAAAACTAATGATGTAATATAGCATTGTTTTGCCACCTCTGCAACCTTGGCCAGAGTAGATTTGAGTTCCTTTCACCTTATTACTGATTATGCCTAAGCCATCAGTTCCTACCATTTCAACTGCTCAGAAGGCAGTTTATTTATGGATTCCTTACTGAGATATACAGGACTCACTTCCCATGAGAAAGCCATTTGCTCACTAAAGCAGTGTCGGGTAATTCTTACTGCTGAGATCTTTCCAGCTCCATATAGATGACTAGGGCAATGTTTTAAATACACGCTTCTGAAACTTAGTAGCAGGTGCCCACCTGTTTGGCAGAGGTAATAACGGCTCTAAACTTTTAGAGTAATTTGCCATCTGCGCGGTGTGGATACAGTGCTTAGAACACAGATAAAAGTATCTCTAACCTAAATCTAGCGGGGGGGGCAAATGCTGCTATAGTGCTATTGGAATACTGACAGTCACCAAAAAGACCGGTCAGTGAATGGTCATGGTTATAATTATCTTCTAACAGACCCATTCATATGTTCTCGTGGTCTTGTCAAATCAAAACTAAAATGGAATTAAAGTTACTCTGTATCTGACATGAAATAATTTTTGCCTCCTGTCTTTGCAGTCTCACTGGTTGTGGGTATTCCTACTGTAAAAAGGGAAAAACAGAATTATCTGATGAATACACTGCATTCCCTATTATATGAACTTTCTGAAGAGCAAAAGAATGACTGTGTAATAATCATCTTTGTAGCAGAGGTAGGTTAGTATGGAAACATGCTGTATGGTAATAAAGAAGACAATATGGAAATTTAGTTTTAATATAATGATTCTGCAACATACCATCAGCCAGGACTTTTGAAGGGATTTCTTTAGGAGTGGAGAAGTTAGGAACCAGTTAGTGCCTCTGTCTTCAGATGTGGGGGCAAAAAAGTACTGCAATCCAAATGGTGGGAGGGGAGAAAAAGTCATATTGCTATCTCTGAAAGTAATGTATTCTATAACAAGAATGAAAAGTAAATCCCCTCAGGAAAATTCCATAGAACCTGGAAAAAATGTAGACCTGCTCAGTCTAACAAAAGTGTTGTGACATGTTGGAGCCTTGCCTTCTGCAGAAGAACTGACATTCAGTGAAATGTTTTAAACTATTCAGAGACGAGCAGTGCACATTTGAAAAAGTAAAAATTTCAATTTGAAATGTTAATGGTAGATAAAATTTCTCTGCTTTCCAGTTGATCAAGACATTTTGTTATAGAAGGGAATTAGCTGGTGACTTGCAGAAGACAAACTAGGGAAACAGGCCTTTTTTATTCTTTATTCTTCTTAAATTTCATGTATGTATTAATTAAGGTTAAAGTTTTGGTTTAATCACTACTTAAACAGCTTTTACAATTGTAATACTATAGTTAGATCTTAACTTCCCCTTTCAGTTTGGATCATGATGATAATTAAGCCCAATTATACTGTATGCATTTCCCCTTCAGCTTTCAGGAGTGGACCATATTTTAGAGTTGTGTATTTTGCAATGAAGAGCCTTGGTAATACAAGATTTGCTTAACTGCCATTCAGATTAACATTCCCTTATGCTACTTCAGAGTTCTGTGTTAACTGTGCTAACTTCAGAGAAGTGTTTTTCCGCTTTGGATAGTCCCTGAGTGGCATGCTTAACTAGGCTGTAATTTCATGGTCAGTTTAAACTGCTCCTGTAAGAGTTTCTCTCTTCTCCCTTCTTCTTTTCTTTTTTTTTTCCTTTTTCCTTTATCTTTTTTTTTTTCTTTCTTGTTTTTATTTTCCTTTTTTTTTTTTTTTTTTTCTCCAAGCCATGCAGTAAATTAGAACTGGCTGATGATGCTATGAAAGGTGATAAGAGCGTGCAAGCAGAGAAGGGCAGGTGTATTCACTGATCATGATTCCACATACTGAGTTTTCCAGATCATTTTAGAAAATCAAGTTAAATGTTTATGTCATGGGTTAAATCAGAGTACTTACTGTCTGAAATTGAATAAATTTTAGCATTTTCTTCTCATCACCACATCAGATTACTTATTGCAAATTTAGTGTAGAGCTGATGATCATTACTTACACATTTAAAAAAAAAATCTAAACTCCTAATATGGGTCATGGATTGCTTTGAAATCACATCTATAAAACTTAGCACCATTTAATGTAGTTAACAGATATTTTTCACATTAAAACACACTAAAATTTTTCATTCATCAGCAGCATTGAATAAGTATATCCTCCTAATTTCCAGACTAAGTGCCCCAAGTTTGTTATATTAAGATGCTCTATGTAAATTTTTTTGGAGGTGTTAGCTTTGAGAATTTCTCTTAGCAGTAATAGACTCCCTTTTATGATTTCTGGATGATTAATATGAAACATTTCTTTTCATATACAGTTGTATGGCTGTGCTTTCCTGCCATAACTGGAAGCTGTAGAACAGTTTACTCAGAAATTGGCTGGAGTGCATGTAGAAGCGGTGAGAAATCAAAATGCAGAAAGCATAGCTAGAGATAAATGGGCTATATTGTCAATTAGATTGAAAATTCATTTTCAGTTGCCTGAAAACTTAACACTGTCTTTTAGTAGAAATGCTTCACTTCCTTGGAATGATCAGAATTGGAGAATAAAAATGAAATGGCCACATGTAAATATTCGCTAGAAAATGTTATTTAATATTTAACATGAAGTGGGGAAAATTTAAATATTAACCCTCCCCTTCCCCACCCCCCCTTTTTTTTAACAGGTGAATAGAGAGTATGTTAACAGTGTTGCAGCAAGTGTTAGGAGCAGGTAAGTAGTACACTAATGCACATCAGTTAATAAATACGATTTCAGCATTTATGGAAAGTGAACATTTCAGTGATATATTATAAAACTAACCTACTGAATTGAAACTGCTATGAAGTGAAGCAAAGGTGCACATTTAGTATATGCATCATAACTGTCAGTAAAATTCAGAACACAAAGATGTCTATCACTTTATTTTCCTTTTCTCATTTTATAAATATTCTTCAAGTAATCAAGTAAGGCCTCTGATAAATGTTTACTTGAACCTAAGTCTTTTTTCCAGAGAAATTCATGATGCAATTCAAAGCACCTGGGGCTGCATGTATTGATGTCCCCATGGACTACAGTGGTCTGCAATGTATTCTGATGCCTTCTATGTTTTCTAGATGTTTTCGTTTCCCAGTTTGTCCCTTTTACATAAAGGCAATAGATTTTGGCCAACAATCAGTTTATATTATAATATTAAGTGATGGATAGCATGACATGTATGTTTTTTGCTATGCCAAATTAAAGCAGCAGGTATCAAATGAAGGCTTGGTTTCCATTGCTCTCACTTTTTTTTTTTTTTTCCCCTCTTTCTGCTATTTCCAGCAGATATTTACAGTATCATGTGCATGTGAGAGAACTTAGAGCAGCTTGAGAAGAACAACTACTAAATTTGAGTGTTTGGGCAAAAAAAAATGCATTCATTGATAGCATTATTTGGAGAGCCAGGCTTTCCGAGACACACATCTCCTCAATGTTTGCTGTGGCTTAAGTGAAGTAGTGTCCTGCCAGTTCTGCTAGATGTCAGAAATCCATTCTTGGAGCTTAATGTCTCGACTTACAGTATAGGTGGTTTGGGTTGTTTGCTGAAGTTGTGAATTCTAATTTGAAGGAGTAGACCTAATTTTTAGGAACCGCTGTCTTTAGGGATCTCACTAAACTTCTCTTCACAGCTTCCCTAGTGAAGTCCAGTCTGGAGTCCTGGAAGTTATTTCTCCTCCTGCTTATTATTATCCAGATCTTTCCAACCTGAAGAAAACATTTGGGGATTCAGAGGACAGAGTAAGGTAATATAGCTTTACAAAATCTAAGAACATTTTCAAAGTGTAAAATGGAAATTCTGTGGAAGTCGATATTGTCTGAGCTGAAAAAGTTCGTGAATTTCAGAGGTAATGGACCTCAAGTCACTTTTTTTTTTTTTGAATTATTACACAAGGGTATCTTGAGAAAAGCTACACTTCCTACTGTACATGATCTTCAGGTTGAGAGCTAATGGTTCTTTTATGGGTCTGGACTATAGGCATCCCGTGAGTTTTAAACCAGATGGAAAATGCCAGGTAATGATAGGCTAGATGATTTAGTAACAGAGGACAAAAATAGGGATTTTTTTTTTCTGATGGTAAGGGAGGGGCTCTGAGATTATACAAAGAAACCTCATGTGGCCTTGTAACTAACTAGTAACAACCACTGCAGGTTTAATTAATGACCTAACTTTTGGTGCTTGTAGACTTTATTTACTGCTATTAATAACACATCCTAGCTTCTGGGAATTTTATTGGCTCGTGTGCACCAAATTCATTAAGGCAGAGATTATAACTTGACAAAAGTGATTTACTAGGGGAAAATAAATGTCTTTTGACTAGCAGTAATGGTAACTTATTAGGAAAAAATATTTCCTCTGATTTCAAAGAGCTTAGAAGCTACTGAGACAATGCCAGAGGGAGGACTGCAATATGAATGTGAATGAAATCAGAGAATGTATGTATGCACACACACACACATATATATATACACACCTATTTATATGTATATACATCCCATGTATATGGGACTTACAGATAAGCCTACTACCCTCCAGAGCATTAACGTGTTATTAGATTTGAATTAGATACAATATAGATACAATTAGACACTTGGATTTTAATTGTTCGAAATAGTTATGAATTACCAGAATTTTAGCATTCATTATCCAGTATGAGCTTTATTGTTTAGTCAAATGAGACACACTTTATGGAGAAAAATCTGTGTTTACATTGAAACTTGTTAATGAAGCTTATCAACCTGCTTCTATTTTGAAGATCAGTAAAAACATACTATTTTAAAGCATTTTGAATAATCTCTAAATAATTTTGTATAAATTTCTGTTGTCTACAAAATGACTAGCATTATTAAGTCATTTAACAATTATTAACAAAAATTTAACAATTAATTAAAATTTTTGTTGCAGGCTTAGTTGATAGAGATTGATAAATTTTGCTTATTTACCATTAAATTTTAAAGAAAAGTTGAATTCTTTACAAATGTTAAAACTGATTATTGAGGAAGCTTTAAAGAAGAGGTTATTTTAAATAAAAAAATAATGACGTGCTTTCTGCTTCCTCTTATTTCTCTTATTCACTTAACAATTCAGCTTTATGATTGTTTTAATGCTTTTATTATAGAAATAACTCTTGCAAAACTGCAAGAAAAGCTTACCAGAATTTGCTGCTTACATTTAGGTGGAGAACGAAACAGAATTTGGATTATAGCTTTTTAATGCTGTATGCCCAACCGAAGGGAACATTTTATTTACAGGTATGTTCAGATTATCATTAAGTAGCTGAAATACTGATTATTTCTGTGGTGATATACATCTTGCAGTTAGGCACCATTTGATTTAATCTACCTTTGCCTTCCTGATAGTTGTGGGATTGTAAAACAAAGCATCTGAAACACTTATTAGGTTAGGGGTGCTGGAGTTTTAATGTGTTTCTACTTGGCAAGTAAACAGTGGTGGTAGGTCTAGGTGATATCCCAGATAATGCCAAGAAAACCAAAAAATTTTTTAAAACATTTCCAAATAGAGAAACATACTGACATGTTTCTGGAGACAAGGTGAAGTTATACTGTAAGTGACTACAGATTCTATAAATTCTTCAGAATTTTTAGTGTTAGAAGAAGATGCATTTAGGCTAAGGTTTAGCCATCGTTCTAGGTTTCTGCTCATTAGCACTCCTACATGACAAAGCTGTAGAATACTATAATGACTTAGGCAGTTTTGCAGAACCCTCTTAATAAATAAAAATAGTGGCTCTACTGGGAAGGGACTTTTTAACTCAGGTATACCAGGCAGAATCATATCTGATTTGGTTGTAGTGTGATTTAACCCAGAAGGGACCAGGTGATATTAAGGTTTTTCTCCAAACTTAAGATGCAGCCTGAGTTTGAGGGCCTTGCTCATTTTCCGTGGTGGCTCTTGCAGAACTGTGAGATCCATGCAAGCAAAGGCCTGGAGCATAGAGATTTTCTCAGCCTTGCTCATTTTCCCTGAGGCTCAATAACCGCATGAGTATATCGCACAATCCCAGAAGCAGAAGAGAAAACCCAAAGAGCAGATAGTGCATACTAGTTCTTGTTAGAACCTGACACAGATACAACTGAGCTTGGCTACTCAAGGGTCTAAGCTCTGTTCTCAGATTTGGCATAGGCATTTAGGAGCCAGATGGACAAAGAGAAATGCTGTCTACTAAACACAATTTGCTTGAAAATGAAATATTTTCCTGATTGTTGCCCAGATTTACGTGTGTTAGCAGCACTGAGACATGGTAAACATGGTGAGGCCAATGGTAAGGATGTTGTCAGATGCTTAATGCTCCTTCCTATTACTAATGCTTTTGTATTATAAACTTCTTGAGGTATTCAGATTTGCATGGAAATGACTAAAGTATTCTCAAATGTCTTTAAAAGTACAGATGCTATGTGTTTTTTCTTATCTGAGGCACCGTTTAAGGCTGGAACTATGACGTTCAGCACAAAGCCTGGATTGTTATGGTCCAGTGATGGTTGTAGCTGTATTCAGAATTTTCTTAGAAACTATGCTTTTCTCTCATCCTTGTCTAGTATATCCACTTTTTGAAACTTGTCTGTGTAGTTTGCGGCTGCTGCTTTACCACAGATTCTGGTCTGCCACGGGAAATTTTATAGCTAAAGGGAATGAAGATATGCTGCCATAAAGCTGTGATGGTGTCCCTCCAGATAGAGGTTTATTAGAACCACTAATGGGAAAACAAAGAACCTAAAAATTCCTTTCCTCCTCTTGGTACTAAATTTAAGATTTATTTGAGTAATCTTAGGAAAAGCTTGAGCTAGTACAGTTTTTGTTACGAAGTCTTTTTCAGGAATAGTATCCCTCTGGTAAATAATACAAACCATTGAATTTTGTAAGAAAATAGCTTACGTAGCCTTGAATTTTACACAGTAATTGATATTACGAACCAACTAAGATTGCAGCTGAATAAATTTGCAAACATTCATTCAGGGATACTGCTGAATCAGAAATTTAGCAAGTAGCTTTGTGAAGTCCACTGAATTTTAAGGGACTTGCACCATGGGTTGAACCCTGACTTACTGATCTCAAACTTTGAAAAAAAGAAGGAAAAAACTATCCTATCAGTTATTTCTTCTGCTTAAAACCCATGCCTGTCTTTTTTGCATCTGCTACTGTGCCCTTTTTGGATCATATTTCTTAATAAAAATCTTAAGAGGACTTCAAAATAGTTGTTTATATACCTCCACTGTACTTCATGGAGTCCCCCAGAGCCTCTTGAGATGCTTCTAATAATGAACCAAGAATGAATCCAATGGGATTTTAACACAACCATAAAAGCAGGTATTCACATCTCATCCTACCTGTGAGGAGCTGTTTGTTCTTTGTTCCACGTAGACACACTTCATTCTGAAGTAATTAAATATTTCAAGGCTGGAAGCAGCTTTGAGAAACTTGAATACAGTAGTTTTTCAAGTTCAGGGGAACTGAAAATAAAACATATATTTTACTATCTTCAATTAAAATCTATTATAAACTCAGACTTATTTAATTGAAGTACTTTTGTACTTTTCTCGCCTCATGAGGTTTTATCTTTTTTTTTTTTCCCCTCCAGTGAATTTAGGAGAGATGTACTGTGTCTATGCACCATATACATATACAGGGAGACTGACAGTATACACTGCCAGTAGCACTTACCTCTACACAGAGATTATAATAATTTTTCTAGTATAGCTATTTAATGGTTCTAAGGCCTGAAAAAAAAGCAAGATGAAATCATTAAGAATTCTTTTAATGATTTTGTTCTTGTTTTTCAGTAGGCTCTAGGTCTACTCTTATATTTGCTTATTCTAAATAACCTTTTTTTAGCCTATTCATTCAAAAAGGAATGACTTCCATGAAAGTGTACTTTTATATGAAATTCTGTGTTCCTTATATATATAGGATCTTAATGGAATGGACTATTAGCGGTTTATTGTATGTGAAAAATAAGTGAATAAGATTTTTCAGCTTCAGAGGCTTTGCATATTTGTTAAATAGTGATTTAAAATGTAAAAATACATTAATAAAATTTAGAAAAAAATATGAAATGGAAGACACTTTTCTGCCAGGTTCCTGCACTTCTGTTGTATCCCATGTGTGTATTGTTTTTCTGTTCCTACCACATTTTAACTTCTTAGGCAGATAAGTCACATAATAAGAACAAATGGAAACCCATTTATTGTCTGTAATTTAGGAAATTTACATTTCTTTACTACTGTGCATGGATCTTTTTTTCATCAGAAAGTACTGATGAGTAAAAGGAAATAAGCAGTGATTGCGTCTGCTGCCATCCATTGCATAACTTCCCTTAGTGCCTAAAAGTACATAGATGACCAATAGCTATAAGCTAAAGCCAGAAGAAAATCAAATTAAAAGTTGGGTACAAGGATAAATGCATATAGCATAACTTACTGAAAAAGAACAGACACTGAAATTGCTAGGCAATGATAGATGCTCTTCAAGTGCTTTAACTGAACACACTTAATTGACCACAAATTGTTCAGTACAGGGTTAATTAAATGACATGGGATTAAATGATTAATGTCATAGGCTACATCTCTCTTTTCACTTCACAGCTGTTTTTTCTCCTTTTTTTGTGTGTGTCTCTTCCATTTCATTCTGAGGATTCTCTGTAGACCTTTGTGATTCTTCACTCTTCTCCCTTTACATCTAGCTACTTGCTCATTTGATTTTATGCAGAATTTCTTCCTCTCTCTCTCTTTCTCTCTGTTCTCAACTGTAGAACTGTCCCCTCAGTTCAAATGCCAATTTCAGATTGTGTTAATCTCAGTACATCTCTACATCTCAGTTCATCTCTGTCAAGTTTGATTCTACTCCTCCCTTGTTTCACTGTTGACAACACCATTCCCACCCCCTTCTTTTCACTCATAATAGTGGTAAAATTCAGCTGAAAACTGCGTCTGCTTTCTCCTTACTGTCTCCCGTGAACTATTACTTTACTGCTGATTCTACACTGAGTCAGTTGAGTGTGCAAAATTTGCAGGAAATGATGTGCTTTTTTTTTCCCCTCTTCATTTTAATTTTTTGCCTCTTCAGGGTTTTTTTTTCTTAGAAAGCCATGTAAAAATGCAGCAAACTCATTTCTCATCCTCTTGAGGGCTTTTACTCTCCTCCTCTGAGTATCCTTCAGTTGACTGTCCTGATGTATCCGGTTTGAACCTTTACAGCACCTTGCAAACTGTATGTGTTTCTGTCTTTTGTTGTGCTTTCACAGCATATACCTTCTTGGCTAGTGTTCTCTGAAACACTCACTTCCTACGAGTGTCTTAGTAAGTATCCTCAGTTCTTACCCCATATCACAGAGTTTGCCCAGGCTAATCTACAAAGCTTATAATCATTTTGCTTTTGAGGTCTCTCTCTAAAATAACGAATCCGTAAGCTTATTACTGCTGCTTATTGATGCTTTTACAGCCTTGATGCAAATTGCTTGCTATCCTCTCCTTCAACTTAACTTTAACGTGTTCCCTTTTTGCTTGTGAGTGAGTGTTAGTTATTTAAGATAGAGACCTTTTCTGAAAAAGTAGGAATCAGTCTACTTTGGTCACTGCTGTAAATAAATATTTACCAAATGTTGCTGAGATATCTACAGAAACTAAGCATAAATGCACTTCAACATGGCACAAGTTTGGTAAACACTCTACAACAGTTGAGCACAATGAGACTGTCATTCACATGTGGCAACATCACCACCGCCCCTGCCAGCAATAAAACCACCAGTTGTCTTGTTCTGTATTTTTTTCCCCAGCTGGAAGATGATATTATAGCCAAACCTGAGTATTTTCAAGCTATAAACAACTTTGCTGCTAAACAGTCCCAAGAGTGGATGATTCTTGAGTTCTCCCAGTTAGGATTTATTGGTAAGTATTTAGGCTCAGCAGGGTCAGCTGGATTTGATCTGAACATAGAGCTATATAAATAGAGTAGGTGTATCTAATGAAAATTACATTAGTCCTTCTGTGCTTTGAAATGTATCAAAACTTCCTTGATTCTTCAGGAAATGCTAAAATTACAGGAAAGCTCCTATTTGAAGTCTTGCTTTCTGTGTCATTTGACAATGTCTTTTTAATACACAGTCTCCTCAGCATAGGATCTAGTCCTTGGGTTCCCTTTAGAAGCATATCATTCCAGCCTTCTGTACTTCTGTACAGGCCTTTGCAAGTTGCACAACCTATGAAGCATCTGCTTTTCTTTGTGGAGCATTTTACAGTGAAGATTTTTTAATTATTTTAGTGGTAGTATATTTCTGTGTGTGTGCGCACACATATTTCTTTGTATTTTTTTTTATTTGTGATGTTTATCTTATATACCACTGTCAGTGTTATGCTGAACAAATAAATTTAATGCAACAAAATCTGGTCATAAAAATATCAGAACTAAATGAGTAAGGACCGTATTTTATAAAACATTTTTTTTCATCTTTAAGACTTGATTTAAGTATATTACACTATGGTATTCTCAGTGAAATTGTATGTCTAGCGTTTTGATAATATATTCAGATTTTCTGGCACATTGACACTGGTGACTGGGAGATTTGTGTTTAGGATATAAAATTTGTGTTTGATCATCTGATTGACTATTTGGCAGTATTTCCAGGCATGAGATGGAAATCTTTTCAAAATCGCAACAAGCTGGAGGAAAAGAAAATCATCATCAAAGCTGGAGCTTGTGTGTATGAGATTATGCAATTTAATAATGTCCTGTTTTCAGGGAAACTGTTTAAATCAGAAGATTTGCCGCTCATTGTGGAATTTTTTCTCATGTTCCATAAAGATAAGCCCATAGACTGGCTTCTAGATCACCTCCTCTGGGTTAAAGTCTGCAACCCAGAAAAAGATGCAGTAAGTATGTCTGTGAACTTGCAAACGATACCAGTGACAAAATAATTTATGTTAAAAAAACAGCATAAAAATAATTTAAACTTGACTTTGGACTTGAGTTTGGAATTTGTGAGGAAAGCTTTGCCATTGATCTGCACGGGGTCTGAGCCCATCAGGTGCTGCTGAGAGGCATGACCGAAGCTCACACATCTGTGTAGGAGCTGCCACGCTCATGTCAGCTCCGCACGTGGGCAGCGCGAGCTCACAGCTGCCTGCAGCGCTTCACGTAGGCAGCACCACCGTGAACACATGAATCTAAAAGCCTGTACAGACCCTTTCTTCCCATGACATGAAGGTCGGTAGAGTATTATGGGTTTTTTTTTTTTTTTTATCACGGTTGCTCTGAGTTTTGTGTACCACTTCTTTTCTTTCAGAAAGTAGTGCTTATCTCTTTTGTTTTAAACCTTACATTACATGGAAAAATATTGAGAGTGGTTGCCTGAATAAAAATAGAGAGAAAAAACTTAGACTGAATAGAGGGAATTATACTGTTTCCCCCCCCCCCAAAAAATGAAAGAACAGTTCAGTTGAACTACTTGGAACTGAATGAACTGAATTTCTTTCACTGTAGTTTACACAGTGATATGTTAAATATTTCTTTGTCTTCTCTAACGAGGCTCTGGTACCTTGTTAGACCACACTTCTTTTAAAAACCCTATGCTACAGAGGAATGATTATAGTTTCTGCTCCTTTTGTTTTTCTAAGGTTCAAGAGTTTCATTTGGTTAGGGTAGTGAGTCCTCACCTCCAGGTGCTTATACATGTGTCACTTTTGTGTTGATAAGGAGGAAGAGAAACATAGAGGATGCACAGAGCTTGATACTGAGGAGAGCTGAATCAACAGGCTTCAAGTTTTACTGTGTAGAAGAGAGGATTCCTGGGGCAGGCAGAAGGTTTTGCATTTAGCAGTGTCACTGAGGAGTCCCAATTCTCACCTTGTACACATGGAATTAAGCATTGAAATTCTACAGCTTTTGTTAGGTGGGCTCAAATCAGTAGTTACAGTGGGGCTTACACAACTCTTAATTTAAGCTTCTGCCTGCCTGACATAGCAGAGGTAAAAAATAAAAATCATCATCTGCCTTTTTGACTAGCAGGGGCACAGAGTGATCAGGTCAGGTGTAGCAGGGACTAGCAGGCTGCAAGGATGGGAGCCCTGGCAGTTGGCCCAGCACGAGGCCTCATTTCCCATGACTTACCCTGTGTTCCTGATCTTTCTCAGTTACTCCCAGAAGGAGCAGTGAAACCATGGCATAAAAGGAGATGTACTGGAGACAGTATTTTTACTGGGGATAAACTGCAAATCAGTAGAAAGATCACTAATTTATTTTCTTGTATGGAATTTTTCTAGTAAAAATATAGCGCTCCTTTCAAATAAATCAGGTTATGTGTATTGTTTGTGTTTTTATTTTTTTACCTTTTGATGAACATCTGCTGTGGACAAATGTAAAAATCCTTGGTTCTATTTATGGCCTTTCAGTTGGTTTTGAACTTCTAATTAGTACTTCTGTGAGAAACATAAATTTCCTATGACTTTTGCTTATGCTTAAGCTAGCTGAATGAAGTATACATGCTGTTGTCTCAAACCTAAAGATTTGAGAACTGGGAAACAGAGAGATCAAGATTCTACAAATTCATACAATATTTCAGTGGGAGAAACGAGAGTAGACCACAGGGAGCCTTTTCCTCTGTTCTTTATACCTCCTTATGTCATATTAGCATGTCGTTAGCATATAGTATAGTACATTTCCTTTATTGTATCAACCCATGCTTCTGTTTAGATAGAGAGCAAAAGTTACATGTAAAGAAATAATTTACTGCCAAAGAAAAATCAGAAATCCAGATACCAGTACCAATGCAATTATTTAATTCCTGGTTTATGTCTTAATGATGCCACAAAATACAAATAAAGTGGAAAATAAGGATTCAAATGCAATTCTTGCCAGAAGAAACTGTTTCTGATTTGACGGGTGTCTCCATACTTTGAAGTGTAATTGGGCGAAATTGATGAATATAGGGGAATAGTGCAGAAATCCCAGAACTACTGATGTGAAGCTTGCGAGTCCACACAGCATTATGCGTGCAGTTATGAGTCTAATTCTGGAAAGACTGTATTTGATGCAAGATATCTTTGTTCATTTAAGAATTATTTATGTAAATATGGGTAAACAACATGGACCAACCCTCAACTTCATAATGGAATTGCCTTATTTATGTCACTTGATGTCTCCTTTTTTGAAACAAAACTTCACTCTTCTACTTTTCTTCTAGGTACACTGTGAAAAGGAAAAAGCCAAGTTACGTATCCGTGCTAAGCCATCTCTCTTTCAGCATGTGGGAATTCATTCATCGTTGTCTGGAAAGATACAGAACTTGAAAGTAAGACTGAAATTTCTCACATATTTCTAGTTTGTTATGCATGCTTATGCTCTGATTTGTTTCTCATAGCAGTATCAAAAACTGCATCTTGATGCAGGCATTAGAAGATGTTTCTAAACCCATGAACTGTTTCATGACAGATTTTGGAGATAACACTAATCTAACATCAAAACTGCAGGTGGTGCAGACGCTTGCTGACAGACCATGGTGAATCTCTGCATACGTGACTCTGCATAGCAGCATCGTGTTGCACGTAATAGGGGTCCTCGTCACGGCACAATGTTGTAGTGCTGCACACAATACAAACACGAAGGGTTGTGATGGTCCCTCTTGGCCAAACAGCCCACAACTCAAATATGAGGGTTTATGAATAAGGAGGATATACTGGTAGAACAAGTGCATCGTTACAGCAGTGACACTGGAAGTTTTGAGGGCTAACAAACTAATCTACTGATCTTTTTAGGATCTACCATCTATCTGTTAAGGACAAGAACAAAGACGTATTGGACTTTGCGAATGTTCCTTTAGTGCCTTTTAGACCACTCACAATAATAAAATTGTTGTAGTGGATCAGACTAGAGATTTATGTAGCCTCTGGCAGATAGCATATATTCTGGTGGAAGGTGTAACAGGCAAACCACAAAACAGTCCACCCCAAACAAATTTTCTTTTTAAATCTAGAAAGCTTGGTAATAATCAGTAAAGTGCTGTTTAATAAACTGTAACATTGAATCTCAGTGATTTCACTGAAGATTTCTACTAGAAATAGAATACTAGAAAATGGTATATTTTTAAAAATGGAATTACCCTTATTTTCTGAAATTGTTCTCTGTAGTACTTCATGATTTTGGAACTTCTTTTTCACTGTGTTTTATATGTGAAATTATATTTCTTCATATCCAACAGGATAAAGATTTTGGTAAAAATGTGCTACATAAAGCACATAAAAATCCACCTGCAAAGCTGGATACAAGCCTAAGAATTTTCCAGCAGTATACCCTGGAAAAAGTTTACGAAGGAAAGGACTGTTTTTGGGCTTTGGCACCCGTGGCTGGGGATTATATCAGCTTCACCTTTTTGCAGCCACTAAAAGTAGAAAAGTAAGTGCTACCTGACATGTAAGTCTACATGTTTCCATTTTGGGGAAATGACTTAGTCTGCTCAAAATGACCAGTGCTCAGCTATTTGCATAAACTACGGGCTCTTTAGTGACCTGATACCCATGATCTGCTATGTATCTGCCCCCTTTCTTGACTCTGCTATTGAAATACTTTCCTTTCTTAGTAACTAGAGGGCTTCTTCATTGCTTCCTTTACATTCCTCAGTTAAAATATTTCATGTTCTGCTGTCTTCTCACATTAACAACTTGTGTCTCTTTGAAAGGAAGAGATACCTGTAGCTTAGGATAGAGAGGTGTTTTTCAGAATGATTTACTCTATGGACAATTTACACTGATGGTCTTGCCAAAAGAAGCAGTCTTGCCTGGTTGAGCAAAGTTTCTTCCTCCCATGTAAATTTGGGGAACTGTTTTGAGTTAAAACTAATCCAGCAACATGTAAAACTTTAGGAGAGTATCTTGACACAAATTACCATATTCTCTGTAAGGATGTGCAGACAGGAAACTCCTCCTCAGTTATCAGAGCTCCTTTCTAACCAGTCACAGAAGTGAGAGACTTTCATTTCTGCAAATATTCAATATTTCTCATTTATTGTAAAAAAAGTTGTTAAAAAAAGCAAGCCTATATCTCCATCTAGTGATCAGTATTAAATGCCATCTATTAAAACAAACACTGGAGCATGAGTAGCCTTCTGTGACTAGCATTCATAGTTGCTTGGCCTACACTTTTGGAAATGTAAATGGCCTGTGTTTTTGCATTTTCCTATTTCTGGGATCTAGCTAGCTAGGTTACATACAGTATTGCTTTATGGTTGCTTCCTCCCTGCTTCCGTGGCTGACCCCTGAAAATATACAGTGAAACTTATAATATTCTATGGTTTTCTTATGGCTCAATTGTTTGGAAGAGAGAGGTTGAAGCTTTAAATTTCCTTAGCCGTTTTTGGATTAAAAAAACCCAGAGAATTCTAAAAAGTTAAAATCTGTTTAAAAAAAAAAAAAAAAAACTCACAGATGTTTCCAGATGATGTTGATAATTGAATTCTTACTGTGGCAATACTGCTTCATCAGCTGATCCATTCTGATGTAGAGGGGGATTCTCTTGACATGAAGCAGACATGGTCTAGCAGAGACTGTGATATTCTTTTTGCTGTCATACTACAGAAGCCCTTCATCACTAGGCTTTAGCATGACAGGAAGACAGATCTTCATTAGCCATCTAAGCTTGGAAAAAAAATGATTGAGATTTGAGCACAATAACAGCAGAAGTGTATTCATGATTTCCAGATAAGGATGGGTTTAATGCTTGTTCTATTCAAAACGTAAATCCTCTGGTTTGATCACGTATCTGAAAGTTTTAATGCGTATTTTCTGTTCTCTGTGGCTCACAGCTGACTCGAGAACAGGAAAAAAAGTACCCATCTAGACTTTTTTTTTTCCTTAAATATACAATACACAGGAACAATATACTTTTTATCACAATATACCTTTTATAATCAGGTACCTCTTTAGAAGTGGAAACATGGAGCACCCAGGTGATAAACTGTTTGACACCACTGTGGAAGTATTGCCTGCTGATGTAAGTCTCTCACTTCCAGCTGTAAAATACAATGTTGTTTCATTTTATGAATGATGTTGGCATAAAGGACCATGTTCTTTTAACATTATTGGAGATTTTGTTCTTTTGTTTGTTACAGGAAATGGTAAAAAAAGCACTGCTTGACAGTGGAAGTGCATTCAACTACCCAGCAACCAAAGATGGATATTTAAAGATAGGTAAGTTGTTTACTTCCAAAACCAGAAACTTCGTTCTTCTATATAAAATATTTCTGCACTTGAGAGCGTCATTAACTCTGTAATCAATACAGTATTCCAAGGTGAACTAGTAAGGAAAAGAAACACTTGAGCTACTGCATGTTACAATATGCAATAATTGACCACTTACTATTTTAAGTATTAAAACCCCCTACTGGTAGTTGCAAAAGCCAAGGCATCTAGTTAGAGGAATAATTCCTAAACTGTACAGTATAAATAGGATAATTAATTCTGGTTGGATTTTGCAGGCTTAGCTGAAGAGAATAATTCTGTATTGATTATGACAACGGTAACTTGTGCTCCAGCCTGAAATAAAGATGGAGCTTTGTACAATGCATCTCCCCCATTTTTGTCCACACCTCAGCTTGCACTTTCTCTCCTCCTCAGGGCAGTCCTTGATGTCTTCTCTAAATGATCTGTAGCTGCTGCACACACCTGCCAAGGTCTTCTGCTTAACTGAAAGGCCACCATGTGAACAAAAACAGACTAATGCGAGATGTGCTTTGCTTGCTGTCTTCTCTGTCTCTCCTACCACAACACTGCTCTTGTCTCCTGACAGCTTACTGCCACCTTTCCAGCATTTCTTGTCTGCTTTAACTTGCATGTCTCTCCCACCTCCTTTTGGCCCTTTTCCTCAAACTAGAGCTCTAAAACCAAGTGATGTCAACTCTCAGTTGCACATGCAAGTTGATAAGAAATGAATGTCATACGTGCAGTGAACTTTTTTCAGTGTGCTGCAATGTTTCTATACCAGTTTAACATGGATGAAAAGAAAAAGGGTGAGGGAAAGAGGAGAAATATATCAGATTTGATCCATGATTCTTAGCATGTCTTTTAAAAATAATTATAACTCTGAGAAAGATTTAACATTACCATATGGATCATATGTATATTGGCATCACTACTTTTTTAATTTTTTTTTTAACATTCGTTAAATTTATTTTTTTAACATTAACATCTTTATTTTTTGCCTTTTTTTCCAAGCAAGGTCTTAATAGGCTGGATTGAAAAATGAGTTATTCTGTTCAATAGGATTCATCTTGCTTATAGTTGTCAGTTTTTATAGTTTGAACTTTCCCAAATGATTTTTTTTTTTGCTAATGTTGCATTGCTGGAGGTACTTTATAATTTGTAATTTAGATCCTTCACATAAGTTCACTTGAAAGTGTATTTTCTCCTAATACATACCAGTACTGATCTTTTTAAAAATTTTATATAGGTACTTTTGAAAATGGAATTTCAGAGGGCAGCGTCAGTCTGTCAGTAGGAAAAATACAGGCTATTCGTCTGTCAGTCAATTCTGACTCTCCTGTATGGGCAATACTTAGTGAGGTAAGCACATGGGGAGCATTTTAATCAGTCTCTTATTAAATCAGCTGCAGTTTCTCTTACTATATATTTTTTTCGTTTTCATCTAATTTTGAATGAGAACTTGTGCAAAATAATTTCCTGGGGTAGAGAAATATATTAATTATTCGAGAGAGGAATCCAAAAAGTACTGGAAATGCTTGAATGGGATGATTCCCCGATTTCTGCAACACTGTAAGTATAGTAACTAGAATCTGGGTCATGACTGTTGTGAAAGTAAACAAAGCAAAAGAGGCAGCTAATCATTTTTAGCTACTTTTCAGTCACCACCTTAGATATTAGTCACAATATGCAAACATTTTCAGATTAACACAGTTTTTTTTTTTCTTCCAACTGTCTGAAATGTGTGTGAACCCTGTAAGTACAAAACATTCAGAAGTCACTGAAGAGAATTACTAGAACTTTAAACTACTGCCATGCCTGCAAGGAGGGGAAAAAGCTGATATTTCAGTCCATGCTTTGCACGTTCTAGAAAATAATTTAACATCTGATTTTTTTTCAGGTGTTTATCAAGACCTCTGAAAAATGAAATCTGAAAAGATTTTTCTCAAGTGCCACTTTTCTACAGACTTTTCTGAAAACTAGGCTAACACCAGCAGAAAGCCTGTCTGGCTGAAAAGAACATACCAAAACAAATCCAAAGTACTTTGTTCTTAATACTCTGTATCAGAAAAGAGTGGAGGTAACTTTTAATTTTTTTTTATGAAGATATTAAAAGCTGTGAAGAACCTGATATGATATTGGAGAATAAGTAATTCTACAAAATGTTCTTGGCTGATCTTTCAAATATGAAAATCCCACCTTAGTGTGGAAATGCTGAGTAACTGTTCTTACTAACAATTGACAAGGTTTTACAGAATATCTCAGGGATAAAAGCATAAATTTATGCTAAGTCTCTCCAGAATTAAAATGAGGCCGTTTGGGGGGAAAAAATAAAGGTGAAGTTTTCAATTTAGTCACTAAGAAAACTGGTTAATTTTGAAAGGAAATTACATATTTTCATTATACATAATGAAAGTTGTCGATATTAATTGCAAGACTTTAGAGACTTGTCCATCAGAAAAAGGAACAACTTAACAATATGAAAAGAGACTTCAGATTTGCCATAATGACTGTGTTTCACACTTGAAGTTAATGCAGAAGAAAGTTTATGTTGTTTTTTTTTTTTAAATGGGAAGTGCCTTAAAGCTGCCCTTTAAATAACTTGAAAATCAAATAGTTTTGTAAAGCTTTCAGGTTTGTAAAGCTTTTCACTGAATTATGTATTAATTACAGAAAATACCTGGGATATTATGTGAATTATATTTTTGTAGAAAGAAAATCTATGTAAGTATAATTTTGGAGTCTATAAATTGATTATCTTTTTATTTAATTGTATTTCCTGATATTTAAATCCTACCCACAATGCAAAACTGCAAATACAAATTTGAAAATAAAAAGTTAAGGCGCGCAGCGTCATTTAAAATGTGTTTGTACCTTGGCTGTGGTTGTGATGTGCAAAATTCCTGTATCACCTCCTCAACACTTGCAGCGCAAGTGCACCCTCATTCCCTGCATAGGCAGTGCAGCCCAATTGCACACATACTGAGAAATAAGCTACACTTCTGCATGCTTAGAATTAATGTTTTTAGTGTTTCTAAAGCAATAATACTTTCTTTAGGGCAAAGTAACATTTATTCTTACATACATCAAAAAGCCTCAGAAGGGTGTTTTTTTAGAAAATCCTTAATAATAATTTTAGTAGTAGTTAGTGGAGCAAGCATGGCAGCCTTCAGAAGGTAAAGGGGATGCAGTTGGTTATACATAGGGGAATCCAGAGTGCTTCGAAATACACAAGGGAACACCTTTATCCGTGAGCACGTACGCTAAAAGAAAAGACTGGTTGGTTGTGAAAATACAGTGACGAAAACTACTGCTAGGGAATGGAGGGGAGTAAAAAGGCTGTGCACAGAACCACCTGGCATGTGAGGGTGAACGCTGCCCCCCTCGAACCTGCTTAGAGGAGCCATTCACATCACTCCCCCCCTTTTCCAGTCATCTGAGTTGCCCTTTTATAAGGTTTGTTGCTCCTGACACTGAAGTAGATATAAGATGATGTAAGTAAAATGAACGTCTCTTCTAGAATATTTTGCTAATTACACATAACCTATTAAAGAAAAAAGGAAGGAAAAGAAAAGTAAGTTGTCCTCTCTTTTTTACTGTTGCTTTTAGTGCAGCAGAGTCAGTGGCAGGGAGCAGGGTTTACGTGCAAACTGCCAGTTGTTGCAGGGAAGTGTCATTGCATTGGAGGAAATTTCAAGTCAGTTATTGATCAGTGAAAATACAGAATATCCTAAGATAATAAAAAGACCTTGCTGCCAAATATTCTTATTTTAACACTAAAAGGAGATTTCACCCTAATTCTTGAAGCGTAACTTCGAAAAGGTAATCAGCATACTTGGATTTATATTAGGAGGCACATGGGTAGCTTTTGCAGGTAAATTACGTGCGTTGCACGCTGCGGGCTTTGCCGTTCCTCTAACCTCTGTACACTTTCGCGTCCCACCTGCAGCCGCTGCGGCGGCGGCAGCGTCTGCGTCGCTCGGCGGGCAAGGAGCCGGCGCTGCCGCCCGCGCCGCTGCGCTCGCGCCTGCCGCGGCCGCCTGCCCTGCCCGCGCCCTGTGAAGCGCAGAGCGGGTTCCGCCCGCGGCTGCAGAATTGCCGCCCCGCGGGGAAAGCGAAGGCACCAGCAGGGAGGAGCCCCCGAAGAAGTGGTGTCTGAATTGAGAGTGTTGCAGGGCTGGTAAGGTGAAGAGACGGCAACGCCTGGCCTTTCTGGTTTGGGGAAGAGGTGAATACTCACTCAGTGGAAATCGTAGAGTCCGTTGGTCGCAGCTTGTAAATGAAATAACCTACAGAGGTCTTTGATGACACTGTCGAATGGAAAAAAAAATGAAAAAAAAACACTTGCCAGCATTAGTTTATTACAACCTTGCAGTGCCTGAGGGGTATTATCACAAAACGCATGTTGCTGTTTGGATTTAGCGTTCATTTTACATAGAGCGGGGCTATGTGCGCAGCAGCCCAGCAGGCGCGGCCAAGCCCGTGCCCGGGCGGGCGCCGCGCTCACCGCCCCCCGCGCTGCCCCAACGGCGCCTCC